>OX402066.1:16538295-17090929 GCA_947859365.1 Archips crataeganus | reverse complement strand
CGTGAGGCCGTCATTTGCTCGCTGCACACACGATCGGACCGTGTCTAATTGTGAACGCAACCATATGATCGTGCAGCTGTACCAACACA
This sequence comes from Archips crataeganus, assembly GCA_947859365.1. Lineage (NCBI taxonomy): Eukaryota > Metazoa > Arthropoda > Insecta > Lepidoptera > Tortricidae > Archips > Archips crataeganus. Next base: position 17,090,840 of record OX402066.1, on the reverse strand, counting down.
AGGGCGTTATATTTTGGCATGGCGTTGACATTGACAACTGACACGGCCGACCACATGAGCAGCAAGCAAAACGATATATAATAAATAAAATATTTTAATTATTGTAACTTGTAACAATTAAATAATAAAAACAAAGAGTGAAAAAGTGAAAAAATAGCAGTGACATAAGACATTTCCAATCAAGACACGCACAACACAATATCAGTGTCATAAAAATAAAAACAACAAAAGAAAGTTATAAACATATATAGACGACCAGATGGCCTAGTGGTTAGAGAACCTGACTACGAAGCTTGAGGTCCCGGGTTCGATTCCCGTGTCGGGGCAGATATTTGTATGAAAAATACGAATGTTTGTTCTCGGGTCTTGGGTGTTTAATATGTATTTAAGTATGTATCTATCTATATAAGTATGTTTATCCGTTGCCTAGTACCCATAACACAAGCTTTACTTAGCTTACTTTGGGACCAGGTCAATTGATGTGAATTGTCCCGTGATATTTATTATTTATTTATTTATTTTTAAACATGAAACACAAACGTTGTATGTAATTCCAATAAAAATAAAAATAAAAATTACAATAATAATAATATCACGGGACAATTTACACGAATTGACCTAGTCCCAAAGTAAGCAAAGCTTGTACTATGAGTACTAGACAACGGATAAACATTCAATGCAGAGTGGACACAATAAAAGTCGTCCACGCTACGTTAAACCACATTTTAAAGCTGCTTTGAATATGCCGTTTTTTATGTTGTAGGGATGTTGACGCCATTAGAAAATAATTCGAAGACACAACTCCGGTAAAAAAACGCTTTATTTTAGCCCTAAAAACCAGATTAATTTTCGATTAACTGCAAAATTAAGATGTTTGTGTCAACATCCCTACTATCAAGAAAATAACTCCGAACGAACTCTGAGGCTAGTTACCCAGAAAATGTCGGCACACATTTGAAGGCACCTCACAAACTTGTGTCAACTGAACTTTGGCGAGCGGTGGTATTTTAACAACCCCTTATTTAAGGAAGAAGGTAGTGCAAATATTTCCACGGGTCCAAAGTAAATATTTTTACTAACATAGTTATCTTTGAGAGCTTGTGCACTTAGCAAGCTTGCCTTTGTGAGGATCGAATGTTCTAGATTGTGGAGGGTGCTTTGAAGGTACCTTTTTAGAGCGAAAGCTTTGCCGCTTTACTGTTCTGGGGCTGTCTGTGCTTTTTGCCAAATGTTAGCGGGCATTTCTCAAAAATTTTGTACACATAATTTTGAACTCCGAATTGGATAGAAATATACAAGTAAGTAGTAAAAATGCATTTGAGCCTAACTAACAGAGCCTCTCAAAATATCTTGATTAATTTGTCACTGAGGAACTTTTTCAGTCAATCGTTTTGTTTGGTTTTACCATTTATAGGAGTCCAAATTTTTGGACTGGACCCGATTAACCTTTGTAGATATATTCTCACGTATACATTTGGAAAATAAATATAAAACTAGCCCTCGAGAAATCTTAACCCAAATACGCGTAGGTACACCTTGTTGAGTTTCTTGCCGGATTTTTCTCAACAACGAAGGTTTTTTCGGCCCGGTGGTAGATTCTGTGACTTTCATAAGTGCTTTCATAAATTCAGTATAGATCATCATCTTCATCATTTCATCATCATTTTCGCTTTCCATAAAACGTAATTCTGGTCAAACGCAAACCTATATCACTACATAGTATAAAACAAAGTCGCTTCCCGCTCTCTGTCTATCCCTAATAGTCCCTATGCATGCTTAGATCTTTAAAACTACGCAACGGATTTTGATGCGTTTTTTTTTAATAAATAGAGTGATTCAAGAGGAAGGTTTATATGTATAATACATGCATAATTGCACCCGCGCGAAGCCGGGGCGGATCGCTAGTTGTAGGTATAAAAAAATGAGGGATTTTGACTTTGAACCGAGGTAGACTCAAAAAACCATATTTACTATGTCTTGCATTATTTCAATATCCAAGCAAGTAAAATGCTCCCTGTTCCGCACGCGATCGAAATATAATAACCCCACCTTCATTTCTCGCGACAATTCCATTTGCGCACTATCGCTCGCCATTTACCGTTAGACAATCTAATCAGTTGCGATCCGCGCGACATTTTTACGTCGTGTAAATGTCTATTGCGAGTTTATTGCCGTGAAAGATTACGGAATAGGGGCCCGTGATAGCGCTTGATTCGATTGGCGCGACTCTGTTTTGTTTTAAATGCTTTTTCGGGGGATTCGGGGGAATTGTGTTGACTTAGTTTGGGGTTTTTGTGATGGGGTTTGACGGTTGGGGTAAAGTGACTGTAGTTTGGTTCACTTCTTCTGTGTTTTGTTTACTTTAAGTGGTGCAGTTAATCATTTTGATTTCTGGGTTACCGTGGAACCTTATTTAAGTATATAGGGTGTCCCAAAAGTCAGCGAAAACCTTGTAGTGAGCGCGAGGTCAAGTGATACCAGTTCTGAAAAAAAAAGAAATAAAATCCATGTCACATAAAATAGTAACGCATAAAATTGGAAAATAAAATAGTTTTTATAAAACCCACGACGAAAATTTTGTAATATAAAAGCGGATCTATAGCTGTGTTGCTATTTATTGCATGTTTTATTATGTATATAGTTTTTATGGTGGTTTTTACGAAATTTTTGTTTAAGTTATTATTTATTAATATCTGCTGAAATCCATTTCTTACTATCCATTAGAGGTAATCATTGTATTGTATCGTATTGTAACGTATTGAATTGTATTTTTTAAAAGAAATCAGTGCATAAAACCGCATCGAAATCTGTTTAGTTAATAAGTTTATAGCGATATCATAATTATTTAAAAAAAAACATTTTTTGGTAAAAATTGAATCTACGGCTTTGCCAAAAAAATTAAAACATAATAGGTCAAGTTACAAAAGTTGGGAAAAACATTGAACATTCGTAACTTTGTGCCGTGAAAAAAACAAGCCAAGTCTCACAAAGCCGTTCCGTTTCGCTCGGCGTGCGTTTACACCTGAGTTATTTTTTAATAACAGCGCAGGCGCCAATAATTGGCGATATTAAATAACGGCATCTCGCCGCTATGCGTGTAATTTTATGAAACGGTTTTGAGATGAAAGGTTTTTTTAATTAAATTCCGTGTGAAGTTTTGTTGTTTTTAGAACCATACTGGGTTAAAATTCTGTACATGTTTGAAAGAAATAACAATATAAATTTGGCTTGGCTTTGCCGTAGTCGTGTAAAAAAATGTCCTTGCGTTTTGTGCATGGTATACTATACAGGATGTTTTCTTTGATGTCCGTTAACTACGACAAATGAGAACATCTTTTTACTTATACACACATGTATTGTAAAAGGTCATAGCTAATATATTTCGGGACTTAACCACGAACGAGGGCGCGAGTGAGGAGTCAATTGAACGGCTTAACGATAGTAACCAAAATCAGCCCAAAATCCTATCTGACGGGAATGGTTATATCCAGTTTTTTAGCTGATATACTACGGATGATGGTGATGGTGAAATTGCATACAAGATGGGTACGAAATTAAAGTGAGTGGCGTATATATCGATCGGTACCTAGCTAATTAGGCTCAATCGTAAACATCAATTGGATAATTACAGAGACCTTTTATTCCAAACATGTCCCGAATGTTCCTCTTCTAATGGATTTAATAAAATATACGCACCAGTGTGAATACTGAACGTTGTAACACATTAACTTCTTTCTAAATTAATTTCTTCTAGCGACCCGCCCCGGCTCGCACGGGTGCAATTATGGATGTACCTATTATGCATATAAACCTTCCTCTTGAATCACTATATCTATTAAAAAAAACCGCATCAAAATCCGTTGCGTAGTTTTAAAGATCTAAGTATACATAGGGACAGACAGACGGGAAGCGACTTTGTTTTATACTATGTAGTGATTCTTAGTAAAATGAGCTCTATACCGTTTATAAACTCAATTTGCAGAATTTGTTTTTAAAATCATAGCTTTGCCCCAAACCGATTTAATTTGAAAGACAATAATGTGAAAATGGTTTTAGTGCTGTACAATAATGCATTAGACAACCAGACGACCAGACCAGACGACCAGATGGCCTAGTGGTTAGAAACCCTGACTATGAAGCTTGAGGTCCCGGGTTCGATTCCCGTGTCGGGGCAGATATTTGTATGAAAAATACGAATGTTTGTTTCGGGTCTTGGGTGTTTAATGTATTTAAGTATGTATCTATCTGTACACCGTGAAATTTTAGTGGTTGTTTTCCCGAAACGAGGTGATTTAGTATAGATTGTACAATCGATTTATAATTACTATTTTGACTAGAGTCAAAAATGCAATTGTGAAAAACGAAAGTCGAAAATGACCGCAAACCAATAGTAACGCTTCGTTGGTACCTAACCTATCGTACGATCGTACGCTACTTGTACCAACGAAGCGTTACTATTGGTTTGCGGTCATTTTCGACTTTCGTTTTTCACAATTGCATTTTTGACTCTAGTCAAAATAGTAATTATAAATCGATTTCGGGAAAACAACCACTAAAATTTCACGGTGTATAAGTATGTTTATCCGTTGCCTGGTACCCATAACACAAGCTTGCCTAGCTTACTTTTTTTTTTATATAAGAGGTGGCAAACGAGCAGACGGGTCACCTGATGGAAAGCGATCACCGTCGCCCATGGACACCGGTAACACGGGGGCATCACAGGTGCGTTGCCGACCCTTTTAGGAATTGGTAGGCTCGTTTTTTAAAGATCCCTAAGTTGTAACGCTCCGGGAATGCTGCCGCAGAAAGCTGATTCCAGATCTTTGTCGTGCGAGGAAAGAAGTTTCGCTTAAAACGCACGGTACTAGAATGCCAATCATCAAGATGGTGAGGATGGAAAGACAAACGGTTCCTCGAAGTGCGGTAGTGGAATTTAGCCGCAGGCAGCAATTCGAACAGTTCGTCAGAACACTCCCCATGATAGATACGGTATAATATACAGAGAGATGCCACATCCCTCCGCAAAGCCAAAGGATCGACTTTGGGACTAGGTCAATTGGTGTGAATTGTCCCGTGATATTTATTTATTTATTTTTTATTTACATATCCGGCGGGCAAAAACCAGTGTTTCCATCAATGCACAAAGACAAAGAATCTCCAGACTCAAGTGGCAGTGGGCAGAGCACATCGCTCTTAGAACTGATGGCCGATGGGGCAAAAAGGTTCTCGAGTGGCGTCCACGCACCGGAAGACGCAGTGTAGGTAGACCTCCAACAAGATGGAGTGTCGAACTGGTTAAGGTTGCGAGATCGCGTTGGATGCGAATGGCGCGGGACCGATCTGTTTGGCGAGCCTTGGGGGAGGCGTATGTTGAGCAGTGGACGTCTTTCGGCTGAAATGATGAGGATGATGACAAAGCAAAAGATTTCCCTTTTTTCTCTGCACTAAATTTTTCTTTATAAAGATAGTGTCTTTTAAAACCTTGCGTATAAGATATAGGAACTAAAACCATCTTTCACTACCAGGTACTAGGAGGATCTGCCAGCTTTTATAAAAGCAATTCCCACGACACGAAATATGGATCCATTTTCCCCGGCGAGCTCGCCTGCAGTGAACTCAGGAACAAATACACTATAAAATGTACAGATCTCATGCTATAATTTGATGTACAAGACGTAGTCTAATTTTGTTACAAGATTTGCCAAGGCGTCTTGAGTGGAGAGGTCTCGTGACTCAGGTTAAGACTTCGAAACCCAGCGGAGAGCTGACCTAGATTCCAAACGAGACGAATTAAAGGCTCGGCCACCAGCATCTCCTACGGCTCTGAAGGTGTACTTACGTCCCGTAAGTGCGTGCTGAGATTCACCGCCAAAATCGACTAAGTAAGCCATGTTACAGCGTATCAGGGGTGTGATTAGGAGTCGAAGCAAGCGCCGTGACCGAAATCGGTTGGACAGATTCATTCATTCGTTACAAGAAAAGATCACAATCAGTTAAAATAACTCACATTTTTTTTAAATATTAACTGGAAACTACGGTCCATCTTACGTTTCCTGCTTCCATAGATTCACACCATTAAACAGTCAACAGTGTACAGTGGTACAGTCAACCAAGTTAGTGCTAGTTCTAAATCAGAATAAAAATAATTAGGCCGATTGTTGCATTAATGTGCAGATATTAAAAATAGCATTTAAGTTTTTAAGCCACACATCTGACATTGAAACTTTAAGTTGATAAAGGAATTTTTCTACCAAACAAGGCGCAGCATCTTGGCTGCTAGTTTATAGACATTGTTCCCATACTACCGATTCATGTACCTATCGTTTACCTTAGGTATGCAAAAATACATACTTACATCAAAAACTCAAACGTACATCAGTTTACGTAAAACATATCCCATCTGGCACCCCGCTACAAATCTGAGTAGCAATGAACACGCCGCATTATTCATAAATGCAAATCCCGGACTTAACGCCGTCCCGGGGGATGCCCGGGATACCCGCGATCCGGGATTATGGAATATTTTTCACCATATTTCCGATTGTATATAGTTTTGCGCCGTAATACGTTAGGAATCTTGCCATATTTCTCAGCTTCGCTACTCAAATTGAAATTCTCGCCACAGATAGCTTAATAGTTACTAGGTGAGTGATAAATTCGACACCCCTTTACAAGTTATTTTGAAATAATTGTAAATTATTTTGCAACAATGATTATTTTCACCAAATTAAAATACTAGTTAAATACCTTAGAAATAAGTAGAAAACATAATAATTTGAGGTTGTCATCCAACCTACATAAGTATACCAAATTTCAAGTACAGGGTGTTACAAAATTACCCATAATAACTGAAGGGTATGGAAGTACTCCAGTAAAGAATTAAATTTGTATATATTTTTTTGGGATGGCGGGAGCTCGCCTTTGATAGGCAGGAGTGGAGCAAGAGAGGAGAGGCCTTTGCCCAGCAGTGGGACACAAAAATAGGCAAAATAAAATATAAAAAAATAAAATTTGTTTTGTTTAGAAAAAAAAGAACAGTGCGCAAAGTTACAGTTTTATTTACTGTTCATGGGGTATCAGGCTTTAGGGGTTATTTTGTAACACCCTGTATATCCGACCACTGGAAGTGGGTCAAATTTAACTTCCAAGATTTGACCCGTACATACAGCATATTTACATACATTTCAAGTTAGTAAAAAGCTTTCAAAAGAGAACTATGAGTTCCCAAAACACGACGAAAACATGGTACCGGGTGAAATCAGTTAAGTATACCAATTCTGAAAAAAAAAAATCCATGTCACTAAGTCAATCAATAAAAGTCACATAACATATCACTTTTACTATCAGATATTTTCGAAAAGAATGTCTAATATCGCTTAACTACATAAGTAACATGGATTTTATTTTCTAATTTTTGCAGAACTGAAATAACTTGGCTTCTATCCCGGTCGGTAACAGATTATCGTTGACTTTTACGTAGTTGTGTGTAAAAATAATACTACAAATAAACCTCCTAAACTAATAAATCTATACAATTAAAAATTTTAAAAACCCCAACGCAATTAAGTCTAAGGTCCCTTCCGCAGCATACACAATAGCCGATAACTTTGAAACGGCTTTACCAATTATGATGATACATATCTAAGAACCATCGCCAAAAAATTTGCTTTCAAATAAAAAAAACCGCATCCAAATCGGTTCACCAGTTTAAGAGTTATGATGCCACAGACACACACACACACACACACACACACACGACATAGCGGTCAACCTTATAAATAACACCCCTCTTTTTGTGTCGGGGATTAAAATTAAAAGAATTAAATAATCCGTCCCGTATCATTGTAGGCGCAAAGGTACCCGTCCCACTGACCGCGTTGCCATTTTGAACAGGAACGGACATCCTTTGCATCAGAAATGACCCGGAGCGAGTCCAAACCACGCTATCGCAAACATCGCCCCACATCTCCAAAAAAAGCCTTCCCTCAGAGCCTAAAAGGCCTTCTACACGGTCGGGACCAACCGCCAACCATCGTGTCCTTGGTCGAGTTGATTTAAAAATGGACAGTGTAGAAATCGGTTGGCCCGACCGATATTTGGTTGATGTCAACGGCCTTGGTCGCGGGCGCACTGTCCGTGGTCGGCCCCAACCGTATGGAACGCTGTCGGCCGACGCGAGCGACACGACGGTCGGCGGTTGGTCCCGACCGTGTAGAAGGGGTTTTAACAACCAGTCGTTTCCACCGCAAGAGGAACAAAAATATGTTTGACATCAAATTTTAAAATCAAGCCACAATACGGGGTGTAACATTTAGATCGGTCAGTATGGGAAAGTCTGAAACTATAAGACATACGAAGATCTGTTCTTAGGAACCATGTCATTGATTTTAGTAACAGGAAAAACTACATTCATACATTTAAAAAAACTATTACTCATCTCGGGAATAGAATCCGAACGTTTTGAAGAATAAAACTAGCACTTAACTATTTCTAACTACGAAACATAATGTCTTAAGTTAATAAAATGCATTGTGTTCATATCCTTTCATTTATTTTAGTAGGTGTTCTAAATGACTACCATTTTTTTTTCAATTCAACATTCTTAGTTTCAGACTTTTCCATACTGACCTTTTATATCTGGAAATCCTTGAACAAGAATGACTGAACACCCTTGTAGTAGTTTTCGTCGGCATTTTCGATCCATTGATTTGATACACTTTGTATATCGACAAATGCGTAGAAACATTCATCGACTTCAGTAGAAATATTATTATTATTCAGAAAGTTCACAGGGGTCGCCATTTATACTTGCTCACACATCGGCTGAAATATTGCGGATAAATTTTATGTCACAGTGTACAATTTTATCAGTTTGACATACTGGTGCGTTAGCAGAAAATAATTAAATACCGTCATCAGAAAAGGGGATCTAAAAAAACTTTCCGCTTTGTTCCAATTTTACTCTGTACAAGATAAAAGTAAAATTAGTTGCTCTTGAATACTTTTTAATATTAAATGTTCAGTTTAGCGACAACAAAAAGACAGAACGCAGTCGGAGCCGACAAACGACAAAGTGCAAAGCGACAAAGGCCTTAAATCGCTTTTGTCGCCTTTCGCTGCAAACTGAGCTTCAATTTGTGCAGGTGCAGTTTCGGAATAATCTCAACTGACGAAACTGCAAATATTTTCAAACTCGTATTCATTCTATTGCTAAAAATCTGGCTGGGATTTTCCAATATCAACAGGAACCTCGGAAGTCTCGTTCTTATATTTTAGTACGTCTCACTCTGTGGGTACAGTCAACCAATTTGATTCCTATGCCAATATAGAACCATGCCAAAATTAATCAATTTGTTTATCTTCTACGACAGTGATCAACAGTGATTATTGCGTGATGTATGTCATGACGACAAATTCGATCTTTGCAAACGTGTGTCAACGATAATGAATAGAAAAGGAGTTTTCAATACATCAGTTGCTCAAAAAGTGCCCTTTTTTGGCTGTATTGCGTGCGCAAAGTTAGTTTTTGCGAACTAGTGCGTTTTACTTTTCTAGTTTTTTAAATTTGTACTTGTTCCAATTCATTGAAGTCTGATGGACAGACGGACGGACGGACGGACTGGACGGGATGGATGGGATGGACGGATGGACGGATGGACGGGATGGACGGGATTGACGGGATGGACGTACATTGAATGTACTATTGCTTGCGTATTAATTACTTGAATTGTCACTGGCCGACCTGGCCGTCTGTCAAAACTTCTTTTTTCCTCTCATGTCATGGAGCGAATACGTTTATAATATAAACTCTTTACGTTTATTGTAAGTTGTGTTCGGAAAGTTGATAATGCTTTGACCCGCACTGACGTTGTAACTGTCTAGTAGTTAATGCGACAAGGTTCGTTAGTGGCGTAGGAATCAAATTGGTTGACGGTACATTAATAATAATAAATATATGGATGTTTTTTTTAATAAAAATAATATCGGAAACATATTATGACAAGGAGGTCCCCTTAGGCAAGGTTTCGAAGATACTGGCTGGCAACATTCCCTCTTTGAATAGCTAAGCTAATTCTTTGTCCGAGGAAGCTCCCAGCTCTTCAGTCTCCTGTGACATCGAGTAACCTCTTCGCTATTTCTTCATAGAGCATTATAAAGTATGTTAATTGTTTCCCAAAAATCGGGATTACTGACAGACGTTGATCAAAAAGAAAAAAATGGTAACAGAATCATCCTAATGTTAAATTAGTTTTCGTAATCGTTTTTTATGTCAGCTTTTTGCGGACTGCAATTGCATTGTCATTCAAAATAGTATCTACACATCTGACCTAAATTTCAAGTGAGTCAAATCACTCTAGAAGTTTGTGATCATGATCAACGTATCGTTAACTTTATTTTGCCTTTTACTCTTTATTAGTACAAAGTGTCTTATTACGGTTCTAATGATAGAGCTCTGTGTCGGGTGGACAAATGGTTGGACAGACATACAGACCGCAGAGACTTGGATAGGGTTCCTTTGGGTGCGAATTCTGAAAACCATTTTCTACGCATAGAGATCTTTTTGCGTTTAATTTAGGTTGTCGTGCTTTTGTGTTTCTGCATTAACACAATAGGCTGTGTAAGAATTACTAGTTCTTTAGTTAACACCGTTGGGTTATCATATTGCGCCGCTGCAGCCGCTGTCCATATAAAGTTAAACGAAATTAAACTCTGTGCTTAATATAATAAGTAAGTTTCCTGCATGAGGCTCGCGTTGCATCGGAGTGAAACTGAAGCTTATAACGACCCCCATCTGCCCTCATTATTTTGTAGACTAAAAGAAGTTAAAGCGGCTATGACGATAATCTGACTATGAAATATTGGCTTGTGGAGAAGGTTTAAAATTAGCAAATAGAAGAGTAAAAGATTAGAAGGTATAATATATCAAATTAACAAGGAAAACTATAACGGCCAAGTTTGTTTGAGAATAAGCACATTGCAGCAGCCGACTCGTGGCCACGGTTGCATGTGGCCGAAACATCGAGGTAAATTGTATGTGCGTGATAAGTCCCGTTATCCCCAAGAATCGCTAGACTTAAGTGGCAGTGGGCAGGGCACATCGCCCGTAGAACTGACGGCGGATGGGGCCGAAAGGTTCTCGAGTGGCGTCCGCGGACCGGAAGACGCGGTGTAGGTAGGCCTCCAACAAGATGGAGCGACGACCTGGTGAAGGTAGAAGGTAGCCTTGGGGAGGCCTATGTTCAGCAGTGGACGTCTTGATGTATGTAAGTTTCCCAAGACATTAATTTAAAGCACACGATCAGCATTACCCCATTTCTCCGACTAAATAAACGTCCTTAAAGCCTAAAACTAGTGCATCCTTTGAAACAGGAGGGTGAAGTGAAAGGGTGTCCGTGTAACCTATTTATATGGAAGTAGGGCGGCACGTCAAATATTTATCACGTCACGAACGTGGCTGTGCGTTTTGAGCGAGGCGTTTGAATGGCTATGGTGTCTTGGTTGATTTATTGGTCACCATCATCATCATTGTCCAAGCCTATATGCGCCCTCAGAAGGATAAAGTCGGTAACTCATTTTTAGACATCGTCATAATTCATCATCTTCACAATTTCAGCCGAAAAACGTCCCTACTGAACATAGGCCTCCCCCAAGGCTCGCCAAACAGATCGGCCCTGCGCCATCCGCATCCAATGCGTTCCCGCTACCTTCACCAGGTCGTCGCTCCATCTTATTGGAGGCCTACCTACACTGCGTCTTCCGGTCCGCGGACGCCACTCGAGAACTTTTCGGCCCCATCGGCCGTCAGCTCTACGAGCGATGTGCCCTGCCCACTGCCACTAAGTCTAGCGATTCTTCGAGCTATGCCCGTGACTATATTCTTGCTCGGATTTCATCATTTCTAATGATTTTTAGACATTTCGAGCAGATTGAGAAAATTTTAAAATTGGTTTCGCGTTGCCTAGGAGAGTTAGTTCAAACTGAAGATTAAATTCATGTTATAAGTATGATACGGCTTAGTTCATCTGACGCAAAACGTTTTCAGCTATACAATAAGTAGTATAAATAACTCAATATTGACTTTTTTTCAACGATCGCTTTAGCCTAGTTGGTAGTGACCCTGCCTACGAAGCAAGAGGTCCTGGGTTCGAATCCCGGTAAGGGCATTTATTTGTGTGATGAGCACGAATATTTGTTCCCGAGTTATGGATGTTTTCTATGTATTTAAGTATTTATTTATCTATATAAGTATGTTTATCGTCGTCTAGTACCCATAGTACAAGCTTTGCTTAGTTTGGGACTAGGTCGATTTGTGTAAGATTGTCCCCTAATATTTATTTTATATTTATTTATTTTTTCGAGATACCGCCGTTTGTCTTATGAGGGCAGTATGGAGTGGGCTATGCTTGGAGTTTCTATGCGGGATCGCATTAAAAATGATGAAATCCGCGTAAGAACTAAAGTCACATGTCCTTACATAGCTCGAAGAATCGCCAGACTTAAGTGGCAGTGGGCAAGGCACATCGCTCATAGAATTGACGGCCGATGGGGCCGAAAGTCAAAGTCAAAATTCTTTATTTAATTCAGGCATCAATTGATGCTCCTATGAATGTCGAAGAATCTACCACCAGTTCGGAAAAATCCTGTTGAGAAGAAGCCGGCAAGAAACTCAACAAGGTATATTTTTTTCAAACACATACATGTGGGATCGGTGGAAGGAAACAAACTTTTTAAAGTTAAATTCGAGATTAATTAGAATAAAGAAAACTAAGGAAAGCAATATAGACAGAAAAAACACGTACCACCCGACCATATCTCAAACCTCCACTCACTCGCTCATACCGTTCACTCCACAAAAATCACTCAGGCATTCGGTCCGCTCTCTTGCATCAATCATTCATCCACAGATTCACCTTGAATTCCCACATACATATATCTCTTGTTAATAAATTACATAAGTACATCTAAAGTATTTAATTCAATTAAATTTTTTAACACAAAAAGGTTCTCGAGTGGCGTCCGCGGACCGGAAGACGCTGTGTAGACGACTTGGTTAAGGTTGCGGGAACGCGTTGGATGCGGATGGCGCAGGACCAGTCTTTTTGGCGAGCCTAGGGGGAGGCCTATGTTCAGCAGTAGACGTCTTTCGGGTGAAATGTTGATGATGATATGCGGGCACAGACCTCTCAGAAACATGCACATATCTGCGAAGAAATTTATTAGTGTTTGTGAAGTTTTCAATACACACTGGGCCCTGGAAACTGCAGCCCAAGCCCTCTCATTCGGAGTGGAGGCCTGCCTGCACCCTGCAGTGGGATATACACGGTGACTTTTAATCGATGATCAGGAGTTGAAAAATATTGATCCCCAGCCAAAATGGAATTTAATAGACGAGGTCTAAAAGCAATGAAATCTCTTGAATGTTTAATAAAAAAAAAAACTTTATTGTAAAAACTTCCTCCATCCACCGAATGCATGGTCACCTAACATTTGCTGCAGTTAAGTAGTTTCGACAAGTGACATTGCTTTGGCGGGAATTTGACAGGTCTCTCGTCAAAGTAAGAAACTGACATGTCAAAGAGGTTTTAAACTCATAGACTAATCATGTATTGTGTAGGGTGAAAACGATTTAAAAGTGGTTTTCCAAATCATTATTTAAAAAAGTAGACGTTTTTTTCACGTAACTGCAACTTATCTAGAAAAACTGGTACCTGATCACCGATTAAAAATCATCGTGTATCTGAGATGATGACGATGATTTATTCATAACGTTATCTTTGCTATCGGAAACTATGGAAACAGCATGCAGGATGCGTCCTATATTTTATGACTGGCCATTTGTTTCTGTAATGGATTTAAAAATAAAAGCTTTACGGCCAATATTCCACTACGTGTGTCCGGCGGCGCATCAGCATGTCCTCTGTTCATTGCGTGGCCGAGATGCTCGCTGCACGATGGTTACCTGGCAGAACACGCAATGTACAGAGAAACACTTAAAGCGCCGCTGAACCGTTCAATGGTGGCGTATACTGAAAATAAACAAAGGTACACGCACATAGCGAACGTAAGTTTGAGCACAGTCTCGCACCTCAGAGATTTTTCATTTATTTGCGAAACTACACTTTAAATTTACTATTCCGAATAGCTATTCGCTGGAGGAAAACATTTTGAGGAAACTTCAAGAATACTTCAGCGAAGAAATTTAACGGTGAGAGTTTCCAATTCGCACTCAGTCCGCATTTTCCTTTCAACCTTAGAGGATACCTGTGCGATTGGGCCGTCTATAAGCCGAAAATATCAAGCGATAATTTTCACACAATGCACTATTTTACCTACGTTATGGTCTTAGAGTAAAACGGAAAATAATTCAGTTTTTAAGACGACCGTTCCTCGACGTTACTATTGAATATAAAGTATGTTTATGCTGTTAGTCTCCAAATTGATATAGCGTATCAGTGTTCCGCATTTAGTTTAAAAACCCGTAGAAAATCGTATAAAATGGCGTACCGAAGCAATCGAGTTAAAGCGTGAAACATAAACATATTGCGAAGAAATATGGGACGGTAATATACATTGAATAAACCCGCATACTCACGTGTTGTATTATCATTATCACAGTGTCTCAAGTTAAAAGTCTTCGACCAGTATGTGTTGCCAGTGATGACTTATGGCACTGAGACGTGGCCGCTAACGATGGACCTCGTAATGAAGCTCAAGGTCAATCAGATGGAGAGGCCTATGCTCGGAGTTTCTCTGCAGAATTGTACCTATTAGAAATTATGAAATTTATTTATTTATTTATTTCAAATTTCAATTAACAATATACATTGTGTTTGAAGTTACAAGACATGTCTAAATTATATGCTAGTAATAAGTTAAAATTAATAGATCTAAATTCCATCTCATAAAACTCATAAAAACCAATAATTAGGTAGGTAATCAGTACATGTCAAACAAACGTCAGCAAATCGGAACAAACACTTAAAACAGATATTCATTATATAACTTGCAAAAATAATTGGTCTTTAAAACAACATTTAATATTAAAATAGTTAATAGAGGAAATCACATAATTATAATTATTAAATCACATTATTATAATTATTAAAGACAATTTCGAAATTAATCCTGGCCGCGATTAAAAAATTCCTCTATAGCACTAAATTCACCGACATAGCTCGAAGAATCGCCAGACATCGCTCGTAGAACTGACGGTCGATGGGGCCAAATGGTTCTCGACTCGAGTGGCGTTCTCGGACCGGAAGACGCAATGTCGGTAGGCCTCCAACAACAACAACGCGTTGGATGCGGATGGCGCAGGACCGATCTGTTTGACGAGCCTTGGGGGGGGCCTATGTTCAACAGTGGAAGTCTTTCGGCTGAAATGATGATGATAAAACAGATATTAGTCATAAATTGTGACTCATAATCATAAAATATAGGCGATTAAACTGTCTTGTCTGTCTGTTTGTATAAAATTATCTAGATTTAAGTCACAGCAGGCTCAAGATTCAGTCTCCGTGTGCTATCTGTGCAAACGTTCCGCTCACTTCTCGACAGCCTATAAAATATTAATAACCGGGGCCACACCAACCACGCTGGTATAATCATTAATAACAAGGTTCATATAGGTAAAAAACTTAAGTAAACAAATTGATGTTCCAAATTAGAAAACAGGCCAAGTGCGAGTCGGCTCTTCTTGTTTCGCTATCACGCCTAGCGCGCGCTGTAGCCGATTAGTTCGTTGATATGGACCTGTCAGAATGAATCAATCAGCTATCTCGCGGGAACTGTGCAAGTTTCAGAGATAAAATCTATCTTTTGTCCTTTCCAAGGTGTCAAACAATCTCTATACAAAATTTTGGCTTAATCGGCTTAGCGGTTTAAGCGTGAAGAGGTATTAGACAGACAGACAGACGGAGTTACTTTTGCATTCATAATATTAGTAAAGATTTGTAAGGATTACGATATTGCAAAACTGTCCGACTGGCAGACAACACCGATTCAGAACCATTAGATCTAGCGACCTAGAGATCAGTATTTGGCAGCCATCTAAAGCATTGCTTTAGCTCCGGTACCTTGAATATCATAAGGTGTATTACGTAGGCGTTTACCTCAGTTCTCAAACTCTAGTGCTTACATTTTTTCCTTCCGCCGTATTCGTCAAAATAAGCCGGTATTGAATAAAATAGCAGATCACGACCCTATTTCGCCAACGTGACAGTTTTCGCACCTAATACTGTAATAATACAATTGTAACGCAAGACTGACACAGCTTTAATATCATGTCAAGGTTTACCGACAAATCTACAAATACGTCGAGTACAAAAAATATTCTCGTTTCACAACATAATAGTCGTTAACACATTTAGTGCCAAGAACCAGCTAGTGGTACAATAGTTTCTCGACATAGGTCACCGACAGTAACAACTGTTGTCACGTTGGTGAAATAGATAGATAGAATCTTTATTCTTCAAAACAAAGACATGGCTTTTAGCAACTAAAGAGTAATAAAACTAACAAATTCAGCACTTAAAATTATTCCCGAAACTAGGTAAGTGCTAGGAAATAGGGCCCTGTCGTCACGCGACTGCCTCGCGAGTCTCAGCGGTTAGCGAGGACCCGTATCGCGAGGCAGCGATGTTGAATTAAAACAACGTACATTATTCATCGGCAGCCCGGTAAGTTTTAAAGGAGACGCACCGCTTAATTTATTAAAGTGGTTTTAAACTATCCATACTTCCATATATTTTAATGCAAAACCGAGTCTCGTCTTCATGACAATCAATTTTGTTTGGTGGCTTAGTGGTTTGACCGAAGGCCTCTTAAGCTAAGGGTCGTGGGTTCGAGTCCGGGCTCGTACCTCTGAGTTTTCGGAATTTGCGTGCGAGATTAATTACATTTGAATTTTACCGTGAGTTACTGAGAAATTCAATGGTGTGTGCGAATTTCACAATAAGTATTGCTTTTATTTTAAGTAGCCTGTGTTATTTCAAAGATTCACCTTTCTACATACCGTCTACCTAATTTAACATGGACTAGTAGCAGACAAGCACATACACAGATACACGCACATGGACACAAAGTTTCTCGTATGTTGGTAGGAGTAGATCGTACCAAAGCCGCATTTAGAAGCGTCATGAATAAATGACATAGAAACTTAACATGTAAACGAGAATTGTGACAAGTGAACATCATTAGGGGGTGGGGAGTGGGGACCGGCAGCGTGACTGTTAAACTGGAGTTATAGATGGCTCTCAGAGGTACACCGCTTTAAATCGCTTTAAAGACGACCAGATGGCCTAGTGGTTAGAGAACCTGACTATGAAGCTTGAGGTCCCGGGTTCGATTCCCGTGTCGGGGCAGATATTTGTATGAAAAATATGAATGTTTGTTCTCTGGTCTTGAGTGTTTAATATGTATTTAAGTATGTATCTATCTATATAAGTATGTTTATCCGTTGCCTGGTACCCATAACACTAGCTTGCCTAGCTTACTTTGGGACTAGGTCCATTGGTGTGAATTGTCCCGTGATATTTATTTATTTTATTTATTTGAATATATGTAAAGAGCTGTTTTAGAAAAAAACCGAAATATTCAGAATCAGAATAAATTAATTGTGAAAACTGTGTAGGTAGGTACAGTCAACCAGTTTGAGTCCTAGGCCACTAAAGAACCCTGCTGCATTAACTACTAGACAATTACAACGTCAGTGCGGGTCAATGAATTATCAACTTTCCGAACACAATTTGTAATAAACGCAAAGAGTTTATATTACTTGTCATGTAGTATCACAGTGCTTTGGTTTTGCTGTTATGCTGTGTAATTGTTTGGAATAAATAAATAAATAAATAAATAAACGTTTTCGCTCCATGACATGAGAGGAAAAAAAAGTTTTGACAGACGGCCAGTGACAATTCAAGTTATTAATACACAAGCAAACTCCTTTTCTATTCAATATCGTTGACACTCGTTCGCAAAGATCGAGTTTGTCATCCTGACATACATCACCCAACAATCACTGTCGAAGAAGATAAACAAATTGATTGATTTTGATATGGTTCTATAGTGACCTAGGAATCAAATTGGTTGACTATACAAGTACAATGGTGTTATAACTACTTATAATAATAGTTTCAACAGTTGCCCAGTGAAGGCATACAATATTGTTAATCTACAAAACTATGCTCATTAAGTGCTACTTAGAGTTATGCTAACTTATTTGGATACTAATTTTTGTGTTAACGCGTGAAAAAATTCATCCAATGAATAAGTAGAACACATTTTCAAACAGCCAGTTTTTTAGTTTTAGTTTAAATTGTTGGCCGTCCAACATTTTCATTAAATTTCTCGCTCTAGGACAAAATAATATAAAATATTTCGGCAGTTGATTGGATTGGTTTCACTAAAAAAACTGTAGGTATATTACTTTCAGGATTTTTTAATTGTTGTTGACAAACATGTTTCAGTACACAGATCGCTGTTTAAATCGAAATAACAACTAAGCCAAAGACACGAAATAATAACCCACCCAAATTAACCCAACCATCTACTGACATATTCCAAAACAATAATGACGATGTCGATGATATCCACTCATAATCATTAACCAAACAACATACACTAACAGACCCCACTTTTAATACAGCATATTTTTACGTTTTATACCCCCCTCGGTGTCAAAACGTTCCGCAGTATTTCACAACAGATGTCGCTGCGGCGCTGCGATAAAAAAATAACACCTTGTTTTAGGGTCCGGCGTTACACGCTCTTATTTTATTAAAAAACAGTGTTTCTTTTTTACGCCACCTGCCGGTGATCGGGTGAAGTTTTATTTTTATTCGCCGGCGCGCTTCCCCTATGCTGTAAAAGCGATGATAGCTTTTTATGATTATTAGGAATTCATATCTGTATGAAGGATGGTTGGTTAAGTGGAACTTACGTATCGTCGGTTTTTCGAGGAATACAGTTTCATAGTATGAGGGTTTTATTGGAAGAGGAAACTAGGTGGCGCTAGTATCGTTAGATCCGTTTGACAACTACAAAAAAAAATATGGGACGACTGATACTAATTGACTCAAATATTTTAGATTAATTTTATAACTTCTTGTTGCATCCGTGAAGCAAAAAGTAACGAAAATAAAGCACTAAATACTTCTTAGTAAAACTGCGTCCGAGTTACATTTTTCATTTATATTATTGTACTGAAACAAAATATCAAAAAAAACATTTATCATGATCGCTTTAAATTGTTTTCAAAATAAAATTAGCTGCCATTTCTAAAGTTTTTTCTTTGTTACAGGTAAGAGGGAGCAGGGGAACATTCATCACAGTTTTTTGGTATGATGTAATTAACTCTTTTTTGCAGCTATTTTCATTTTCAAGTGTTAACTATTTCATTAAGACAAACTAATGCGAGAAAAACATTATTTTACTATATTTTTAACATCAAAAGTTATATATTTCGTACTAAATACAAACTGAAATATAGATGCACGGAAAAAACCCCAGAAAAAAGACCAATGCTGGGAATCGAACCCAGGTCCTCAGCATTCCGTGCCGTGTGCCATACCCCTACACGCGGCACACGCACGCACGGCACACGGCACGGAATGCTGAGGACCTGGGTTCGATTCCCAGCATTGGTCTTTTTTCTGGGGTTTTTTCTGTGCATCTATATTTCAGTTTGTATTTAGTACGAAATATATGATTTCACGGGATGACCGTAAAAGTAATAAAAAAATGAAGTTGAAAAAATAAATACAAAAAGATACTTCATAGCTAACCTGATCAAAAGTTATCCTAAATAGCTCCAGGACGCCGTTTTCATAGTAATGCACAAATAAGTTTTTTTATTAATAATTTTAAACCCTGTTTGTGTTGTTACATCCGTTTGATATAAATTTCACTGAATAGGCAATCTGCTTAAAAATTTGTGAACCAGACTACTACCAAAACCTTTAACCTTTTTAACGCTCTGTCAAATACAATATGTAGATCTCACTCATACACCATGACATGGGAATGTCAAACGCGAATTTGAACCCTATAGAAATGCATATACTTAGGTAGATGCACGCCATGACTGACATATCAGTGGTTGGCGGAGAACCCGCGGTGTGGATATTATGTGTCGTTTGCGTCGAACAGGTTAAATAATTTCGAGCACCATAGCGTTTTTTTTCATTAATTTCACGTCTGAGTTATGGTCATTGCCCAGTTGCCTTCTTAAATTGTATGTCATTACCAATAGTGGTTACAACAGGGTGGACATGTCAAACACTAGGACATTTGCCTTAATCCATTTAAAGTCATAATTTTCATTTGTCATTACAACCTTCTTTTTGTTTTCATTTTGTACAATAAGGGCCACTTGCACAGTTCAGGGTTAAAAAATTAAATCGGTAACCCTGGGTTAAGAATGACAGTTCCATACATTTTGACACTTGTTAATCCTGGGTTAGCAGTTAACTCGGAGTTAAGTAGCTAACCCAGGTTCGCGCAAGCCGGCCTTAAGAGTATAAACAAACAAACAACAAACAACCTACTGCATTAAATAAGATGACATTTGAAAAATCCTGCAAAACGTGGCAAGATTTGGTATGGCAAGTGCAATTATGAGAAAAGAAGTGATCACATTGTTGAGCCACTTGCCAATATTTGTAATTTAGCCGTGCAAATACTGATCGAGTTTATAAATGACAATATTTTTAACGTCTGTACTACATGTACGTGTAACTCGGCTAAACTATGCACAGTAGTAAGTGACTTAACATTCCCGTGTTGGGAGTGTACGAACGTGAGTATTTCATCTATTTAATGGAGCTTAAGCGAAGTGTCGCGATATAGGTAATAATGAAGGCTTTCTCCCTCGTACTATATTACGTGTAACGTTGCCGCCGTGGGTGCTAACATGACGTATATTGGCTCCCATCGCCCGTTTTGACATCCCTTATTGCGTGTTATGAACTGGCTATGTATTTAGATAAACCTATATTATGTACAAACCGAGTTATAATGTTTCTTTTGTGAGGGCTAGAATTAGCAATAAGGTTGTCGTTAAAGTGTCGAGTTAAGACTATTAAATCTATTTGCACAATTCTTAGTGGATACAAATATTTCAAATTATTTTTCTTCCTCGTTTCGCGTGTGCAGTGCAAATTATGGCAAAATTTAAAAGGCAAGTGAACCCTTTCTTGCAAAGTTGGTAACATACTAGCAGTTCTATTGGCAAACTTGCCGTCATGTCTATCGCATGATCGATTGTCAGCTATAAAATAAAGAAATCCACTATAAGTAAGACGCATTTTAAAACAGAACGACTCTCGATTATGTAAATAAATCAACATTTGAAAAATCTAGAAAGAATTTCCGTCACATAGGTACCAAGCCAGTTTAAGGAAGAAAAGAAATATACTCTTATTTTGTTGAATTCCCGTTTTCGCCTAAATACTTAAACTGCTGACATGACGTCACAGCGAAAAAAACGTCGGGGAAAACTCACGAAATCAGCGCACGGATATTTCTTGTTACTCCATTATTGCTTACATTTCTTTGTCTAGGTTTTTTCGGATTTAAGTGCGAATGTGTGTTGGTTGCGTTTGATATTATTGGCGTGATCGGATTTGTTTTAGTTGAAGAAAACGGTTTTTGTAGTAGCTTTTTTGGTATTTGTGAAGTATTGTTGGGTTTGCTGCTTCTTTGGATTACCTATTTTTAGTTCGAGCATTATTGACATGATTGTAATATCATTTCCATTCAAGTGTCTTAAAAATTTATTTTTTACGCTTCGTTGCATAAAACTTCAAATACACCCGAATAGCTGCGTAGTGGAATTTTTGCCTACGCTTGTGTTTCCTGAACGCTAGGGTCTGGCTGACTTTAAATTTAGGGTGGGCATTTACTAGACAAGTGTTTTCCATCTCAAACGTCTTTGCTTACCATCAAATCAGCACGTCATTGTGCTCAAATATAAGCATCATCATCATCATCACCAGCTGCAAGATTGCCTCCACGCATATATCGGTTACATCCACCGAGTGGCCGCTACTCTCGCAAGTAGGTCCATCTAGCGAGAATCCTGCCAATGATAAGGAAACTTATACACGTAACAAAACGAAAACCTTAATTTCCTCTCCTTTCCAGCACTATTTCACAAAACTTCTTTGATTTTTATTGTCTTGGTTATTTCATTTTTCGTTTTAGTCCGCGCAGGGTTGTATACTTGGCAAGTGAGATATACTAATTATGTTCAAGAAATTTTCTTATTATTATTTGCTTTTACAATTTACAAATTATTTATTTACGCATGTACCTAGTCTTATGTATGTAGCTATTAGTGTGCAGTTTATTTATTTATTTATCTATCTAAACAGCGATCCGGGTGTCACCAACGGTACTGGCTGAAAATCAGCGCTGGGGTACTTTAAACGCCTCAGCATTATGCTGAGCCAGTGTCCGATTTGCAACCGCAATGACACATTCTATCTTTAGCTTTAGTATTGCCTTTTTGTTTTGTATAATATTGTGTCTTGTGATGTTGTAAATAAATGTATTTTCTTTCTTTCTTTCTTCTTTCAAAACATAACGTAAGCCCAAATATATAAGAAGAACGTTAGATATCAGTAGAAACATTAGCCGTAACCTTTCTCAAATTTAATAAAAGTGCGTTATAAATGGGAGTAGCAATGAGCGGTGTATGGGCGACATTTCTCATTTCCAGAGCGGGACGACATGATAAGGGTGACAAACTAATGTAGTGTTGGCAGCAAAGATTTATTTTTAACCTCTAAGAAAATTCATCGATTTTTAGAATGATTTTTGATATCGGAAACCGTTTTTAATTGATTTTTTTCTCACATTGCACTGGCTTGTTCATAAAAGCTCACCGAGAACTGGGGGGCTACTCCGAAATTCGAAGTTCGAAGTTCGGATCGTGCGGTCCCTCTCACTCTCGTAATAAATACCATTAGCGTGAGCGGAACGGCATGAAACGAAGTTCGAATTTCGCGCTTCGTAGTATAGGGCCTGTATTTGTCTTAATACCATAGTAACTTGTATCTGTATTTGCTTATTATTGTTCAAGTTTTTTTTTATTATTAGTCTAACTACTAATTATTTTGTGACTTTGTCTGACTTTTTTATTCTGCATCAGTATTCAATGATTTTATTTCACGCAAAAACGTTCTTTTAACCCAAAAGAAACCTTTTCTACCCAAACCCAGCGTTTCTTCCGCACGTAAACTTTTGACAAAAGGAACCAATTTTTACCGACGTTACTCTCATTTCTTAGGAGGCAAATGAGGCAGTGCCGGGGGTGTAAGTTATGTAAATAAGGACAATGAGTTTAACATACGTATGATGTCTAATGGCTCGAGCCGCCTTTGAGGTTAGATGAGTTCCTTAGAAATATTTATGGGTTGAATGAAATAGGTTCACCTTAAGCACGCAATATGCATTGTAATTTTCGTTCTTGCTTGCGTTTTAGGGCACGTCAATGTTGTTTGTGTAAAAAAGCGTTAGTAAGATACCATCTAGATACCATCATCATCTTCATCATTTCATCCGAAAGACGTCCACTGCTGAACACAGGCCTCCCCCAAGGTTCGCCGAACTGGTTGGTCCTGCGCCATCCGCATCCAACGCGGTCCCACATCCGTAACCTGAGGCCGTTTTGACGCGCGGCCGCTTTCCATTGTTTTCACCATCTCTTTCTGTCACCATCTTATACCGTTTGGCAGAAAGAAATAGTGAATGCGGTAGCAAGCGGCCGTGCGTTAGATAACACGGTCTTAGGGTATTGTTGTTGCTCCATCTTGGGGGTCGGCCTACCTATATCGCATGTTTTTATCCGTGAATGCATTCACATCATCATTCATCATTTCGTTCATTTTATTTATTCATCAATTTCATTTTATTTACTTTTTTTGTAAGAGAGATGGAGCGACGACCTGGTTAAGGTTGCGGGAATGCGTTAGATGCGGATGGCATGGGATCGATCTGTTTGGCGAGCCTTGGGGAAGCCTGTGTTCAGCAATGGTCGTCTTTCGGCTGAAATGATGATGATGATGAAGAGAGCACCTAACAAACAGACATTTGTCAAATCAAAAGGACAGGAAGTAGGATATAATCATTTTAAAACAATGTGCCACAAATCAAACTTATGTACTTTTGTTTTGTTGCGTATCCAGCCACTTTTAAAAAGAATTTCTTCATACGCGTCTAGTCTATAAAAATTCTATTCCTTTTTTTTATTATTATAATCGACCGTCACACCTTTCAAACTTAAGCTCAAGAAAATAACTTAGCGGAATTATCTATGAAAAGGAAAATATCGAGCAAATAATTATTAACCCATCAATCTTCGGTTCAATGCAATTATTTTGAGGGAAGAAAGAGTTCCTCGTTTCCTACCCTCTATTAACGATTCTTCGTATTATCCCCGAGTTTTTTCCCCCTCAGACGTCGAAGCTCAAGATGGTTATGAAAAGAAAGTAATCGATTTTTAAAATAAACATTTTTTTTAATATCGATGGAATGTTAAAGTTTTTGCGTTATCATGACTGGTAAGCAAGTATAAATAAGCTTGTGTTTTAACTCTCACAAATAAAAATGGTTTACTTTTCGATGGTAAAATCGCTTCGTCAAAATTACTAAGCATATTTCGCGAAATTTCGTTTGCTGTAGAATTTTCCCGCACCTCCCCTTTTTGGGGTCGTCTCAAGTCGAAAACAAAAATTGAAAAATAAAAGTCGTACCATAATAATATATATACCTACTACTTAGCTGTTGCTCGCGACTCCGTCTGCGAAAATTAGGGTTGTAAATTAATAGCCTACGACTTATTCTCAGACCTACCGAGTATAGAGAAAAAAGTTTCATAAAAAACCGGTCAAGCTGATTCGGAGGAGTTCGATGACAAACACCGTGACACGAGATTTTTATATATTAGAAGATTAGATAGATAAGAAGAAAAACGTAACACGACGTACATCTTTCTTCCACGAATGGTGCGACTTTTCATTTTTACATTTATACAAAGCTTTATTAAGTATAAGCTGATGCCCGCTGGAAGTAGATTAAAACGTATTTTCTTGTGGTAAAAAAGTAGCCTATATCACTCTCCAGCCCTTCAGCTATATCCATACGAAAAATCACAGCAATCCGTCGCTCAATTTTGATGTGAAAGAAGGACAAACAAACAAACAAACAAACAAATACATTTACATATTGCCATATTAGTATTGCCATATTATGATATCCATACTAATATGATAAATGTGATGTTCCCACTGCGTTAGCACGCTGAAGTGACAATGGGCCGGCCATATAACCGTCGAAACAAATGACCGATGGGGTAGGCGAGTTCTTGAGGGAAGACCACGGATCGGCAAACGCAGCGTAGGACGTCCTCAGACTCGGTGGAGCGATGATCTTCACAAGCTGGATGAGAGTGGCCGAGGATCGTGCTCAGTGGCTTGCCATGGGAGAGGCCTGTGTCCAGCATTGGACGAGCATAGGCTGATGATGATGATGATGAATAGTATGCATTCGCTCATGTCCAAAGCTTATGTGCTAAATTCAAGACGGAAAGAAAAATTATACCCCCTACTTACCTCAATAGAGTTAACGAATATCCCACCTAGTTCCATTACTCGGAAAAAAGCTAAACAGTTTCGAAAAACAAGCAACAAAATACGAAGTCGTTTCAAAAAAGGACAAAGTCACTCCGTGACGAGAAGTTCTCACTGCAACGAATCCATTACCGAAAACTTTAACACCATTTTCATTCGAAACAATGAAAAACCTACCTAAACATAAATGGGTAAGGACTATCGCAACCGCATTAAATTCTACTGTGCACTGAAAAAATACTGAATTCGATACCTGCATTGTGTAAAAGAAAATGAACTCTATTGTTTATCAGTTAAAGTTGCATTTCGAATGGGGGTTGTTGGTGTGGTATTCTGTGCATGGCTTTCATCCTCCAGTCTGTCAGTCTGTCTGTATGACAAATTGCTTGGTTTCTGCGCGATTAATGATCCAGCGACTGTTATGATCTCTTGAGATAATGCTCGTTGATTCATTGATGTCTCTGTGAGGACTAAAACGTCGCGTGCATGAACAGCGAGGAGTAATGAGCGTTGTGCTGCTGACTCATTAGAAGAAAAGAAAAATTATCATCATCATTATCATTATCATTTATCTTTCCACTAGAGGGCATGAGAGGGCTTGAGCCGTAGTTCCCACGCGGGCCCAATGCAGATTGGGAACATCACATACACCATTGAATTTCTATCAGGTGTGCAAGTTTCATCACGATGTTTTTCTTCACCGTAAAGCTCATGGTAAATCTCAAATGTACTCGTAATTTAAAGCAAAGTAATAAAGTTTTTTTTTTTGCTTAACGAAACATGGGTTTTAAGCGTGAAAATTAAATAAACAAGTTAGCTATGAAGTATCTTTTTTTTTTTGTACTTATTTTTTCAACTTCATTTTTTTTTATTACTTTTTTTTTTTCTGGGGTTTTTTCTGTGCATCTATATTTCAGTTTGTATTTAGTACGAAATGTATGATTTCACGGGATGACCGTAAAAGTAATAAAAAAAAAAAAAAAATGAAGTTGAAAAAATAAGTACAAAAAAAAAAAAGATACTTCATAGCTAACTTGTTTAAAAAGTTGCACAGTAGCGCCATCTCTTGTCCAGGTGAGCGGTTAGTTCCGAAGGAGTGTTAAAATCTCTCGATGAGGGTGTAACATAGATGTGCGTTTGTCACTGCATAAGGTGATGATTTAGCAGATTGAAATGTATGATGTATAGGAAAGATTCGTGTCTAATCTCTAGACCAGTGGTGGTGTAGGGGTATGGCACGCGGCACGGAATGCTGAGGACCTGGGTTCGATTCCCAGCATTGGTCTTTTTTCTGGGGTTTTTTCTGTGCATCTATATTTCAGTTTGTATTTAGTACGAAATGAATGAAAATTAAATGTTTGCGGGTGCCATTGCCGAGATTCTGTCTCACCGTGACCAGCGTGCTTTTCCAATTACACCAAAGCACTCCAAACACCGGCAAGTGCACGAAAATGAGGCTGATGTTACTAGTTGCTGAACCAGTGAGGCTCATCTGCCACTTGTCAAAAAGCGAAGTATTATTTATTTATTTATTTATTTATTCTCAAAAAGGTACATAGTTCTAGTTACATCACTAATTTCGCCAAACTATAATGTTTATTGGCGAATACTACGCTCACTTTAACATCAGCTGCACCCTGCTTAATTAAAAAAATCTAGAATTCTAGAATTCTAGAATTCTGTTTATGATTAATGAACAAAAAAAAACTTTTTGTTTTGACTGGCATAAATTATTATAACAAAAATCCGTCATATTTTAGAAGGTAGTAACCGTTATCACTGTTTATAAATATAAAAAGTTAGTTTTGAAAGTAGTGTACGCGAATAATTAACGAATCCAACATAAAAAGCTCTTTGAAAAATTTCACAAAATTTATTTCCCCAGCGACAGAGAGTCAATAATCGATTCTGAGTCGGTGGATTTGAAGTCGCTGGAATCTGTCTCGCTCTCTGAGTCTGTTGAGTCGTCGGTAAGTATGACTTTGTAGTCGTAGAACCAGTGGCGACCTCTCGTGTAATTCCCTGGCTGCGTGTCCGAGCACTGGTGGCTGTGAATTTTGACGAACACTGTAACAAATAATAATTTTATCTAAACATCCCCCTAAAGTGAGTTGACGCTCTGTAAATGCAAGGACGTGCGTCGTGTGTCAGGTTTTATCGCGTACCGCTCAAAGCAATCAAAGAAGCCTGATGCACTGAAAATTAATATGTATTGTATGAAACACTTTGAAAAGTACTTTATTATACACCGTGTTTTTTTTAATTCCGTTCACTTAAAGGGAATATTCAACCTTTTAGATCAAAAGAAAGCAAGGAACGGACATTGACATTTGTGATTAACAAGTATAAAACTCACTGGTGCCGTCCTGGCAGTTCCTTAAGTGCATCATGCACTCACTCTTGAAGGTCCGGCGCGCGCGCTGGAACCCCCCACAGATCCAACCGATGGTGGGCTCACGCCACCTCTTCGCCATTTCCACCGGGCACGGGGTACATTTCCGATGCCATCTTCTCCTAATTACCGTGGTTATTGATTAATATAAAAAATTTAACCGACCCCAAATTGCTTTTTATTGGTCTGAAGTCGGTGCCTAACCTTGTATTTAGCTTAGACTTCCATTTAGCTGATTCTTCAGCAATACTAAATTAACACTGCTTGTTTAAACACTCACACTTCAAAAAGTCGTGGTAACATAGTGGTTTGAGCTCTGGCCTGTCAAGCAGGGGCTCTTGGGTTCGTTTCCGAGCTCGCACCTCTAAATTTTTCAACAGGGAAGGAAAACCTCCTGAGGAAATATGCACACACCTTCGATAAAATCAATGATGTGTGTGAAGTTCCCGATCCGTATTGAACTATGGCCTAAGCTCTGTTATTCTAAGTGGAGGCCTGTGCTCTACAGAGGGTCGTATACATATAGTTCGAGAAGATGATGACGTTTACACGTAAGATTTTAATGTTAATGACATGAATCAAGCAAAAGTCACTAAATTCATGTAAACTCAGCATGGGATGGAAGCTTCAAACGATATGCCTTTATGTGTGCAAAATAGGCAACAAATCCAGAATTTTTCATACCATCCAGTTCCATACAGAGTGTCGTTTTTTTTTTCCTCCACACTGCTGCTTGCTTGGCTAGATTGAATTTCTAATGAAGATTTGTCTTCAGTATCTCTTCCCTTGATGTCGACTAAAAATTACCAAACACATCGATAAAATAGTTCACTTGCGAAATTCACTAAGGGAAATCCCTCCATCGATTCTGCGCCATCTGTTCTTTAATCGACATGTGACAAATTAGGGCC
The DNA here is from genome assembly GCA_947859365.1 of Archips crataeganus. Lineage (NCBI taxonomy): Eukaryota > Metazoa > Arthropoda > Insecta > Lepidoptera > Tortricidae > Archips > Archips crataeganus. The sequence goes on along the minus strand of OX402066.1, from coordinate 17,061,906 downwards.
AGCACAGACGTATTGTGCTCTAACTGCAAAGTGACTGCAACTGTCGAATGCCCAAATAGTTCCATCGGAGGTATCGTGCAGTTTTCGTGTAGTTTTGGTTATTGCAATGGAAAATTTAAAGGCAGTCGGCCAATTACAGTTGGAACGCTGCAATAATTATTTTTATAACATTTTTTTATAACATTCATTTGTTTCGAATATATGCGAAGTGTCATTGAACACAGACGAATCTAAAAAGTGGAAATTCCGTAGCCCCCTCTCAGGCCTAACGCAACTTTTGGATTTCTAGGCAATGAAATTGCTGCAGACTTTATAGCCAATGTGTAACCTTTTTTTAAGTTATGGTTCGATCAAATAACAGATCGCAGAAACTGACGGTGAGATGTTAGAGTAAACACAAAGTTGAGGTTTGAGTGACCAGTTGGTAACTTGGCCCAATCTGCTGCACGCTAGGTACGCTAGTACGCTTGGTACTGTTATTTTGTGGCTACGATCTTTAAATGTACACTTAACTTCCTTAATAAAAAAAAGAACAAACTACGCTAATGATAACATTATTACAAAGAGCTAACTCCGGAGAAGTTTATAATTTTTTTTAAGCCCTTCGTACTTTTATAAATTCATCGTCATATTTTAAATCTTTCGAACACGACTTTATAAGACGTATAAACTATTGTTATAGAGTTATTGGACTTGTGATAATTTAATTTAAAAAATAAGATCTAAAAGCTCAAAACATCGCGGAAATCCTTTACCCTTTTACTGATGTAAGTTTGCTTAATAATAATTTAAAAGACCCATCAAACCACCCCGTGCAGTATCAGCACCGACCTTGAATCTGTAGATTAAAACACTAATTTGAAATTGTGCATGTTACCAAACTTCTATGTACCTTTTTTTTCTCCTGAAGACGAAGATGTAGATCTGCTTTTCTTATACCTCCTTCTACTTATTTTTAGTTTAGTGACTTTGATTTCATTTGTTGGTAATATCTTGGTTACATTTATCACATTAATTTTGGTAGCGTTGGTAACACTGATTGTACTAGAGTCATTCTTCGTTGTAGTAACATTAGCTAGCGCTGTGTGAACTTAAAAAATAACGATTAGAAACACGAAAGTAGAAATAAAATGTTTAGAATTGATTGATTCAGATTAGTATTTCGCTGGTAGTGGAGTAGCAAAGAAAAAGTTTATAGTTCATTTCGATGTTTATTTATTTTTAAAGTATAGGTTTCCAAGACTGAAGTTTTATTGAACAATTTCCTTAATAGGAAATTAAAGAAAGTGATTGGGATCTTGTAATGATGTGTATTAGTAGTTAATTTTATCCTGCTTGTATTTCTAGTTGTACTTGATTGCCATCTCACAAACATTTGTTGTTAGAATGCTCTTGTTCAACTTTAACATCTGTCATCTTTAGTCTATTTACGTCGCTATTAGTTACTGGAATTATCTTTAAATATTTTGATTATTTAGTGTCTGTTCAAAAGGGTTTATTTCCTTTGTTTCTTTGAATTCCAATTCCGATTGCACTTTGATCTATTATAGGTACATTTTGATGAAGATGTTAAATTTGCAGAGGCTCTTCGTGAAATCTGATATTTTTTTAACAGTGTAAGGGTGTTTGTCGGCGTGAAGCAAGACAAAATATTCATTGAAATGGTCCTTTAGAAAGTATCATATTATTATAATCAATCAATTAATACATCTCTTACTCAGCAGCAGCACCCCAAAGCACCGCACTTGCATGTCGCAACGCTCGTCGATTTTTCGTTAACGATACGGCAGTAAATCGACTCGCAAATACTTTTATGACTTCAATCCGTGTTTACGATCACTCTCGGCGAGCAGTCATGCACATTTTGTATTGTTTCACTATACTCACTTTGACAAAAAGGTTATCTGTAAATCATCTCATCATCAAAGTCCATGCACCTGATACAGCTGGGTACAAGGCTCCTCTTTCCTTGTATAGAGTTAGTACAAACAGTTGTTGTCTATTCTTTGATCTTGCGAATGCTACCAATCTTCCGCTTGCAGTTAGTATAAGTCTGTCGTCAAAATTAAAAAAAAAATGGTTGCGCCTGACTTGATTCGAACCTCCATCTGCTGAACGCATGGTGCAGCTAGTAGCACACTTGAAGTGCTACTAGCACACGTTAAGTGTGCTACTAGCTGCACCATGGGGCTCCAATCCACCTTTCCCGAAAATTTTTATCGCTTCCATACGTTAAAAGTAACGTGTGGGGGTTCCTAAAGTACCTGTCATCAATTTGGTTTGAAAAGATAACTTTCTACCAAGTTTCTTGCTGCGCATTCTTCTTGGCAATGATGGTTCTTATGAAAGCGCTGGTAATTTTAAAAAAGTGATATTTAAAAGAGCCTTTTGCGGCCTACTTGCAGAATAAACGTTTTGATTTTGAATCAGGACTGTTATGTTGCAAATTGGTTGGAAAGGCGTAAGAAATTCTATTTTTAAATATTATTTTTGTTGATTAAAAAAAATACATTTTGATGAGCAAACGTAATGCTGATGAAAACAAAAGTAGTATTAGTAAGAGTATACCAAGTACCAAGTACCGAGTACATACTCGTAATACCAAGTGTCCAGTCTATCCAATGCTGTTCTGTGACAGCTAATTACATTATCTGACCTGCCATCCAACTTAGTTAGTCTATGTGAGTGGACAGTGGGTGTAACGGGCTTAACGCGATTTAGGATTGTGAAGCAGTATGGATATTTAATTGTCACAAAACTCACGGGTCATTCACGTTTCTCGTAGTCGAGGTGTGCCCGATATGCTTCAAACAAGTCCGTGCGTCCACAGTCGTCCCCTCCAATTCTTTCGACCCTAATTGTTTACCATTTGACAGAAATAAATAGTGAACATGATTGTGATTCCAAGCACGTTAAACAAAGGCATCTGGCTTTTCCAAATCACGATCTGTATTAATACTTTTACTCTCATTAACATTCCCTCTAGGTTTTATTATCCTCACGTATGTATTACGCACTATTATTCGGTCGGAATTCTTCTGCTTATTTCCTATCAATCAGTATTGTTTATCTTTGATTGGTTGTATCTATAGGTATACAGTTTTGAGATTCGTGTACTGCTTTTTCGGCGAATTATTTTTCGTAAATTGATTCATTTGGCAAATGTTTCATTTCCCAAATGTTATTTTTTTCTGAAACTGGAAACTATTCAGGATACATTTCAGGACTATCCTGTAGGTTAGGTTTGTTTTATAACAATCCTGAAAGGCTTACAGTTTCAGAAAAAATAAACATTTGGGAAATTAAACATTTACCAAATGAATCATTTTGCGAAAAGTTTTTCGCCGAAACATTAGTAAACCTTTGAGATCATAAATAAAAATGGTAGTCAATATCATCAACATCTCCATTGCAAGGCACATGCCTCCTCTCAGAATGAGAGGACTTGCAAATAAAAGAGCTTTTATATTTATCAAAAAGAAAAGTCCTAACTCATTGATGCTCTTATTTTGCATAGAGCTTTCTTTTATGATAGGTATACTTAGGCAAGGAATAAAGAAATTGTTGGAATTTGATTTATAATTATGTTCGATTCAGAGTGACCTATGACTTAGAATTTTCCAATTTTCGCTTTGAGAAAGTAATTATAAAAGTAAAAAAATAATTTCAGGAATTTTTGAAATTCGCACGAAAAAAACGATGTTTATAATTCCCTAAGTGATACAAATGATAATGATGGATTTTTGGATGCTCCTTGCCAGATTTTTGCCTTATTCAATAAAAGAAATTAAAAACTTTACCACAAAATTCTACGCGAAGTCGTCCAAAAGCTGGTAACTAAATAAAAACAACTATCTAGTATTAAATAATTCTTTATTGGAATTGTTAAGTCCAGAGATTAGGAGTGAGCATTGTCGTTTAGCAACTCGAAGAGTGAAAGAAGCGTGAGATCTGTCTTCGACGGCAACACCTGGTAGTTAGTGTACACAATCTTTGCCATACTTGTCAACACTGATGCTACGTAAAACTATATCTAACCACGGTGAGAATCGAGTTATTATGGTGCCACGCCCGTGAAGAACACAGAGATCATTCTCTCACAGAATAAGTCCTGAGTTTATTGATGTGATCGAAATGATTTAAGACCACATCATGAATTTGTTTTTTAATATTACTGTCTGAAGAATTAGCTTATCACTTTTTCGCGGGAAATGTGCTGTTTTCTGGGATTAAAACTGTCCTAAATAAGTCCCACGATATCAAACTATCTCCATACCAAATTTCAGCACGATCAGTTGAAAACCTTTAGCATGAAAGGGCAATAAACAAATAAAAAAACTGATATTCGTATTTATAATATTAGCAAGGATAAGCGGATAGTTGTTGGCCGTGACTTTGTCTGCTTTACACGGAGATTTTTCATTTTCCCGGATAAGGCTGCGTTTCCACCAGAGATGTGCGAGAATGCGTTGCGAGGGATGTGTGTGTCATGAAACACCAACCAATAGAAACACTTCATTCACTTAGGACCTTTGGAATGAAGTGTTTCTATTGGTTCATGACAGACACATCCCTCGCAACGCATCCTCGCACAGCTCCGGTGGATACGCAGCCTAATAGCCTGTCAGTTAATCAGTCAGTCAGTCGAGACTTTGTAAGGATTACCAAAATGCTACGTTCGGTACACGTAGAACCAGTGTCTACCGTGGTAAGAGTCGTTCTTGCATCGGTGGTCGTATAACTTAGTGAACACTGAAAAATAAACGGATTTCTTATAGTTAATTATATCAATTAAAAATTTAAAAAACGCGTTTTTATGTGCAAATTAAGGCCCTAAGATTAAAAAATCAAACATATTCGGAAGTGTTTGGTTTAAACTGTTTGTAATTATGTTTAGTATTTTTTTAGTTTTTAAGTATGGGACATTATTAGAACTATTCAAGTCCAAAGTGAACAGGCTGTTATTGAACTAACGTCGTGAAATAGCGTCGATACCTGATCATTTTTAAATAAAAAAGTACATTTCAATGCCTGAAAACACCTCGTATTAAGCAATACACCAATATGAAACAACATCAAGAAATAATACTCTTTGATTTTACTTCGATTCATTCGTAATATGACATTCATTACTAATTTATTGAATCGAGCGTTACTTAGCGGAGTCCATATCAATGTACTGAAACAATTGCTTTGCTCACCCGCGATCTTACTTAACTACTTACCTTACTTATTAAGGTCGCGGGTCAGCAAAGTAATTGTTTCAGTTTATTCATTTGTAAAGTAAATGCTTCTTAAAAGACAACTGTCGAAGACTAATCTAATCTAAATGTCGTCCTTGATATGAACCTGTCTAATGCCGTTTAAACGCCTACGGTGGACTAGATTGAAGAATCAGTTGACCAGCAGTATTCTTTTATGAATGATGTCATCAACTCACTGGTCCCGTCCTGGCAGTTCCTATACCGCATCATGCACTCGCTCTTGAAGCTGCGCCGGGCGCGGTGATAGCTTCCGCAGATCCATCTTATGCCTCGATTATACCAGCGCCTCAGTTTGTCTAGCGGACAAGGGTGACATGTCCGCCATACCCGCGTACTGTAAAACAGATTAAGTGTGCAGGGACATAAGACCCACAGTAGGGCTTCCGTTACGATCCTGTGCGGTGTCTTCAAGGTCCCACCGAGAAAACCTATTGTAGGGATCTCGTTCTCGATCAACCGCCTCCAAGTGATATGAAGTCGTCATGGGATATGGGATGGGTGATTTGAAGTGTGGGAAGAGCTGATCCAAACTATCCAGGTCCGTAGTTGGTGGAAGAAAAATATTCGTGCCCTACAGCCCAGTGGGCAGCAGGAGAACTGTAGTAGTCTTATAAACATACATATGATTGCGATTACGCGAAAATAAGGAATTTTGGGAAATCAATTCTTAGTGACAAAAATATCTCTTTGATACCTGAGGCACATAATAAAGAACAGACCAGCTTCCCACCTGTAACTTGCTCTCAATCATCGGAACATCATCAATTCATCATTCATTCGGTGCTCCACCAAATCCAACGCGGCCAACTGATATTGATTAGATTAAATTAAACTACATACGCTTTCCTTCGTTCTTTCGTGTCTTGTGACGAAGCGTCAGAAGAATGACTAACGGATTCCTTAGTTTCGTCTGAGTCGGTAATGCTGAAAAATTAATGAATTAAGTATTAGGAAGACTTGGCTAATTGACATTCGATGGTAAAAAAAAAATTCTTATGTTGGCAGTAAAAAAATATCTCGGAAATTCAATTGAATAAATTCAAGTTCTAACCGCATTAATTCAGTTGCTTGTTTTAAACCGAGTTTACACCTACAAGAAAGATCGCGCAGGGTATTGCCACTTTTTCATCGAAATATTGATCCATAAATGTGTAACGCCTGATTCTAAAAATGTAATCTATCTTCTTCTAATGTATAAAAATCTCGTGTCACGGTGTTTGTTATCAAACTCCTCCGAAACGGCTTGACCGATTACTATGTTTTTTTTTTCTCTATACTCGGTAGGTCTGAGAATAGGTTGTAGGCTACTTTTTATACCCCTATTTTTCGCAGAGAGAGTCGCGGGCAACAGCTAGATATCCATAAATGTTGTCCAGCTTGAAAACTTCGGATACAGTTACAGGACCAATAGCATGGAAAAGTAACGTGTAAATAAAAGGACCTTTGCCGCGCGGACGTTGGTCACCATCATCGTCATCATCATTTCAGGCGAAAGACGTCCACTGCTGAACATAGGCCTCCCCCAAGGCTCGCCAAACAGATCGGTCCTGCGCCATCCGCATCAACCGCGTTCCCGCAACCTTAACCAGGTTGTCGCCGATCTTGTTGGAGGCCTACTTTCACTGCGTCTTCCGGTCCGTAGACGCCACTCGAAATTTTTTTGGCCCATTCGACCATCTGTTCTACGAGCGATGTGCCCTGACCACTGCCACATGGGACTTTGGTGATTTGATTTAATTTATATACCTTTCTGTTTCAAAATCCGAGTGCTCCGTTCCTAAGTATGCTTTGTCCGAAGATTGGAAGCTGTACCACAAGTTGCCTCTGTGCTCGGCGTCCCCGAACCCAGCCACGTTGGAAACGTCTTCGAACGGTTCTCTACCATATTCGTTCATATCCACCGTTGTTAGTTCTTGGATGATGAGCTTTGGTACCTCCACATCATCGCATATGATGCCTGAACGGTGTCAAGATTGAGCTCAAGGTATTTGATGGCTGAGTAGCCTAGTGTTTGCAGACCCTGACTTTGAAGCTAGAGGTTTCAGGTTGGAATCTCGGAAAGGGAACTTTATAATGATAAAAAATGATTTTGCCTGAGTCATGCAGGAATGAACAGTTGTTAAGTTCACATAAATTATATCAAGCTTTTCTTAGTTTGAAATATACTATGCACACGGAGTGCCACTACTGATGGTGAAGGAAAACGTCGTGGGGAAACCTGCACATACCTGCGAAGAAATTCAATGGTGTGTGTGAAGTTCCCTTTCCACACTAGGCCTGCTTGGCAACAACACTACAGCCCAAGCCCTCTTTTTCTGAGAGGAGGCCTGTGCCCTGCCGTGGGACGTGTATGATAGGCTAGGATAATAATGATGATGATTTTTTCTACATTATGTCGCATTTCATATAAAATTGAGGAGAATAGTACGAAAATACTTACCCTTTAAAAAAATAAATAAATAAATTCGTTCAGTCATTTTTTCGAATCACAAATGGTCTTCCCGGCTCTGAATTCAGTTTCAGCCATTTTCGGAATAAATGTTATTGAAATAATATATAGAAAGTAATGTATTTTATTGCTTATTGCCTTGAATCCAAATTGCTTGCGCATTTTGGTGAGCGATTTACATTATTTCTTTACTATTACTAGTTTAGTGCAGGTATACGGAGTAGACGTATTTAGAGTTTGAAATAACCTTATGTGGTAAGATCCCACCATAGATTTCTGCATCTAACTCGTAAATAAAAGTTTAGACATGTGGTTATGCAAGCACTTTTTTCTTAAATGTCTTTAATACTTTTATTGTATTTATTTGTTTCGGAAGTAGGTAATAAATGTGCCATAGAAAAGAAACCGATCGAAATAATTGGAAGAAAACTTGGATTTCTATGAGCTCAAAAACCGACAGACTAAAAAGTGACATATATTTCACGCGAAATAAAATCACGTGAAAAAATAAAAAAATACAAAAAACTCCAAAAAACCAATCTTAAAAAGTGGTATTATAATCTTTTTCCAGTTCCTTCGATTCGTATCGTTTTTGTGGCACTTTCTTTAATTTCTAAAGAAATGAGTGCAATTTAATTGACAAAATATAGGAAGAACAATAAATATGGTATTTATACATCATGTCATGAGTCATGATTCGGTCAAATAGGTTACCATGATAACCCACATGTAAGCTTTTATAACTCACTTCAATCGAAGAACATACATCTAACGGTGAGATCTAGGGCTATTAATAGGGTAGCTATTTTAGTTTTTGTTGGCTGTCAGTCAACCAAAGTACTTTTTTGTAGGCATAGACAAATAAAACAAGTAAAATGGTTCCAAAATATATATCGATAATGAAGTTTACAAAACGTAATTTGTCCCATTTGCTTATCACACATTTATAAACTAATGTCGTATCCCTTTTCAATTCCAGGTCGTTGTTTACTTTAAGTCACTGTCCTGTAACAAAACAATAGCAAATAACAAACAAAACTTGGCAAGTTTGTCAGTTGTTTTTCATTTACACTGCCGGATTTTTCTGTTAACAAAGCGACCGAATTTCAAACAACTTATTTTTTTTATTTATTTAGTTTATTATCTTAGAACTATGTTTATCATCTTAGAACTCCCACCTTTATTTTGGTTTCATTTAAATTTAATAAAAAAGTACCTGCCAGTAGGTACTGGATAAGCGGATAGCTAGATCGAATAACAGTAACTTGACACCACAATATCACAGCTATCATTACAATTATGACAGAATATCACAATTCTTTCCTACTACTAAAGGAAAATCAAAATCGTTCAATTCCATGCGTTAAAGTCGTGCTCGTACTCTAAAAACTAACCTTTTCAGATCTTAAGCTGCCTCTGGGGATTCATCACTGTCACCTAAAACATTTTTAATTAAGGTTTAGGTATATCATAAGAACAAAACAACATGTCAAATTTTGTGCGTCTGAAGCTTGTACGAATGCAGTAGAAAGTACGATTAAAAATAAAATTATTATTGAAAACTAATTAAATGTAACGTCACCGTACTAATTTGAGGTGTTAAATGAGAAAATTTGTAATCTAAGAATGTAATGTAACATGCGGATTACAGCTAATATGATTCTACACATCTCGGCCTTCTGTATGGCAGCGTATTTTAGTGCATTTTGACAGGGATCCCGGTTCATTATTAGACTTGCAAATTACCCTATTTTATAAGACAATTTTTTGACAAGATTCGATATAACCGATCGACCATACAGTTATCATACTGTAGGTACGCTTATCGTCTAACGCGCTGATGCTTGCTTTCTTGCTTTCGCTTTCACTATTTCTTTCTGTCAAACGGTATAAGATGGTGACAGAGAGAGACGGTGATGGTTTGCCCGCGCGTTAGACAATACGGTCTCTGGTCTCGTTATTACAGTTCTTACTTTCCTCAAGCACCGCAAGGCTTTCCAATGCACCACGCCTCGATGCCACCGTCCGTCCCCAGTGTACAGAAGCACGCTTGGCAGTCGAAGTGGTATCTGTCACCCACGTACTTGCAGCCGGGGCCTGGTACATTGGAGCCATTAACTTGGTCGCCTCAGCACCGAATGCTGCTTAGAATAACCCTCTGTGTCACAACTCTTAGTTCCTGTTATCATAGCCGGCAATTACGTTGGTAAGAAAAATTGTTTAAGTTGCAGTACATTTCCGCGCTAAGACGACTACATCAGACTCATTCGATTCACGGCTTTGCAATGTAATGCAACTTACGTAATTTTTCTTATTAGTCTAAATGTGGGCTTATGTGACATATCTCTTTCGATCTCTGTTTATTTTGTTTGTTTTAACACAGAGCGCATCACAGGTATCTATAACATATAGTAACTGGAGTTTAACAGAGAGGGTTGAAACAGGCTCTTAATCTGACTTGATACTTGAGAAAATTTTACAAGACATTCCATTGCGGAGATCGGTTGAAAAATGAATAAAAAAAAAACAACTAATAAAAAGTAAAACACTACGCATGACTAATAAATATCTAAATTGAACCACGCTGGAAGTAAAATATGATGTCAAAATTATATACACTATTTAAGAGCCATTTGTACTGTCTAGGGGTAAAATTTCCATTCATCTTGACACTACGTAACCCTGAGTTAGCACTTGACTTGGAGTTACTCTTTTTCGTGCAAGTCCACCGTACTGGACTTATTTAAGTTTAAATGCATCAAATTCAGACCTGCAAGGACAATCGTGGAACTTGTATTACTCGTACATTGCGAGGCCATAAGGCGAATGAGTTTGAAGTAGGCAACCGAGCGCCGCACTGTAATGCAATGCGCACGATTTTTCTTGCAGATTTATACCGGGCTTAAAGTACTATCGTCTGGTTAGAATTTACTTTAATTTTATTTGAACTGGAATCTACAGCAGACGACCGTCTCCAGACAGACTTTGCCAGTTAAATTTAGAAAGGGATCCATTTTTTAGCCTGTAATCAATTCCGTCTCTGCTTCCAACTCAGAACTAGTGACTTGTTAAAATTTCTTCGTAGGATTCGGAGCCCGCTCGAAAAAATCTAATACTTATAAGCCCCGAGGATTCAAAGGAAGTTTGATTAAATAGAATTTGCATGAGACCCCGCACACCATCTGCTGTTGTAATATATTTTTAATTTATGTCCCTAAAGTTGTCAGGGCTACCAAGGGATTACGGTATACGCTTGTTAAGAATTATGAGAACTCAGTCCGAACAATTTCTTTGGCAAACAATGTTTTGTACAAATTTTCAATAAAGCGGGCGGGTATTATTATGTTCGGGATACTTTCCTTTGAGTATGTGGAAGGTCGGAAAGTATTCCTTTGTACGCACCGGATTTCGCTGCGGCCGCGTAAGCATTCGCTAATGCTTGGCTCAAAGCACCTGAAAAACATTTTTTTTTGTTTATTAGTTCCCCTTTAACTTTGTTGGAAAGACCACATGGTCACTCGACTCATATTTTCGATTAAACTTTGTTGTTAACGAAACTAAATTATTTCTTCAACTTGCTATGATGTGTAGCTATAGGTATAAATGTGAAACCACAAAAAAATTAAAAGACTAACTTTCTAAATTTACATATTAATTACTTTGGTTCAAATATGACAAAAATTATTTACCTCCTTGCGAAAGAGCCTTAGCATTGGCATCAGCTGAAGCTCCACGATATGGGCTTGGTCCATACAGACCCTGTGGTCCATTGCCTTGAGCCAGAGCTTGGGCATGCGCATCAGCCTGCGCTTGACTGAGACCACCTTGACCTCCGAGAGCCTGTGCTTGGGCGTCGGCTTGAGCCTGGCTTGAACCTCCTGCTCCGTAAAGACCTAAACCGCTTGGTCCATAGGGGCCTAATCCTCCTCCTTGTGCTAAGGCATTAGCTTGGGCCTTTGCTTGAGCGAGCGCTTGAGCTTGAGATGGACTCAGACCTCCTTGACCTCCGAGAGCCTGTGCTTGAGCGTCGGCTTGCGCTTGAGCTTGGCTCAGGCCTCCTGCTCCATAAGGACTTAAACCGCTTGGTCCATAGGGGCCTAATCCTCCTCCTTGTGTTAAGGCATTAGCTTGGGCCTTTGCTTGAGCGAGCGCTTGAGCTTGGTTCAGACCTCCTGATCCATAAGGGCTTAAATCGTAGGGGCTTAATCCTCCGCCTTGCCCTAAGGCATTAGCTTGAGCCTGTGCCAGAGCTTGAGCTTGAGCTTGGCTCAGACCTCCTGGTCCATAAGGACCTAAACCGCTTGGTCCATAGGGGCCTAACCCTCCTTGTAATAAGGCATTAGCTTGGGCATCAGCGTGAGCTTGAGCTTGGCTCAAACCACCTGCGCCATAAGGACTTAATCCGCTTGGTCCATACGGGCTTAAGCCTCCAGGCCTCGACGAACCTCCTCCCAGACCCAGTGCCTGTGCGTGCGCTTGTGCTTGGGCCTGGCTTAGACCCGATCCATAAGTTGCGGCGTTTGCGTTAGCGTCAGCGTAGGCAGACGGAGATGAAGGCAGACCTGAAACAAATGAGGTTTTTAGCTTTGTTGAAGATTCGACGTGTCACTGGAATGTAACAACTTTATTAGTGTGTAACACCGCTGTATATTGAATGAGCCGATTGGACTATTTGTACAGTTACAGCAATTTATGTTACATCTACGCATTATCAATTTTGTAATGTATACATAGTTATTTGCAATATTTTTAATGATACTATGGTTGTCTAATAAACAGATTCAGATTTAGTCTGCATAAATAGGTACTAATGATTGTGACCTTTCAATCTTAAATGGATCAGAAATCAAATCTAATAGAAAACCAAAAGTAAAAGGACGCAGAAAATTCTTTAATAGACATAAAACACGTAAATTCAACATCAAACAAAATCGCCTACACGTGAAGCTAAAAGGAGAATCGTAAACGTGAGCGTACAATAGGTCATTCGCAATATTGCTATCAATGTTCAGGGGTGACCAAATTCGATAAATAGGTCCGTAGAAAGCAATACACTTTAGGCCAGGGCCGCTCAATCACGGCCCGAGTTTGTACGGGCAATTGTTACGACGATTGGCCGTTGATTGTTGAACAGCCCGCAAATAGATCTCTCTTATTGCGTTTGTCAAAGGTAAGGACTAGCGTTTGAAATGTTTTAAGAGAATTGTGTGTCGATGACATGATAGCTTAATGCTCCAATAATGATCACTGTTGTGGTGTTACACTGGTCTGGGACCATAACTTATTAAAACAGAATAAGTCCTTACCACATATTAAAATAGATATTTCAGTCAGCAAACCTTCTTCAATAATTTCTCAGCTCAAGAGGGCGCTGTAACAAGTCGTGCGTGGCCTGGCTTGTCACGGTTTAATAGTTCGAATACGATTAAACTGATAAAGTGTTGCCATACACTTTCCGGTGGCATTCGTGTCGGCACAGTAGTATGTCTTTGTGTTTGGTTTCATTTAAATGGGTCGTACTGAAAAACAGCGTTGCGGCTTGCACTGGCATGCAGCAACATTATGCTGAGTGGGGCCCAATTCATACTAGGTATTCGTTGTTTTCTATTTGTATTTTTCCAGGCAAATGTATTTTTCCTGTGTATCAAATATGTGCAAAATCTCTCTTTCTCTCTATGTGTCTACTAGGGTACATAATTTATAATTATTTTGAATAAGATCCTTTAAAATCCGTCCTTTTGAACAGCCGCCGCCGCCGGTAAATATTTTTTACATCCCCGTTTTAACGACACCTGGGACGATGGCTGACGTGTGCCAATTTCACCACTCGTGTTGTGGGATCGTAAATTTTTACTTTTTAACGTTCACTTTTACTGTCCGACAGTTAAGGTTTGTTCGCCGGTTAACTGGCTACCGTTGGAACAATCATTACCGGGACCTCTTTGACAAAGTGGAACAAGCCTATTTTTTTCTTTTTCTGCGACACGCAAAAGTCAGTCTTTTGGCTTTCTTTGACTTTAGTCCTTGAATAAGGGATACTCGTCGAATAACCGAATGTATATACAATTTCTTGATAAAGAATCCATTTTTAATATAGGTACAAGCTTTTTTTGCTGACTGACCTTTTTGCCCCTGGTCATCAAGACTAATGAAGCGAGCCCAAACTCGATGGGGTTGTGTCGTTTTATTCCGGAGTTCCCATGGCCACTTTTCAGCTCCATCATCAGATCAGCTCCATGTCATATAATATTGCATTGTCACCCAATTTGTACTTGCATGCAAAATTTCAGCTCAATCGAAAATCGAGAAGTGGGTCAAATTTAACTTGCAAGATTTGATGACACGCAGCCAACGGGACAGGTGAAGGTAAATAAAAACTTGTAAAAACACAAAATATATTTCTATTTATGCCCGTTATAGACTTTGACACCATCCCATCAATGCACCCAAACCAGTTTTATTTGAAGTAATACACTTTGACACCATCCCATCAATGCACCCAAACCAGTTTTATTTGAAGTAATACGGAGATAGTTTAGAAACACTAAAACAATGCATCAGGCACATTTGGTCCTTTCATGAGTTAATTGGGATGTCCCAATTTTTGACAACGTATAATAAATCGAAAACCGTTTGGAGAAATAGGCTTTGTGAAGCGTTTTCAGAAATCAGATTCCACAAATATGATAAACTGAATTAAACAAAGAAAATTTAAGTAATGACCTTCATTTGACCCCTGCAGTGAATCATCACAAAGGCAGATATAAAGCAGGTCTACACTCTAAAGCCAATTGACAGTTTGAAAGGTTGCTGTCCTGCTTATAATAGCAAAGAGTGACAAAGACAGAACTTTAATCACATGATGCGCACACCAGGCTTTAAACGGTTGTCATTTATCGTAAAGTCCGAAATGTATACGAGTATTTCCAATGGTTTTTTTACAAATTTAATTATTAAATTGCTACGTTACAAGTAAATATAAAAGAATTGAAATATCAGATTTTAATAAAAAATATCTATTTACTATCACACCATTAAACAAACAGGAATAATCGAAGCTAAAAGAAGAGAAATAAATAAAATTATTTGTCATGGTTCATTTAGGACCCTAAGCCGTGCTTGTATTATTGACAGTGACAAGACAAATCAGTAGTGCCACCGATTATGTTATGTAAGACTTGAATTTTTCTAGGCAATGGAACGTGGCTCTCTCACTGTGACGTCATCCAACGTATTTCTTAAAAAAATTATAAAAAATTAAATACTCAACCAAATTCAAAATCGATGAAAATTTTATCTTAAAATATCCTATTCTTTCCAAAAAAAATATAAAAACTATAGGTTATTTTTTTTGGTGCATCCCAATTGCATGGTCGAAATCGCGGGCAAAAATAGTCGCGAATAATTTTTTGACGCTAACTTAAACATGTATGAAGTTGTAAACATGATTAATTTTTGCTTCAATAATAGTAAGGTAGATAAATATTTGCACAGCTATAATTAAATAGCTACTTACGTGGAATTCCCGGTCCAGGGAGTACTGGCAACGGCCTGACGGCTGCAAAACAACATTGATACATGAGCATTTCTCAAAAAAATCGTATTACATTTTATTATGGATTCCGACTTGCATAGAAACACTTTTAAATTTCCATACATATGAATCAGGACAATTTAGAAAGCTGTGTCGTCTAGACTCCGTTGCTTTCACGCTGCCTACCTGTAAATTTGTATGCATCGGAGTCAAAGTTTTTGAGAAATGCGCACATATAAAAAACAATAACAATGTGGGAAATATGTTTATCCTTATTAGGATAATATTGAATTGTTAAGTTAATACTTATACCTAGAATTTTGAGAGGCACGACGGTATGCGATAGATGATATACTAACGTTTAGATGCTCAAATTATTATTAGGCGCAAAATACTCACAGGGAACAGGGCCCAGAGGGGAGTCATTACCTGTAACATAAAAAGCAGCTTTAAACATTAAAAGAAAAAAAGTCTGTACACCATAGGTATAACAAAAGCGCCACACTCATAAAAGCTTCTGAGCCTCTCAGAAATAAAAAGATGAGAAGGTCTTAGAACGAACTGGCAATGCACGGTATCTGTTATAAAAATACTCTTTTAGGATTGAAAAGGGGCAACGTTATTAGCGTTGCAGAATTTTTTTTAAATATTTTTACAAAAAATTAAATATCTCCCAAACTGAGCCAAATCGACATGACGGCTTAAAATAACCTGTGAAATCTATATTTTAAATCAATTGGATCAGTTGTCGGTATACAGAAAACTAATAACTGTTATCACTTCGATTTTTTTTTTTATACAAATGCGTTTGGCCTGATGGAAAGCGAAGATGAGGCCTACGATGGAGCACGCTTGCCTAGTAAATGATCATTCACCCTAGACTTGAAATTGTGTTCATGTTTATTCGACATCGATAAAAAAATCACGAAACTATCAAACGCTACATGTTTATCCTCGTTCTTTTGAAATAATTTTAAGTAGTTAAAAAAAATACTGCGTCTATAAATAATCAAAGCATGCTCACAACACTCCGGCTTGCTGTAGCAATTTATCTCGATGGTGATGATGCCGCGGGAAAAAGCCTCAGTACAGACGCAAGATTGGCAGGAGTCCCACGGATGCTGGAAGATCTGGTTTGGGGCATACGGACGACAGGACTCATCTGAAATCATGAAGACAACTCAGTAATAAAACTGGATGGGGGCGCCAAGCGCTACAACCGACGTACCACGTGTGTTACCAAAATCTAAAGATAGTGTCCATGAACTCAAACCAATTGCATTTCTGCAACTACACACAACACTACGCGTGGTGGTGGTTACTAGGATTTTTAGTTGAAGGACCTACTATTAGTCGATTTTGGTAACACATAGGAAACGGCGGTTGAAGCGCTTGACGGCCCCACCCAAATAAATACAAGAGAAAGTTTATTTATTATCTTTGTTACGTCCAATCAAAGGAGCTTTGAAAGATGTACTTAAACAAGATAACAGATTCAAAAGGAATGAGGTAAAGCATATTTGAATCACAAGCTATCGGTAAAATGGAAACCAATGAACAGACGTGTGATAGAAATATGATGAGTTATTATTTGCAAATAACTGCTTTGGGAACGTTGTACTATAAAAAATGATACGTAAATAACAATGGACAAGATTGCAGTAAATATAATAAAATATACTTACGTGGACTCGGGCCAGGCAATACGTTTGGGATTGGAATAACGTTTGGGGTCGGTTCTGAAACAAAAAGTCGTGAGAAGATAACGCTATTCAAATGAAAATGCTATAAATAAATAAAATAAATAAATAAATATCACGGGACAATTCACACCAATTGACCTAGTCCCAAAGTAAGCTAGGCAAAGCTTGTGTTATGGGTACTAGGCAATTAACATACTTATATAGATAGATACATACTTAAGTACATATTTAACACCCAAGACCCGAGAACAAACATTCGTATTTTTCATACAAATATCTGCCCCGACACGGGAATCGAACCCGGGACCTCAAGCTTCATAGTCAGGTTCTCTAACCACTAGGCCATCTGGTCGTCTAAAAGTAATAAAAGTTCATTTGAGAAACATGATTTTCTGTCGTTTCCCCGAATTTCATTTGCCATTTATTTCATATTCCGTAACTATTCATTTGCTTTCCAAGTGGCATAATTTTTGGACGCCTAAATGACCCTTATGCCATAAACATTAATATGTATAATTTTTAGGTGACCTAAAATCATGTGCCGGTAAAATCAAAAGTCATAATCTAAACACGCGGCAACGTGTCAAGTCAAGTTCAAGCAAAAGGACCTGGCAAAGCAGCGCCGTGTGTAATATATATAATATTACACGAACCATTTGAATCATTTTCTCTTGCTCCTTCGCTTCGCTCGCTAGCTGCCAACCAAGAGTTATTAAATTATTATTTTTTTTTTAATTTACGACAAATGGTTATTGTCGTTAATTATTATGAACTGGTATTTATGGCACTTGATTATTATAACACTCGATAATAATGGGATCCAACACTATAGCAAATGACTCGTGATTACTATGGCAAACGAAATTAGTACAAATTAAATTATGAGAAAGAAAGAATACCAAGAAACATACCAGGTTGCGGTACGGGTACTGGCGCTGGAGTTGATGGTAGTACTGCAAAAAGAAATTTAAAGATTGACATTCACTATGAGTTTCCTTGTGTGCCAAAATTATCTATCCTAGATTGTCATCGATAAGATATTTTGGATCAGGTATCTTTCAATATCGGACCACTAAAAAGCTGATGGGCGAACACTGGTTTTAACCATTAGAACTAAGGCAAGTCCTGAAATTGTTGAACATTTAAGACCAACCCCAAATAGAGTTGGAAAAATTAAAATAAAAAGACTTACCACATTCGAGGTTCGGCTGACACTCAATGACGGGCTTCTGACGCCTGCCAAACAAGTCTGGAGGGGGCTGCTGGCAGATACAGATCTGGCAAGGATCCAGAGGGTTCTCGAACGGGGTGTTGACAGGTAAAGGGGCACATGTTGCTGCAGAGAAAATTCCATGTCATAGTATTTACTGATCATCTTTTTAAAATTAGTGCACAAATAAGTGACTTCTACTGATTCCCTAAGCTAATACCATACTTTTACCAGCAAAATCTAAAGTGATAGACACAAGCAAGTTAGCTTTTTGGTGCAGAGAGTGCTCATTAGCACAGTGACACAGAGAATTGTCTCAATAATCTATACATAAAAAATGTAAAGTCAGAACTGATTGACTGGCTGACTCACTGGCTGATTAATTCATCAAAGACCAGCCCTAAACCCTTGCCCCAAGATTGTTCTTATGATGTTAGCAAGGAATAAGGACGGATTTGTTGAAATTCCAAGGGGTAGGGAATAAACGGGGTTTATATGTTATGCTCAGAGTGACCTTATATCCGTGACTATTACTTTTACTAGACTCTGCACTCTTCAACTGGGGATCTAGTGAAAAAGGGGTTAAGTATGCAGAAATTAAACAGCTATTTTCTATTTTATGTGTAAAGGGGGTTAAGTTGAAATCAGCTGTTCAACTTCTGCAGAATTAACCCCCTTTTCACTAGAGCCCCAGATTATTATGACCTGCAAGTAAGTAATTATAACAGTAAAAAACTAATATCAGAAATTTTGAAAATTCTGACGAGATGGGAAGAAAGCGGAATTTTTTTTTTTATTATTTTTTTTTTTTTTATGTTAGAAAGGCCAGACAAACGAACTAGTGGGTCACCTGATGTTAAATGATCACCACTGTCCATAGACACCCGCAGCGCTTTACACGATGCCAGTGCGTTGTCGGCCCTGGGAAAAGGAGAGGGAATAGGGGAGGGGGAGAGGTATTGGGCCCCCGGCGCTCTCACTGACCGTACGAAACGCGGCAGGAGTACTGCTGCTTCACGCCGGTGTTCTGTGAGAGGGTGGTACTGCCCCGGACGAGCCGGCCCATTCGTGATGCAGCGGCTAGCTACAACATGGCTCTACTACTACTATTACTACTATTTTTATTTACTATCTGATACCGATGATTATAGACTTTTGGATGTTGTGTTGCCGTATTCATCATCATCGTCAGCCTATGTTCGTACACTGCTGGGCATGTCGTATTGGCCGCATTTCGTGACTAAAATTTATTTTCTTCTTTCTTCTTCTACTATTTTCACACACCTCTTATGCTTCAGTCACTCATGAATCTTTTCATACATGCCCATTTTGATTACGTATACTTCTGACCTGAGGCCGTATTGTCTGACACACGGACTATGCTATCGCATTCACTGTTTCTGTCTGTCAAATGGTACAAGACGATGTAAGCGATGGTAAACGTCCGGGCGTTAGACAATACCCCCTCTGGTCTGCCACTACTATACTCTTACGTGTCACATCTGGGACCGGTAAAGGCTGCGGCTGTGGTGGAGGTGGCGGTAGCGGCTGAGGTTGTGCGTTACACACGTTGCAAGAACCGCAGACCTGGTCAAAGTGGCCATCACTACGTTGGACACACACGCAGACCAGGCAATCATTGTTGATGTAGTCGTGGATGTAGATCACTTGGTCTGGATATATACAAATCTCTGCCAGAAAAAAAATGGAAAAATGTAATCTGGATTAATACTAAATCTTGATTGAACCCGTAGATCCCTGCAAATACTAAATATTTTCTTGAGTTCAAATGACAACTTATTAATATGTTTATATAAAAACAAAAAAGAATTAAATCTCACCTTATAGAACAGTAAAAGCAAATATTCTTAAGAATTTGAAAAACTGCGACGATGACACTGAGTTTCTACTACTTTTTATTTATCATTTGATGGTAAAATTAAAAGCTGAAGTATTTACGCATAGTAAAAGAGAATCAAGAAAACAATGAAAAAGCAGGACATGTTCCAAATAAACAAGATATTTTATTTGAGTCAGCTGATAATGCTGAAGATTTCGATAGTGTGACTTCAGAATCATAATGATTCTCATAACATTTGTATATTATAATATATTTTACTAGAAAACTTTATGAAGTTGATTTTACGGTTTTTAGATATACCTTGTGAAGGTTGTGGTGGAGAAGGCAACGGTTGAGGTCTCGGGAACGGTATTACTACGGGTGACAAGGGCTGTTGGTTTACATCTATGAAACAAAGTAAATAATTAAATAACAGTACGAATTTTCCGAAAATTAATTGATCCACTGAGAAATTAACTTACTGGCCGCAGCATTGGCTGATGCGGAGCTTATTGCGTCTGTAACGAAAATCGTCAAAGTTAAAACCAATATATATATATTTATATTTCTAATTAAAAAATGACTTTTTTATTACTAACTTACTTGAACCATATGCGTTTGCCAAGGCGTCAGCATTTGCTCCAGCATATCCGCCAGCTCCTGGATAACCGCCATTGGCCTGCGCTAAAGCATCCGCTTGCGCCGCAGCAGATCCACCGTAACCACCGTTGGCCTGGGCTAAAGCATCGGCTTGAGCTTGTGCTGCGGAATTGCCACCATATCCACCGTAACCACCGTTGAGCTGGGCTAAAGCATCGGCTTGAGCTCGCGCTGCAGAGTTGCCGCCATATCCACCGTAACCACCGTAAAGCTGGGCTAAGGCATCGGCTTGAGCTCGTGCTGCAGAGTTGCCTTCATATCCACTGTAACCACCGGCCTGGGCTAAAGCATCGGCTTGAGCTTGCGCTGCGGAGTTCCCACCATATCCACCGTAACCACCGTTAGCCTGGGCTAAAGCATTGGCTTGAGCTTGTGCTGCGGAGTTGCCGCCATATCCACCGTAACCACCGTTAGCCTGGGCTAAAGCATCGGCTTGAGCTTGCGCTGCGGAATTGCCGCCATATCCACTGTAACCACCGTTGGCCTGAGCCAAAGCATTAGCTAAGGCAGATCCCCCGTAACCGCCGTTGGCTTGCGCTGAAGCATCGGCTTGCGACGCAGCAGATCCACCGTAACCACCATTGCCCTGAGCCAAAGCATTAGCATTTGCTGAAGAAGACCCACCGTTAGACTGTGCTAAGGCATTAGCTTGCGCCGCAGCAGATCTATCATAGCCGACATAGCCACCGTTCGCCTGGGCCAAAGCATCAGCATCTGCTGATGCAGATCCACCGTTGGCCTGCGCTAAGGCATTAGCTTGCGCCGCAGCCAATCTACCATAGCCAACATAGCCACCGTTCGCCTGGGCTAAAGCATCAGCATCAGCTAATGCAGATCCACCGTTGGCCTGCGCTAAGGCATTAGCTTGCGCCGCAGCCAATCTACCATAGCCAACATAGCCACCGTTCGCCTGGGCTAACGCATCAGCATCTGCTGATGCAGATCCACCGTTGGCCTGCGCTAAGGCATTAGCTTGTGCTGCACCAGATCTACCATAGCCAACATAGCCACCGTTCGCCTGGGCCAAAGCATCAGCATCTGCTGATGCAGATGCACCGTTGGCCTGAGCTAAGGCTTCGGCTTGTGCTTGCGCTGCTGCATTGTCACCACCTAAGCCAGAGAATCTGCTGATGCCTTGAGCCAAGTTGTTAGCTTCCGCGTTTGCGCGAGCATCAGAAAAAGCGCTTGCTCTCCGGGAATCACTGTCGTCAGCATATGAAATAACACCTAAAGCAGAAAATATATCATTTTATTATTATTTATCAGTGATACAGATGAGTTCAAAAATTTAATCTTCATATAATTTGACGCACAGTACATACTTAAGTAGTTAATCTTAAAAATATAATGGAAATTTTTGTTGCTGTCTGTAAATGTATAATGGCAGCAATCAAAGTGCCTGCTTTAAACGTAACTGAGTCATGAAATGGCAATGATGGAAGACTAATCTCTGAGTTTGTGACACCTGTAATGCTAGCATGTGGCTTTACTTAAGAGTCACATTTATAAGTACTAGACCGCAATGTACATGATCATAAATTCCGTAATCGTTTAAACTTTTTTTTATTACAATATACGCTTGTGTTTGACTACAATCACGCCTTATGGAAAGCGAAGATGAGGTCTTCGATGGAGCAAGCTTGCTCATTAAATGCTCATTCACCCTAGCAAAGAGGTATAAGCAGAAAGAAGGCAGTTGAGCTATACTGCTCAGACCCTTCCTCCACTGAACTGTTACAACTTCTACTTCACCTGCTCTTGAAGACGCAAATCCGGGCAAAACAATTCTAGATGTGTAAATATTCGACTTTTCATCGTCGCTCACGTGGATTTGGGCGTCTGCAAAGTAAAATAATAATATAATCATTAGAAAATATCGTAGTTCTGACGACAATCACAGGAAGCAGTAAAAAATAATTTAAAACCGCAAAAAGAAACTTCTTTTACCTTTTGAACGCCAGTGTCGGCTATACGGTAATACAAAAATTAACCTACCCACATCTGCATATGAATCAATTTTATTTAAAAGCGAAAAAATCAGCGTCGGTTGGGAGCGACGTGGTTCAATTGGTAGAACACCCGTTGGGGCGCATACCCAGGAGACGTGGGTTCGAATCCCGCCGGCGCACCCGAAAAACTTTTTCGCTTTTAAATAATCTTAGATTCGGTGAGCAGCCGTATTGCTAATAAAAATATATAATACTTGAATCAATTTTATACGTAACAAAAAAGATGTGTGGCGTAGGGTACTACTTTTTCACTACGAGGTAAACTTATTTGACAATATCTTTAAATTACTTTACTAAACGGGTCTTATCACGCAAATAATATTTACCTCGACGTATCGGCCACACTGTAACAGTGGTCACGAGTTAACTCAAATAAATATTATTTGCGTGATAAGTCCCGTTTAGTAGTAATATGAATGAAAATCACGAAACTTTAAAACGGTAAAATATCTTTAAACTTTTATTTTTCAAAAAGCAAATTTATTGGTTACGTCGAGAAAGGCCTTAAAATGTGCACTAGGTAACTGGAACAAAATACTTACCATGTTTCATTGCAGCTTTGAATTCACAACATGAATACTGTGAGCGCAAATGTTCCTTAGTATAAAATTAACCTAGCCAAAATGAAATGTCAATCAATGCAATCTTACCATTTTGTAGGTTTTCTTGCGTGGAATAGTTTATGATGTATAAGAAGGCCAGAAACCCTAAGAAACCTTTTCGGAACATGGTTTCTTCTCCAGGCTTGCTAAAGCCGGACTGACCTCAAAAATACTCGAACCCGCTTTTAAATAAATCCCAATTTCCATGTGAAAATCAATTAGACCATATCATGTCGTAATTAAAATCAAATTGACTGGCATTTAATTTGATTAGACGTAGCACAGTTCGTTATAAATGTCAAATATTTGAATGATTAAACAGATAAGGGGTAATCTCAGCGGAATGTTATTGGAGTATAAATAAAACTAGGAAGTATCCCACTTAATTTTAATATATAAAGCGTGCTTAGACTATTTTATAATGCTGAGTTTAAATAACTGACGAATTCAGGTCCATGTTGCTAAGTAGTTGTTGCTGATCGGTCCTTCTGTAAAGATTGGAGAAAATATAATTAGTACGTTTAGGACAAAACTAGTAGTAAGGAACTAAAATATGTAATTAGTATTTTAATATCGATTAGGTCTATCTTTGTGAATTAATTAAGTAATAGAAAAACTCCCGAAATACATTAACTATTGTGAAGAACCCAACAATAATGTCGTCTACATAAAGTACTGCCGAGGGTAATTGTTGTGTATGCTTAGACTGATCCAGTTAGGGACTAACCCTATTCTTATTTATTCTTGTTATGACGAATAAATATTAATGTTTTCTTTCTATTTTTTTTCTTTCTTTTTGATTATAAACAGCCTCCTCTACATATTAGTAAAATTTTTTTCATGTAATCTCAGCTACAGTTAAGGCTAAGCCTACTTGCAGTGACATCTCTTATTTCTGTTGGTTGGCAATCATTATACCTATCGCGATCCGGGAGTGATCTTTTTGGACCACGTTCTTAGACTTTTGTACCATAAAGTTCATCTTCTTCCAGGTTTTCTATTGTGTGATCTTTTGAGCCACTATAATCAACCTAGTTTACATTTTTAGTGGAAATCTTACGTTAACTTAAGCTTCGATGGCTTGCGCACGTAGTGCGGACGAGCGAGGGAGGGCAATGCTCCTCTTCTTTCTCTCGCTTTCAGCGGAGGCACTCTTGGTTATTGAGTCAGGGGTAACAAGTCCATTGAGTTGAGCCTGGGCCTGAGCCTGTGCCAGAGCATTGGCTGCACCACCCCAGCCTCCTAATCCTGAAAAAAAAATGCTTATATGACTTCACTGCTACACTATCATTAAGTAATCAGTTGGTAGTTAAAATTGGCATATACCTTGAGCTTGCGCTTGAGCCTGCGCTAGTGCGTCAGCTGAGCCACCACCTAATCCCCAGCCACCGCCTTGGGCTTGTGCTTGAGCCTGTGCTAATGCTTCAGCTGAGCCGCCGCCTAATCCCCAGCCGCCACCTTGAGCTTGTGCTTGCGCCTGTGCTAATGCGTCAGCTGAGCCACCGCCTAATCCCCAGCCTCCGCCTTGGGCTTGTGCTTGAGCCTGTGCTAATGCTTCAGCTGAGCCGCCGCCTAATCCCCAGCCGCCACCTTGAGCTTGTGCTTGCGCCTGTGCTAATGCGTCAGCTGAGCCACCACCTAATCCCCAGCCACCGCCTTGGGCTTGTGCTTGTGCCTGTGCTAATGCATCAGCTGAGCCGCCACCTAATCCCCAGCCTCCGCCTTGGGCCTGTGCTTGAGCCTGTGCTAATGCGTCAGCTGAGCCACCGCCTAATCCCCAGCCTCCACCTTGGGCTTGTGCTTGAGCCTGTGCTAATGCTTCAGCTGAGCCGCCGCCTAATCCCCAGCCACCGCCTTGAGCTTGTGCTTGCGCCTGTGCTAATGCGTCAGCTGAGCCACCACCTAATCCCCAGCCCCCACCATGGGCTTGTGCTTGTGCCTGTGCTAATGCTTCAGCTGAGCCGCCACCTAATCCCCAGCCACCACCTTGAGCTTGTGCTTGAGCCTGAGCTAATGCTTCAGCTGAGCCGCCACCTAAACCATAGCCTCCACCTTGGGCTTGTGCTTGAGCCTGAGCTAATGCCTCAGCTGAACCGCCTCCCATTCCACCCCATCCTGCGTTAGCTAAAGCATCAGCATGGGCGTTTGCTGAGCTACCACCGGGGCCCCAACCGATTAATCCGTTATTATTAACGCTGGCGGCGGCGTTAGCGATTGCGCTAGCCGATGAACCAGGTATGTAAAGAGGCCCAGGCTGAGGTAATGGTAAATCTGCGAAAGAAAATGATTCCATTACTTTTGTAAATTTCAGTAAGACTAGCAATATTGTGAACTTTAAAGCCACTTACTGCATCGTCCGTTAGGTGCGCTTTCGATATATACATAGTTGAAGCGGATTCTGCAGACGTGGATGTTGCAGGCATCTCCAGGAACCATGAACGGCTCATTCGGCCCGCGGTTTCTGCAGATCGGAGCTGTAAAAATTTATCGGTATAAAGCAAAAAACAATGTCTGGTCAAGAGGCCGTTCTCGTAATGTGTCGGTAATGTCATTGAACACTTTCGTGACTACCAAATTAATTTCTGATTTTTTTCTGTCTTGTCAAATTCAAGAAATCTTTAGAAAAAAACTACTGATTACAAATTTTTCGTTACGCACCTACGTATATGATGACAGGCACAGGGAAAACTCTGTTTTCTGCAAAGAAAATAATATTTATTATGATATCAATTTTATACTGATTTAAGTAAAGGAAGTAAAAGAAGGTTACTTACGGACTACGGGTACTGGTACTGGCACTAGAACGTTCTTGCCAGGAATGGTGATGTATCTGATGACCGGGATACGGATTGGTGGGGAAGGTACTGGAACCGGTACAGGGATATCTCTAGCAGGGCCAGGAACTGGGTAGGGCACTGGAATCCTTTCTGGTGGGGATGGTACGGGGTACGGAACCTTCACTTCAGGTCCGGGTACTGGTACTGGTATGCGAATAATCTTAGCCGGAGACGGTACAGGGTATGGACGGGGTACGGGGTACGGGATGCGGACTAGCTTCTCGACCGGTATTCTCACAACTGGGCCAGGGACGTAGACCTTGATTGGTGGAGACGGTACTGGTACAGGCACTGGTACTAAAACACGTTTGCTTGGTCCAGGAACAGGTACTGGGATCACTCGTGTTGGTCCAGGTACCACAATTGGAGGTGGACCTGTAAATTACAATTGAAAAGAGTTTGAAGCTGGTTTATTGAACGGACTAACATTTGAAGACACATAGTAGGAAGTAGAAACAACAAAAAGATCCAAAGCACACTATTTCTATTCTTCTATAAAGATACGAGCACAGATCCTTTGTTGCTTTCATTTTTAAAGCCAGACTTCACAAAAATTACTATCGAGATCTTAAAGCAACTGCTTAGCAGCTCACCAGGGAGTTAGTTAAGATCATAGTATTTATAATCAATATATTCTGATTTATGAACATCTAATTCATTACATTTAAAGGGCAGATCATTTGTCTTATAGTCAGTTTTTCATTTCAATTTAAGTTAAATGAGTTTAAGAATTAAATCTTGATTCTAAGATCAGGGCCCCTATTGCATAACAAATTACAAGCATTTGCTTTGCATTAGTGTATTTCAATACAAAATAGCTTATACTGTTAGCTTGTAATTTTTTATGCAATTGGGCCCTGATTGAGCTGAAGAGTAAATTGATGATGAAAATGCTTCTGCGCCTTTAATAACGTAGATTTTGAATTGATGGCAAATGTAGTCAAGATTTTGGATACGACCGCTTAGGCTCATCATACCCGTTGCAATGTCGCTGCAAATTCAATTTTACTGTGATTGCGAGTATTTAGTGAAACCCCTTACAGATTGGAGTGGGTACTGGTAGGGGCCTTGGAGCCGGTGGCCATGGGATCGGGTTTGGCTGCGGTGCTAGAACAAGCAAAAAAAGTGTTCAGCAATAAACATAAGTTATTTCGCTTTACCTATAAAAATAGTCATCGAAGTATGTTCCGGGTACTTATAACTGTCGTAGATTGATCATCCAGAGGTGTGTAAAGATAATCTACTAATAGAATTACTTAAGGTCACAAACAGTTTTCCTATTGGTGGATTTTCTTCCCACACTGATCTGTTTCGCAGTCTTATAATTTTGGCAAGCTTAAACATTCAATTTACTCTTAATATACTTCCGTCTTATTTTCATTTATTTACCCAGGTAAATAAATGAAAATAAGACGGAAGTATATTAAGAGAGAGAGAGAGCTCCAGGCTAAATGGCACTAGAAACGAGTCGAGTTTTTTCGATCACATGTTCACTAATAATGGTTTTTCTTAAACCAAAAAACCATGCCAAAGTTTTTGTATGTACATTTTAGTAACGCGTAGTTTATTAGTTTTCAGCTAATTTAAATTTACCTAATAGGATTTATTTAAATAAATAAAATAAATACTTTTTGTACTGTCTCAAAGTATGTAAACATCGGGAGATTGAAATAATAAATAAGAATAGAAAAAGATAGCCGGAGTAATGTAGAATATAGTGGTCAATGCTAAACTTCCAAAATATTTTACCGTCAATCATAAGGCGAAAACATACAGTGCGATGTCCAATCATGATACTACAACTTCAATTCCACACCTAGACAATAAGTCATCGCTAAGTAGCTTCCACCTTATGACGAAATTTATTTAGATTTACCTGGTGATGGGTCATCTGGTACTGCAAGAAAAGTATTAAGCTTCATTTATTGTTTCAGTTGGATCATATACAAAACGTCAAGATTTCCTTAATTATTTTTATAACAATAGAAATGTCATAACTAAGAAAATAATGTTTTGTTTAAATGACCCACTCAAACGTTTTTCTTGTTACCATTAAAACTTAAACAGTCTTTGGACGTGTATTCAACACATGTTGGTGTTAGTTCCTAGAAAGCTGTAATTTGGGTTTGTCTAAGAGAGTTAAAATTTTTGCAGCAAGACTATTTTATGTCTCAATGGTAAATAAATTATGAAAACAATAATAGAGCCAAAAACAAACAAGAATCATGCAAGTTATTAAAAATAATGGAAAAAAATAGTTATATTTGAAGTTGTTGAAAGTAAAAAGATGAATTAGGAAGCAATAAAAAACATTACGAAGCAGACGAAATGAAGAAATAAGAGTTTTAGCTAGCGTGTGAATGATATTGAGTTAAAATTGTACGATGTTCAGGTTTCGTAGTGGCAGTATAAGTCACTTTCAAATGCGTGCTTCCAAATCGCAATAATGGAAGTTGACGCTAACTACACCAGTAAGCAAGGAACTAATTTTGATGATACCATTCGAACAGACTCCACTCGAAAATTTGGAATACGTTCATTTAAATAATTGATTAGTGCATGCATGAAGTTCTGTACTTGACAGGTGATTAGGAACCGCCGACCATTTTTCTTGTTCTGAGTCTAAAGGTAACATGGAATTAGGTCCCAGGTATTGTGATGCTGGGCTCGGTGCGGGAGCTGGGAAGGATGGTTCACGCCAGTTTGAACTCGGCCCTGATCCAGGCACTGGAAGAGATGGCCGCCAATTGAAATCGGGCCGTGACCCATCGTCCAGAACCGAGCCAGAGCTATCTGATGGCTGAGGCCAATTTGGAGCAAAGTTTGATCCACCGGGCACCGGTATAGACGGCAGAGGGACGCCATTGTATAATTGGCCTGAAATAGACGCATAATGCCTCTAATGTAGTAAAAATATACACTGTGTCATAAAATTAATCCAGAATAATTTCAGCAGATGACTGGGAGAGTTTGACTGAATACCCTATAAATGTTTTGCAGGGTTTTTTATACTGGTTGATAATTGTTTCCATATATTAGTCGGTTTTCATAATGTACAGCGTCAAAGGAGGATCTTAATTCAAGAATTCTGATAAAAACCATTACAGGAGTGTTCAGTCAAGCTAACCCAATCATTTTCTAAAATATTCTGGATTGATTTTAAAGCACGTTGTATTTTAACCACTGATGGGAAATATGGGTGTAATGATTTTGAATCTTTTGTGTCTGTTGGTTTGACCTGTCGGCTGTTCTGCAATCAGTCAATAGAACTTCATCAGTATGTGAAATCGAAAGCATAGTTATGTATAAAGAGGTCAACAGTAGCTTCTTTAATTGACGAAATGAGTGTAGAGGTTAAGTACTTGTTTGAAGATGGAAATGAAACCATGTACGAAAAAAATATATAGAGGAAAGTATTGAAATGTAAATCAAGTTCTTAATAGCCCAACCCGCTAAATGGCATTAATTGAACAATCTATTTATAATTCGCATTATCAATGATCTTTGAAAGGTATAATTACCGTTGCAGTCACAACTCCTGCAGTTTGGCAACAAGCCGCCGTAAGGCGTTTTAAAGCAGCCGCAGATCTGCGTGCAGCCATAATCCGAAGGCCGTACTATCATCTGTCCTTCGTACAAACATCCATTGTCTGGTTGCGGTATTGGTACTGGTGACGGTATTGGTACTGGTGGCGCAGGCGGGACTGAAATGAAAAATAATTAAAATGTCATGTACGCTGTATGTATTCATGGTTGGTATCTAAATAAATGCCGGGGATAAGTTCTCTATAGTTTATGTTTAGAACGCACGATATTTTCTATTAGAATCATCATCAAACATCATCTACACACAAATTACTTACGGGGCCATGGCATCGGTCCGTATGTATTGGCATAAGCACTTGCATCAGCATTGGCGCTGGCGGATCCTCCGTTGGCGTTCGCAATCGCGTTAGCGTCAGCAATGGCACTTGATCCACCACCATTGTTAAAAGCGTTGGCGTACGCATCGGCAATGGCGCTTGATGATCCGCCACCATTGTTAAAAGCGTTGGCATACGCGTCGGCGTTAGCGCTCGAACCACCACCGTTTGCAATAGCATTGGCAAACGCATCAGCACTGCTGCTACCTCCTCCGAGTCCACCGGCGTTGGCCATAGCATCAGCAATAGCGCTAGCGCTTGAGCCACCTAAACCACCGAGACCGCCTAAACCATTGGCTGCAGCATATGCATCGGCGTTCGCGCTCGCGCTTCCACCTCCTGGCCCCCAACCTAATAGAGAAAACTATATTAGAAGTATACAAAAAACTTACAGTACTAACGCGCTAACGGTTAGCTCAGATCGCGCTTACTTCAGAGAAGAAATATCTTCTTTCGTTGTCTTTTTTTAATTAAATTTACTGTTTCTTTTGTATTTTGCGCTTATATAATTAATAATTTTAATACTAGGTTCGTTGCTATAACACTAAAAAGCTCACAAATTATTTAAATTTTACTAAAATTAGTACAAAACACAAACCACAACGTTTTGAAGTGTAAGGCATAAAAGACGTGAATAGTGAAAAATTCAAACATACTAAACAAGAAAGAGAAACAGTAAAGGGGACTGAAATAGAATTTACCAGAATGAAAAGTACGTTGAAAATATATATTTGTTTGCTTTTGAATGTGAGGAGAATTAAACTTTCAGAGTAAAAGACCCGTAGAAGTACAGACCTGAATGTAAACTACCTGTAATATTGAAAAAAAATAGTAAGGTTAGTAAAGTTACAAACTCAACTGTTACAAACTTTGAAACAAGCGATTTTTGTCGTTAAATATAAATCCGATTTATACAGAAATAATGAATTACCTCAAATAAATTCTATCGTATCTTGCAGACAAGCCTAAGACTTTAAACTCGTTGAAACTAAATTTTCTTTCGTTTATTATTTCAGATTTGCTTTCGTAATGTATTTTTGAGAACTTAATAATTGATTTACTTTAAACAGTCTCCATAATAAACTCAAATAAGTTGCAAACTGTTAGGGTTCCTATTTATTCTTGGTTGACCCCAAGGAGCAGTTTTAAGACACGTGTTACTTCGTAGTATAAAATATACATCATGCGAAGTTTGCAACTACCATGCAAGAGACAATGTTCTGTCAGCTGGTAGAAATAGTCGATCGGAAATGGCAAGATTTCTAAATTATTTCGAAAAGATTAGCAAAGGTTTGAATTCGGAAACGTTTGTTATAGTTGAACATGCTTTGTTAAATATTACATTCAGCATTATGAATTCGAAAATAATGGCAAAAAGTGAAGAGAATAAACACCTAGATTAGCACTCAATAAAGTGGAAAGAGAAATCATTCACATTTATAGCAACACCCATTTGCGTTTTTGTTCCCACAAAGCGCTCATTGTGAAATGAACTTTAGCTGATGAAGTTCGTGAAACAATTATTATCTTTCTTTACCAAAGTCTACAGGAGCCATGCGGCTGGGACCGGCTTCTGAAAAATCAGTCGATTCCCATTATAAGGAATATTGTCTGTTTCATACTTTTTATCGACGTAAATATTATTTCAGTTATTAGAAATTGGAAATGAAGCAAAAAACATTTTGCTATTTATAGTTCCGAGATTGGAGATATTTTCTTTGCAGTTTCAAAAACACTGGCTTTAATTTAAAGAACGCTGTAAAATTAATTGAAAAGTAACTATTCTGTTCGTTTTCTTCAACATGATAAAGAAGTTTACTTGGGATCCCTTGCACAGTAAACAGATCAAACATCAGTGAGCCAACCTTTAACTTCATGGTTTGTAGTAGTGTTTATTTGGCAAATATTAGCATATTCAGGTGATACTAATAAAAATGATTCTGATAGACCGTTCACGTGGATTTAACTAACAATTATTTTATCAAACATTAATTTAATCTAAACTCTCAGAAGAATGATTTGAATGACACTAAAAGGGTTTGCAATTTTGAGACGACTACTTCGTTAGATTCTTTCCTGTCTCTCTGTTTGCCTAGCCTTATTCCATTTCTTTTTGGACCAACTCTAGTAATTTTTTGCCAGTTATATCTATTCCATTGCGACGTCTCCCTGCACTTTATTCATGATAACTTTGTAAAACATAATAATATGAACACTATTGTTTATCCTATCTCATTAATATTATAAAATAATTAGAAAAATTGTGAAGAGCTTTGGATGTTTAGATGTTTGGACACTTGTCTTGTTACTAAATCACGAAAAAATGCCTGGCTGGATTTAGATGACACTTGGTTTACAGATTTACAAACATCTGAATTGAGACGTAACATACTTATTATTCCGGTAATGCGTTCCCGTGGGATATTTTAACTTTAAACAAAGTAGAGGGCGCTCTCGAAGAACGGCGAAGTATCTCTGCTCCCAAGAAGACATGTTAACTCCTACAGCAATCAATAGATGGCGTGCCGAGCGAACGTTGTTTAAACTATCGATCTTTCAGGTCAAACTTTAAGATTGTAACTGTTTATCCTAAAGGATTTTCTAACAGGAAAGCTATGTTTTAACAAAAAAAGTCTCCTTACCCTCGGCCAGAGCCGCCACAGCCAAGAAGCAAAAGCACGTGACCTTCCACATTTTGACTTTGTCTCAGAACTCACAGTGAGCTATGTTGCCCACTGAAGGTGCTCCAACTATCCTCGCCCCCATATTTAAATGATTCCGATGTAACGCGTTGATGGGTGTGGAGAATCAATTTATATATTAAAAGGAATTAAGACGATAAACACGTTATCAGGAGATTTAATCAAGACGCTGCGGTGTTTGCGAATTAAGCGTGGTTTATTATTATTTTGATTTATTGATATTGAAATTACATTTAGTTTTGTTACTGAACAGATGTAGTGACATGGCGTTGACAGTGGCGGGGCGTGAACATTTTTGCAAGTAAAGCCGGAGCAGAAGAAACCAAAATCCCATTTAGCCTCTTCTTGAAAATGCAGTAATGGAAGAGAAGCTTTTTAGGGTTCCGTAGTCAACTAGGAACCTTTATAGTTTCGCCATGTCTGTCCGTGTGTCTGTCTGTCTGTCTGTCTGTCCGCGGCTAAGCTCAGAGACTGTTAGTACTAGAAAGCTGTAATTTGGCATCAATATATATATCAGTCACGCCGAAAGTGATTGAATAAAAAAAAAAAAAAAATTTTTTTAGGCTACCTCCCATAGACGTAAAGTGGGGGTGATTTTTTTTTTCTCGGCTAACCCTATAGTGTGGGGTATCGTTTGATAAGTCTTTTAAAATCATTCCGGGGTTGCTAACATGATTTTTCTATTCAGTGATCTGTTTGCGAAATATTCAACTTTAAAGTGAAAATTTTCATTAAAATCGGCCGTCCCCCCCCCTCTAAAATCTAAACTGTTGGGTGAAAAATTTGAAAAAATTCAGAAGGGTAGTAAATATATCAAATTTACTAGGAAAATTATAGCGGCTAAGATTGCTTGGAAATTATTTGTATTTTAAGAGTAAATAGTAGCCTAAGGTATAAAACATACCTAAACTTGGATGATTCCGTACACATACGAAATCCTTAGAAAAATATTACTTGATTTTTTCGTATTGGCTACGGAACCCTACCTTGGGCGTGTCCGACACGCTCTTGGCCGGTTTTTTATTGGTAACTTCGAAAATTTAGTCAACCCGGGGGGAATCGGGTTGTTAGTACCTTTCGCTACTGCCGTTGAGTGATAAACGATGGAAAGTATTTGTTGAAAGAAAAAAAGAAAGAGTAACATTTATTCGTGGCAATTGCAAATAGATAATAGTTACAAATAAAATACAGAAACAAGAACGAACTATCACCAAATAATTATTATGAAACGTTGAAAGCCTTTGTGTTTTGCTAGCATGCAAAAACGGCTCTACGGATTTGGATTGAATCTTGTATACAAATGTACTATTCTGGCATACTTATTATAGAAGTTGTGGCATTCTAGTGGTTTGAATTCTCAAGCGGGCCAGGGGTTTGATCCCGAGTTCGCACCTCTGAATTTATGTGCGAAATTATATTTGAAATTTACCATGAGCTTCACGGTGAATGGAAAACATCATGAGGAAACCTTTTTTTTTTTTTTTTTTTTTTTTTATTTAATCAAACGGTACATGCTTTTACAACAAATTCTGTTATCGCCAAACTGTTACCAGTTTGTTGGCGATGGAGCACTCCATACTACAATTGAATCATGCACCAGATACACAAAACAGTTAACAACTAATTATACTAACATGCACAACTACCTACTTACACTTTTCACATATTTTCTAAAAGGTGTTTTTTCATTCTCCTTTTAAGGACCGGTTTACTAAACTTAGGTTTTTCTCTTAACCACCCCATTTCGTTAAATAGCCTCGGCACTAAATATTTATTTAACCTTTTCCCGTAATAATTGACTGCTGGAGGCTGTATTAATTTACCTTCTCGTACCCGCCTCGTGTTGTATTTATTAGTTACGGGGCATTTATATTCATCTAAATAATAGTTTTCTAAAGCAATCAGATACTTAATTTTCATCTCGACAGGCAAAATTTTACAAACTGGAAATAGCTCCATGTAATCTTCACACATATTCTTTATTTTCCTGTCCACTATTAATTTTACTATTCTGGTTTGTAAATTTCCTACATTCTTTATATAAGTACTAAAGGTGCGTCCGTAAACGTTTAACCCGTAATTAATCAAAGAATCTGCCAGCGCGTAGTAAACAACCAATAATACTTGTCTACTCACCACCTTTTTAAGTTGATAAAATTTTCCCAACACTATTCGTAGTCTTTTACACAGCTCTTCTATGTGAAATTTAAAATTAAAATTATAGTCCACTAGCAGTCCCAAATGTTTACATCGATCAACATATTCTAATAATACACAATCACAGTCCAATTTATTTCTATGCAAACAGTCATAAGTATGTCCCACTATGCCAATCTGTGTATAATCCACTGTTTTAGCTATTCTGTTGTATGGCGAGTATATATGTAGGCACTTAGTTTTTTTTACATTTATTATAATACCATTGTCATGTGCCCACCCTGTTACGTTTTCAAAATCATTCTGCAGCTCACAGCGTGCCTCATTAATATTTCTTGACGCATAAAAAAGGCACATGTCATCGGCATACATAAATACCTTGCATTTTTTCACAACGTTTACGACACTGTTTACAAACATTAAATAACCTACTGGCCCGTATACCGAGCCGGTAGGCACGCCGAGCGTCACACTCGCCTCCGCGCCTTTAGTACCCTCAATCGCGGTTTGGATTGTTCTATTGGATAGGTAGTTTTTAAACCACGCGTTTGTGGGTCCCCCAATGCCACATTCCTCCATAGCTTGCAACAACACATCGTGATCAAGGGTATCAAATGCCTTTTTATAATCAATAAAAAGGCATAGCACCTGTTTTCCACTATTTAAGCTATCGTTAATCGCCTCCGAGAAATGGGTCAAGGCCGTGGCTGTGCTGCGGCCTCTCCTAAAACCATGCTGGTGATCTGTTAAAATGTTATGCCGCTCCAAAAACACACTAACTTGGCCGACAATTACTTTTTCGACAATTTTGTTTATAATAGACAAAATAGCAATTGGTCTATAATTTGTATAGTCATAGTGGCTACCAGCTTTATAAATTGGTCGTATAATGGCTTTTTTAACATGTCTGGATATAATCCTGATTATAGGCTTATGTTAATAAAGTGTGCTATGACAGGGCTAATTTTATCTTTTATAAATTTTAAATCTTGTACTCTAATGTTATCTAATCCTGGTGCTTTCCTGGAACTTAAACTATTAATTATTTTCTCAATATCGTGCGGTTTGACTTTGACATATCTAAAAGAAACATTGTTTTTGGCTACATACGATCGTCTATCTAAAAACTTAATATTACAAACATGCTTAATAGTTAATATCTCTTTAGTAAATGCTCTCGCAAATTCACAACAAATATTGTATACATTTTCTGTTTTACCTAAGTATTTTATAATTATACTGTCCAAACTTCCCTTTACCCGCCCTAACCAACACCTTGCACACACCTGCAAAGAAATTCAACGGCGTGTGTGAAGTTCCCAATCCGCACTGGGCTCGGACTACGGTCTAAGCCCTCTCAGAATGAGAAACCTCCGAATGTGCCCTCAGTACAACGAATGTAGGCTGAGATAGAAATATAATTATACCTGGATTAACTCATAAAATACATCTATTCTATTCTACCTATACCTATAATAAATCTGTAACAAGTCGGTGAATGTACAGTGAAGATATTTGAGAAAAACTATCGTTAGCTATTTACTAGCGTAATAGGACACAAAACAACGATTTTTAGAATTATTGTCTGTTTGTCTGCGCGTTTGTGCGTGCTAATCTCAAAAACGGCTTAACCTAGAAGGATGCGGTTTTCACTGATACGATGGGATTTTTTTGGATTAACATATAGTGTCTGTTTCATTTAAATCGGTTCACAAATAAAAAAGATACCTCTATTTAAAAAAATATAGGCGCGGCCGATGTATTCATACTTAAATTCTCACGGGATAGGGAATAAACGGGATTTATATATTCACTAACTGATACCGATGATGATGAAATGATGATAATGATCGATGTTTGGATGTTGCCGTTGCTGTATTTTTGTTTTATTCGATGAAAGAGATGAAGAAGCTTTACCACAAATTGGAATTCTGCGCGGACGAAGTCGTGGGCAAAAGCTAGTTTTAAATATAAAAATAGAAGAAGAAAAAACTTGACATGTTTTTAACTTCAAAACCAGTTTCACAATTTGCACCTAGGATTTCACAAACCAATTTTCCGCTTCGCAAATCTTGTGAATACACCTAAACCCTCTCAACCTATCTTACAAACAACGTCTTACTTCAATTTTCATTTTAAACGTAAGTGAAAAATTGCTCTGTTTGCCCATATTCTTACCTTTTCATTGTGTAAAGATTAAAAGGGTTGAGCCCTTAAGGGTTGGACGGAAAAGGGGTGAAATTAAAGAAACGATTAGCTTTCGGTAAAAACCCCTCAGTCAGCTGAATGGACCTTTAATATTGTAAAAACACTTTTTCTCCTGATCACGACTCAACTGTGTAAATTATTAGGCAAAAAATGAAACTCTTCAAAAATGTTTTCCTTGAAAGTACGCGCCTAGCCTTGTGGTTTGACCTATAGTCTCTCAAGCAGATGGTCACAGGTTCGAGCTTTTTATCGTGCCTCTGAGTATTTCGGAATTTACGTGCGTTACATTTGAAAATCATCAGCTTTACGGTGAAGAGTAAAATCGTGAAAAAACCTACACTGTGGGCACATTGAATGGGCTGTGTGAAGTTCCCAAACCGCACTGCGCCCGCCTGGAGACTACAGCCCAAGCCAATACTTATTTTTTCAGAGAGGAGGCCTGTGACTTGCAGTGGGATGATGAAATTGATGAACCTAGAAAAGTAATGAGTATTAAGTCATGGTTGTTCCTTATTGGTTAAGAAAATAAACAGAAAGTAAAATACAATATTAAGTTAGGTAGTGCTTGGTAACAAAATTAAAACTACACAAACAAAAGCGTATCACCACGGGGCAAGGAACCCATGACACACCTGGCCGCGTTGCCACGTTGAGAGAAGAGATGTTTATTTACACATATTCGATACAAACACAGAAAAAAAAATACATATGACAGGAAATTTACAAATGAAAAAAAAATATCGAATAGTATAAATTGCATACGTTGCATACCGAGGCTCAAACCAAACAGACACAAAAAACCGCGAAGACTTGAGCACGGAAACGTTGAATGATTCAAGAAGTGACTGCCAACTGCCCAGGCGGCCGGAGCAGTATGAGTGGGGGTAGACTATATAAATGTTGCCAGTAAAAAATAACTGCATTTTTTTTTGTCTCTTTTTAAATATATCCGTGCAAGGCTAATGCGTGGGGGCGCTACTACACTATGTAAAACCTTAAATCGCGTCGAATGAAGCTGCTCACATAATTGTGATCGAACTTCACTTGGTAAGTTCGTTTGATCCTTGAAAATATCGAATAGTATAAATTGCATACGTTGCATACCGAGGCTCAAACCAAACAGACACAAAACACACAGACAGACAGGCAAAGTGATTGCCTGCTCTAAAATCACCAGAGGCGAGGACCAAACGCGTAGATATGTTGTTTCTTTCTATCTATATTCTCCACTTCTACTTTCTAGCCCTGATCTTTCTTCTTCATTTTAAATTGGTGTGAGTCTCATTTAAGTTCCTTCATTAAACCATTCTAAAACCAATCAAAAACTGCCGCCAGGGATGATAAAGTACTTCAATGTTCATCTAAATCTAAACCCAGGTCCTTTCCTTAATCTTCTAATACATTTTATTCCCGTAATGTATCGTTTTTATCTAAAATTGCGAATGTATGAGAATGCGGGATACGAATCGATCCTTCTCCAGAATGATTGATTAAAATCCAAGATGGCGGCTCGGGCAGATGCGTATTGACAGGGAATTATTATCGCTTTGTGTTCACGGGAGAGGTAATTGCTGTCGTGGAAGAATTTTGTTTTATTGAAAAAGTTTATTACTTTTGTTACAAGTGTCTTAGTAGAATTTGTTCGCGATTATTTTGAAATATTACCGCAGAAATTGAATCAAAACAGCAAACTCATACACTAAAACAGTAAAAATAATCTTCCAATTTAAACTGTCCGTCAGTTGTGGGGATAATTCAAATTGAAATTGTTTATTAAAATAAATAATTATTTACACGAAAAGTCGTTAGTAAGCGCTGAAATTATGTCTATGTCAAAGACCGACATACTAAACTACTGACTCGATACAATTTGACCTTAATGGAACACTAACAACGTAAGCATAACAACATAAACATAATACAAACAATACCGTGCTATATTCATAAATACCTTAAATGCCTAAACTAAGATACTAAAGTACCCTGTTTCGTAGGCAAATAAATACTAGGGGCGTTCAATAAAAAGTGAGAATGAGTATGTTATAAACAACTTTTACTAAATGTCATTTTATTTTTCGACATAGTCACCTTTTAGCATAATACACTTAGTATATCTTTTTTCTAAACTTAAAATTCCATTTTTAAAAAAGGTCTCATCTTGAGTACTTAAAAAAATCTTGTACTGCAGCGACTACCGCGTCGTCGTCTTCAAATTTCTGGCCTCTCAGGTATTGTTTCAATCTCGGAAATAGGTAGAAATCACTGGGAGCGAGATCTGGTGAATACGGAGGATGCTTAAGGATATCGAACCCAGCATCACGAATTGCAGCCATTGCAACGGCGGACTTGTGTGCCGGGGCATTGTCCTGGTGGAACAGCACAACTTTCGAGAGTTTACCTCGCCGTTTTTCGCGGATCTCATTGCGCAATGTTGCTATTTTTTTGGCGTATAATGTGCCCGTAATAGTGGCTCCATGCTCGAGATACTCAATCATTAATACCCCTTTACCATCCCAAAAAACAGAGCCCATGACCTTACCGGCAGATGGGCTCACCTTGAATTTCTTCGGAGTTGGAGATGATGGCCTTTTCCATGTCATAGACTGCAGTTTCGTTTCTGGGTCGTAATGATGGAGCCATGTTTCGTCCATTGTTATAAATCGCGCCAAAAAAAGTTCCCGGTCTTGCTGCATCAGGTTCAAAGCTTCTTGACAAATCTCTAGTCTAGTTTGTTTTTGCGTGTCAGTAAGCATTCTTGGTACCCAACGTGCAGATACCTTTTTCATACCCAAGCGTTCATGTAAAATATTATGCACGCTCCCCGTTGAAATCTTTACATTTTCAGCAATAAAACGAACCGTGACACGACAATCCGCCAAAACTGAGTTTTCGACTTTTTTCACAATTTCTTCAGTTACTGCTGTAGTAGGGCGTCCGGAGCGGGGGTCGTCCATTGTCGATGTTCTTCCACGTCTAAATTCGGCGCACCAACGTGCGACTGTCGAATACGGAGGAGCATTAGACCCTAAAGTGTCCCGCAAATCCAAATTGACTTGGTCCGTAGAAAAATTTTTCAAACACAAGTATTTGATAACGGCGCACAGTTCAATTTTCTCCATTTTCGCTAACGTACTCAACAGCATTGCAAAAAAAATACCGTATATTTTTTTAAACAAAAGACAGTTAGTTTTTTTTTTCATAGCAATCAGCTAGATAGATTAGCTTTACCGGCCAGTATTTAATTTCGTAATATTAAAAGAGTTTGCATCTCATTCTCACTTTATATTGAACGCCCCTCGTATTTTGAGTGCTAAAAGATAAATATCATAACTAATTAACTTATTACTTCGTGTTTCGCAGATAAAAGGTAGAGATGTACAATTTATAAATAAAGGAAAATAAAACTGAACCTAAAACTAAAAATTTATAAATAAAAAATATCTTTTAGGATGTCACTCGACGGCATAGTTCCCAGAAGGCAGGCAGCGTTACCGCGTTGAATAGCCAGGCTTAATCGTTGGCGGAAATAGCCACCTGCCTTCTGGTCACCAGTCGTTTCTACCAGGCGCGAAGAAATCTCTTTTGCGAGTTCCTTCGCGCCTGGACCCCATGCGCCTAGAGTTTCTACTCCAAACGGTGCAAATAAGTACGACTGTCCTATACAGGCATATTTGCGCCGTTTGAGGTGTTCAGCCGCAGTGGCCGCCGCACCTGCTCGGATTGAAGTGGTAGCAACGTGAGAAGGTGCCACCGTATCGACGCAGGTCGCATCCCAAACGAGACTCCTGCCCTGCCTCCAAGGAATAAGCGACATGCCGTCGGGCCTCTTGCCGTCGTCACGTGCGATACCGTTCGGCTCTGGGATAGCCGGCACGTTGGCGGTGGCAAGGGCTCTCCGGAGCAGGTCGTTCAGAGAGGCGTGACGAGAGATGCGGCCTGCGCTTCTCGAGCAGGAGAGGCCATGATAGCCTAGAGAATCTACAGGTTCTCCACAACGGCATCTATGGGGTTGGGTGACATTAAGACCTAGACGCAGGCTAATCGCAAACGATAAAGTAATGGGGTCTAATAAAGTACCAATATTGGCAGAAGGCAGAGCTTGGAGCCAATATCCGGATTCTGGCACAGAAGCGGCTAACAGGCGGGCGCGGTCAGCTTGGTTTGTTGCAGAGTTAATGAGTCTTTCGGACATAAGTTGGCAGAGCGGTTCATCCCACAACCGTTGCGACTTGGGGACAGTGGGAAAAATTGTATTAGGGCAAGCAGCCGTCCAGGCATCCCCAGCTTCGTCAAAGCACTCGGGCGGTTGGCAACCCACGGAGGGGCTTAATATTTGATTCACCAGAGCCTGAGTACTGTGAACAGAAGAAAGAAATGCCGGGAGGGCGACTTGAGAAGAATTTCTTATTCCCAAGCCACCAAAACGGATCGGAAGAGTAGCCTGTGTCCATGCGCGTCCGGATATGTCAGAATTTAGAATTTTGCACAGTGTTTTTTGGAGCTGATCATCTAAAGGAATTAAGCAATCTTTGTATTTCCAAACAGGGCTGCATCGTAA
This sequence comes from Archips crataeganus, assembly GCA_947859365.1. Lineage (NCBI taxonomy): Eukaryota > Metazoa > Arthropoda > Insecta > Lepidoptera > Tortricidae > Archips > Archips crataeganus. The sequence continues at coordinate 17,020,250 of OX402066.1, read as the reverse complement.
AATGTAAGTAAATTTTGGAACAAATAAACAAAATCTGATAATGAACAAAGCCATGTGTGGGTTAATTTTGAGGAGTCTATCGGAATAATCATTGTATTTGGAGACATGTTCATTAATGAGGGGAACGATAGATTCTGGGAGGACGGGGGCACCCAAAAGACGAAGCGTACTATTGTGAATGATTTTTATGTTCGGAGCCAGTGTATTAAATTTAGAAGTTAAGTCAGTCAAAGTTTGAAGAGGTAAATTTTCCTTAAAGTAAACTTCGCATTTACAAAAATTTAGATCGAGACCGATTGTATTAAATAGAGAAGTAATTTTGCATAAATCGTCAAGGACTGTCTTTCCCTCGCCACCAAAGGTCCCGTCGTCAAGATACCAGGTGTTAAATTTTGAATTTAGAGATGTAATTGCCGGGTGTATAGTCAAACTAAAAATGGCGGGACCAAGTGGGTCGCCTTGCTGGCAGCCAACTGCCGAGCTTAATAGGTTGTCTTTATAAACCAGGTGAGATGGAGTGCTGTAGCATTGCCATAGATAGCTATAAATCTCTGGGGTAACACTTTTAACCTGTGACAGCATTGCTCCTCGGTCTACAGAATTGAAAGCATTCCGAACATCCACCTTTAAAAGTACCTCACAGTCGCCCTTACTGAGGTAGGTGCGCGCTGCATGTACGGCTGCCTCGCACCCTCCTTTGCAGCCAAATCCCAACTGTATCGGCTGAAAATTTTCAGAAAGATTTTGAAAAATATGTCTACTACAAATTTTGGATGAGATGCGCCGAAATGTTGAGCCAATGGCAATTGGTCTGATGCCACCATCTTTTTTTTGAAGAGCGCATAGATTGGCGCCGTAAAGGGTAGGAACCACTTCAGAACATACCAAGCCGGATAACATAAAGTTAATGAGGTTGGTTACACTCTTTAATAGAGTAGAGCCAGCGTCACCTGTTGCCGCACTGATAAGATCCTTAAAATGTTGTGGCGAAAGACCGTCAAGGCCTCCCGCGGAACCATTTTTAAAAGATTTTATTGCTGCAAGTACGTTTTGCTCAGAAGTTTGATGGTTTTCATTTTCTGAGTTCGGAGGGTCGGGCAGAATGAGTGACGCTGCGGGTAGTGGATGTTTGGATCTAAGAGAGGTTAAAGTTTCAAGAGAATCAGGAGCAACGGTGTCACTGGAAAAAAGTAATTGAGCAGCACCTTTTATATCACCATCATCAACCTTCTGTTCCACTTTTTTAAATAAATCTCTGCAAGGAATGATTCTATGGTGTTCAGGTTGAGAAGGTGAAAGAGAGGCTGGATTAGTGCAATTACGTTTGATTTGCTGAGTTAACGAACTATTTATAGATTTTTTGGCGTTGAGTGTACGGTAAGCAAAAGTAAGTAAATGTCTCCAAGCGTTCGGAGAATTTTCGGAGACGACTTTATCAATCGCAAGAGACAGGTAAGTAGCGACTGCTATCCGTGCGCCTCGTGGAATTCTCCTTACGATTGGCACGGAGCGTTTGAGGTGGCCAAGTTCCAGAGGAAGACTATTTTGGGGAGGTGAAAGAGTGTGTAAGCTAGGAGAAGAGGGAACCGCGTCTGAAAGATTGGCGACATCAACAGACTGTTTATGGACTCTACTGATATGTATTTGCAATCCTCTATTGCCTTTGAAGAACTTTGGTTGTGAACAAAGTTGGCATTTCACATAATTGAAGGCGATATCGTTGTTAGACTGACCTTGTGAGGAGGAGGAGGAGGGAATAGCCTGCGACATAGGATAAAACTTAGGTATAAACAATAATATAACAGCTGTAAATAAGAAAAGTAAACAGAAAACAAACAGAACACATAATAACATAAATTAAAAACACAATATGAAGGCTGCAGCTTTGACTTATGAATGTTTTGATTTGGGACAGGAACGTCACAAATTCTGCTTTTTAATTGGTTGCGGAGGTGATTTCACCTAGCGACGCACATCGACGCTAGGCAACGGATGGCGGCCTTGGATACCGCGTCTTGTCAAATACTCAAAATCCTTAGAAATATATTCGGCTCAAAATCGGCGTTATGGAGGTGAGGAGAATAAAACCCCCATGTACGCAACTGAAGCGTAATTTGAAAAGTAATTTCTTCCTGTACAAGAAGCGCCTGGGGATGAATTTGACCCAAAATTTATTATTTGCGATACGACAGAATGTATATGACTTTGACAGATCAGTGGATATTATTAAAAAGGTAGAGATTAAATTTACACAACTATCATAAGCAGGTTTTCAGTTTCCTCATAAGACATAATATGAATGCTTAATAACAAAATGTTTCCAATAAATACTGACTTGATTAAATTGAGTACAATGTATAGTGTATACCTACAGTTATGCGTAAAAGTAAGAGTAGTCGTGGTTTTTAAATTTTCATTTCATATTTTTGTGCTCATCTTTTAAAGCTCTTTATTTTAATATCCCACAAGAAGGGTTCAGTCCACAAATCCATGTGCATAAAATACACCATAATTAGGTTTTTTTTAGGAAAAAATTGTCCACATAATTCTAATTATACATAATCGGTTCCCTTCTCCTGGTCGGACCTCCAGAACAGAAATTTTACTATCAACTGATAATAAAAAACTAACTATACTATCACAGATTTTACATAAACAAGTATTATGTACAATAGTATTTATTATTATAGTATATGCCACAATCGAATTTCAAAGCTCAATAAGATACCAGGAAATTATAGAAAAATGGTATGGAAATTTTAGAAGCTTAACTTACATAATCTACAATACCAATACACAAAAGCCCTTAACATAAGGCCCTGTGTTTTAGCACATATAATTATGCGAATCTTGTGAATTCGCTTACGCATTGTCGATGTCTCGTACAACCCGTGGCACGCGTAGCTTACAGAATATATAGCGCATTCAGCCCGTATGAGATATATAACAGCCTGCCTAAGACAGATAGGATTGAAATATGGAGTTATAGCAAGGATGATATAGACTGGATTGGCAGTCGCCATAGTACGGATCGGCCGCGGTTTTTGTAGTTCGATTATTTAATCTAGATGGCGCTGAAATATAGCCAGAGGCTTTGAAGGCAAAACAATAAGACTACAGATGTTTCATATTACTACATATGTATTACTATACAATATTTTAGAAAAATAATACATTTGTAGTAATATAAAACATCTGTAGTCTTATTGTGCGATCCCGCAGAGAAACACCGAGCATAGTCCTCTCCATCGCCCTCTGAGTGACTTTGAGCTTTCTTATGAGGCCCATCGTTAGCAGCCACGTGTCAGCTGCCGTATGTGTTTCTTTAAAATCGGTGTCGGAACTTTTAGAACGAATGTCTGGGGAGTCCAACGTGCACTTGGTCGGTTTTGCTTTTCATCAATCTCGAACGAATTTTTCGGTAGTGAACAGTTTGTAGTAGTCATTGAATTTTCTAACGCTATTTAATGAGGTTTGCCAAAGAGCAATGGTGCGTAGTAAGCTCGAGGTTAGGCGGGTTGTTGTCTGAAACAATACGCTGCTCTCCAAAACGTGAATTACCGATGTCGGTGCTAGGGCTACCAAGCTAAAGTGGGATGCCGCATAGACCACATAGGTGGGCTAAAATAGCCATGGACTGGATCCCAGAAGACGAATCAGAATCAGAATAATTTATGGTATAACTGTGTCACAAACAATTAGGTGGTAGTACATATACTTAAGGTAGTTTCAACAGTTACCCGTTCCGGGCGTACAATATTGTGACGATGAAGTCCAGGAAGCACTGGCAGAACGACCTAGACGTTATATTATACTAGTATACCTTTTGGACGGTTACCTATCAAAATTTAGAATTATTTTTTTCCGAATATTTAAAATCACGAATGCTTCATTTATCCGAATGCATTTTTTTCTGAAACTGTAAATATTTCAGGATTTTTATAAAACAACCCTAACCTAACCTAAAGGGTTCTACACGATGGTCCTGAAATAAATCCTGAAATATTTACAGTTTCAGAAAAAAATGCTTTCGGACAAATGAAGTTTTCGGGATTCTAAACCTTCGGAAATAAAATTTTCTAAACATCGATAGGATCCCTCTCCAAGCCAATAATGGTGTCTGTGAAGCTCCCAATGCGGACTGGGCCCGCGTGAGTACTACGGCCCAAACCCTCTTTTTGAGAGGAGGCCTGTGCCTTCCAGTAGGACGTTACGGTTGATGATGATGATGATGATAAACCTCCGGGGATTGTTTGCCTTCCTGCTTAATCCACGCTGTTACCATTACTCTTGCTAAGTGTCATAGCGCGACTAATTGTGATTTGTGATTGTTTCAGGTAATAAATATACTTGGGAAATACGTACAGTCATTCTTATCAGTAAGTTACACGAAGAACATATTTGAAATGGAACACATTTTAACCTATTTCCTTAGTCGCTTCACGGAAGAAATGAAGTGGTGTAATTCTGAACCCGACACCACACCGGGTAGGAAAGGTTAAGGTACTTATATTGTAGGCGATAGGCTAGCGAACTATTGTACACACCATTTTTAGGGTTCCGTACCCAAAGGGTAAAAACGGGACCCTACTACTGAGACTTCGCTGTCCGTCCGTCTGTCACCAGGCTGTATCTCACGAACCGTGATAGCTAGACAGTTTAAATTTTCACAGATGATGTATATCGGTTGCCGCTACAACAACAAATACTAAAAACTGGAATAAAATAAAAATTTAAGGGGGCTTCCATACAACAAACGTGATTTTTTTGCTCGTTTTTGCTCGATATTGATAATGGCAATAGGTAGACGCTTGAAATATTCACAGAATATTTAGTTATATATTCTATTTAAAAATAAATAATTAAATTAAAATAAAACAAATATTTAAGGGGAGCTCCCATACAACAAACGTGTTTTTTTGCCGTTTTTTATAGATAATGGTACGGAACCCTTCGTGCGCGAGTCCGACTCGCACTTGGCCGGTTTTTATCTAACACTAAACCTAAAAAGTAGCCCCGAAACGTAAATCGAGCGTTTATAATGTAGGTAGTCATTTATTACGGAATAATTTACAAGTTGTAGATACACACAAAATACAATAAACTAAAAATAAAATATAAAGTCAGTCAAATAAACCACCCCGGATCGCACGAGGCGCAAATGGGCCCAGTCACACTAGACGCATTGCCCCGCGCCCGCTGAACCGCGATGGACCATGGATGAATGGATGGACCTTTGCACCAGAAACGACCCAGAGCGATGGTCAAGACCTCTCTCACGAAGACGGCGCCCCATTCTTCAAAAAAAATATAAAAACATTTATAATAGTAATAGGATAGAATACAAATTTAAAGTTCAGATATGAGTTTTAAACAGGCATTTAATCATTGTTAAAATTAATGCTATCCCTCGGGAAATACCAAATCAGAGATACGTAAAACTTTGTATTTAAATCGCGGTAACCGTAATTCTCTAGACAGCAGGTGGCATGCAGTTTACAAGGTTCTATGTTCGGCGCGTTCAAATGTACACTTTAATGTGAAACAGATAGAGTTTGGTATCGTTATAGGACGATGGGACATGGGACTTTGTTACATCGTTTAGAGTGAAATCAGCATGCAGTTAAGAGTTGGTGTTTATGGCTTAGTTTGTGCTGGATGCAGACTGCGCTTTTCCAGTTTATGTTTTAATATAGATGGAGAGTGGGGATCTTACCGAACTGGATATCAAGTACTGGCTATTTTCACGATTCCGTCTGCGAAGAATAGGGGTATAAAAATAGCCTATGACCTATTCTCAGATTTGCCAAATATACACAAAAAAAATCATAAAAATCTTAGTTATCTACTCAAATCGCGAGTTTTCCCGTGGATACAGGAACTGCTCACTCAAATCGCACCGCACTAAATGGCAACGTCACATACACGTATAAGAACTATTAAGGAAAACCGGTATTTTTTGGTACTAATACCGGTATTTTTCCTTTACCGGTGCTTTGGAACTGAAATGAAGAAAACCTAAAAACTGCGGGTATGTTACAGTTACAGGTACCAGTTCCAAGCCTTGGTTGGAAAAGATTCAAACCAATTTTAACTAAAAAAAAAAAAAAAAATAGAAAATGATACATCATACTTAACTTGCAATTTTAACTGTTCTCAAGTTCCAACGTTTGGAACTCTGTCCAAATTACAAGATACACTACTGGAGTAGGCAGTATATTAATCAACGCACAATCAGACATCGGCGCGTTCCCTCCACCCGGGCGCGAACACGCCTGTCCGTCCGGGAAAACAACGGTTCCGGACAATGTCCGGAGGGGACAAACTACGCAGTAACCACGATGCTGCTTTTTTGAGCCGTACAACCAATCATCATCATCTCGGCCTATATGCGTCCCACTGCAGGGCAGGGCATTCTTTGATAGCTCATTTACACTCGCGTACGAGTGGCGAGACGAACTGCGAGCCGAGCAACGAGACGGGAGTGTGAATAGACGCTCGCGGCTCGCCTCGCGCCTCGTCTCGTGATTCGCAACGCTGCGTTCGGAGCGAGACGCCGAGCCGAGACACGAGACGAAGCACGAGGCGAGAGTGTAAATGAGGTATCAGAATGAGACGGGTTGAGCCGTAGTTCCCACGCGGGCCCAGTGCGCATTGGGAACTTCACACACACCATTAAGTTTCTTCGCAGTTACCACCAATCAACCAATACAATTGGTGGTGGTACAACCAATATAACTCTTAAACCATCTTTTGCTTACCTTGTATATTTTTCCATATGCTTATTTTTCTGTATTGTTTTCTTTGCCGTGTACAATAAAGAGTCATTGTATTATACTGTAAATCCTTGTCATAGTAGCATTTACGTCATTTGATATGCATTGTCAAGGACAAAAATATTTACCGTCACATGGTTCTACGGGGGCCCGGGAATCAAATTGGTTGACTGATCCTCAAGAGGCAAAACGGAATCCTTTTTGAATCATCAAAATAAATTAAAAAAAAGTAAAAAAAAATATTAGGGGACAATCTTACACAAATCGACCTAGTCCCAAACTAAGCAAAGCTTGTACTATGGGTACTAGACTTATAAATAAATACTTAAGTACATAGAAAACATCCATAACTCAGGAAAAAATATTCGTGCTCATCACACAAATAAATGCCCTTACCGGGATTCGAACCCAGGACCTCTTGCTTCGTAGGCAGGGTCACTACCAACTAGGCTAAAGCGGTCGTTGAAATGTAGGGGAAACTAATTGTATGTTAAAATCATTGGTGAGGCTGCCCTCCCTGCCTGTATACGGCTCGCTGCCGAAACAATTTGCCGCCCATAACCATCACCCTGTATAATGATAATGATCTTAGATAACACTAAGGGTAGATACGAGACACTGTGTTTATGATGCTATCTAAATTATATGGCGTATATATCTGAAGCAAGATGTTTTTGGGACTGATAACATTAATAGCGGTCAATTGGGTGTTGTATGTACAAAGACAACCAGATGGCCTAGAAGGTAGAGAACCTGACTACGAAGCTTTAGATCCCGGGTTCGATTCCCGCGTCGGGGCAGATATTTGTATGAATAATACGAATATTTGTTCTCGGGTCTTGGGTGTTTAATATGTATTTAAGTATGTATCTGTCTATATAAGTATTAAGTATGTTTATCCGTTGCCTTGTACCCATAACACAAGCTATGCTTAGCTTACTTCGGGACTAGGTCATTGGTGTGAATTGTCCCGCGATGTTTATTTATTTATTTATTTATTTATTTAAATACTCTTTAAACAACATATTGCCATCGATATTGGTGGTATTCTATATCGATGCATATTGCTTGCAATACATAAAACAGAAGTAACATGGAGAAAAATCACAAGGTAAGCAACAGGCGGCCTTATTGCATAAAGAAGGTTTTGTGCAAAAAAAAATATTAGAAGCAATTTTTTAAATGAATTTGCTTTTTGTTGACGATACTTAATTTACCATTCAAACTGCATAATGTATACCAAATTTAAAATAAATCTGACCTCTGGCAGTGGGTTTAAATGGTCTTGCAAGAGTTTATCTTATCGAACATACAAGATATTAAAGATCATCGAAAATCAATAAGTTTGTATCTGTTTTCTGTTCGATGTTAATAGCCGCAATTTTACTACACCGCGGATCTTTCACTAGCAAGTCGAACACGAACTTGGCCATTTTTTTTAAATATCTAGAGACCATAAATAAAAACTTCGTTAAAAGAATGATGCTAATTGCCGCATCTACCTTTCACAGCATCTACCGTAATGCGACGCCTTAATGTGCAAAACTTTTAATTACTTTTTCCCATAATACCGCATCCGACCAAACTATCTGGTCCCTGCCTTAATACAACCTTATGCAAGCAGATGACTTCTCAAATTGGCACCATATCCATAATAACCAGCTCACGCAGACCCGTTGTTCCTTAGCGTTATCTACGTGAGAAGAGCGCTGAGTTAACTGGCTGGGGGAATACTAGCCAATTTATGTTGAAACAGTATTGAGCGCGATCTCGTATAATTCAGGTCTACCGATCTCGTGCTGCAATATTCATAGACACCAGCGTAAGTTGATCTTGATTTAAATTCAAGCTGTGCTGTTGTAGGGGTCAGGTTATGTTGGCGGTGTTTTAGGACGCCATCTGTTGGTTTGTAATGTAAACGTGGAGATAGCATGCGCACGTGGCTTGAGTGCGTTTGGTTTCAATTTGGCTACCCCTACCGATGGAATTTTACTAAAATCGGGATCAGGGTATTTGATATTAATAATTTTTAGGATTCTGTACCCAAAAGGTGCCTACTGCCATATTACTGATACTCCGCTGTCTGGAGGTCCTTCGTCTGATAGTTAGACACATGAAATTTGCACCGATTATGTATTGCTGTACCCACTATAACAGCAAATACTAAAAGTACAAAATTTAAAGCACACGTTTTTTGTTTTAATAATCAATAGAGAAGGAGGGAGACTTGTGACCGGGTTTTTTAGTCCGTGCAAGTCGGACACTGTCTGGGCCCTCCATTCCCAGTTCGTCCGAAGGGATTTTTCCCGAGCACAAGTCACTCTTCCTACCCTAAAGTAAAAAATAGCAAAGACTTCGCGTCTTTGGCCCCTATGGCGACTCGTTAAAAAAAAATTACTAAAAGTAAGATAATATTAAAAATTAAAGGAGGGTTAAATTAAGAAAAAAAAATGTTTCATTATATAAAGAAGTGAAGAAAAAAAACCGGAATGTAGAATAAGCTGAAAATTACTCCACCGGCAAGAGCCTAGCTTTTCTCATCTTGATGATGAAAGGGGGTCGTCATACAAGAAACGTGGTTTTCTCAGCGTTTTTAACTCGATTTTCTACGGGTTTATTTGTAATTCACTGACATTCTCTTAACCCTGAATTCCTATCACTCAAACAAATGTTTATTGTTTTACGACTTTTTAAAATGAAGCACTTTTTTCCCATACAAATACATCCTAAAAATAAGAGGTAATCTCAAATTTTCAAAACGTTATTACACCAAAAATATCAAGTTATGACAAAAGCCGTAAAACAAAAAACATTTGTTTAAGTGGTAGGAGTTTAGGGTTAAAAGGATGCTAGTGAATTACAAATAACCCTGTATAGTGTTCGATTTTTATAATGGCATTAGCTGATGAATGATGATACTTGAAATTGTCACTTTATATACAGGGTGATTCAGGAGTCATGAGCAGGAGCGAGGGGGGTAATGGGGAGATTCACACTGAACAATTTTCAGTATAGGATCAATCCCGAAAACAAGCAACATAAAACATGTAATGTAGAGTTAATTGAACGCTAACCATCTGAAATGTATGGAACCACAGTTTTTTTTTGCAAATTTCGGAGCTGGTCCCACAGTGATAGCATAGTGAGTGAGTTGCTCAGTGTGACCCTCCTATCACCCTTTCCACTCCTGGCTCATGACTCCTAAATCAGCCTGTATAAATTGCTATAATAGCCACTAATACAATAAATAACAAACAGAAATTGTATGGAAGTACGGAACTTCATATACGAGTCCGACTGACACATGACGGTATTTCATTTATACATCGTATTTTTTAGCATTAGAAAGAAGGTAAGCGATTTTGACGTGTCTTTTTATTGAAAAACACTTTATAAAAATAATTCATAGCTAACATGTAACAATTTGAAAGGAAATAAGGTCATTTACACTCTTTGAGTAGCTACTATTTTTTTAAAAGCCTTTTTCAATAAAAAGACACGTCAAGATTGTTTACCATATTTGTAACGCTAAAAAAAAACGAAGTATAAGTACGATCTTTGCAAAAATCAATTTCAAAACCATATTTATATTGTATCTACGATTCACTACGGACTGAGCCGGGAAACATGGCTTTTTAGCTAGATAGAGGCCTCGCGATTTAGCTCAACAAACCCCATGGTACCGGTATCAAACGCAACGCAACCAGCACGCCCGTTCCAGCGGTACAGCTTCTGAATTTTAAATCGTCCAAAATTTTAGCAGCAAAATATTTTCACTAGCATACATGTTACATGAATTTGGTAAAAGCCGGTTTAGATAAAGTTTAAAATTTAAAACTGTTTCAGTGCCTGAGCGGTTGGATAGTCAGTAGTTTAGTCGTATATTTACAGAGCGTGTCCGGTTTAAAAATGGCTGATGTATTAGAAGTCTAGTGGTAAATGTACTTTAGTAGTGGCATGCCAGGTCAGAAGTAATACACGAGGAAGTATACATAATCGATGGGCTTAAATAATAAATATAAAATTAAAAATTTACTAAACCCCCAACCCAATTTGGTCACACATAAGTTTGAAAATAAAGTAAATGCCCATTATGCGTCTAAGGTCCCTTCCACAGCTGATAACTTTGAAACGGCTGAACCAATTTTAAGAGCCAAGAAACCTATTTCAAATAAAAAACCGGTTCACCCGTTTAAGAGCTATGATGCCACAGACACACACACATAGTGGTCAAACTTATATATAACACCTCTCTTTTTCTGTCGGGGGTTCAAGATATGGGTCATTTTAAAATTTTGCCAGGCAAACTTGTCGCAACCTAAAAAAAAGTTCTTTCTGTTTAGGTACACTGTCTATTTTCTGCAGTTATTTGAGTGAAACGATTGATGATTTGCAATGTTGTGACACATCTTCTATTTCGGTCACATTTCCATTACAATAGGTAGTTAGGTGCATAATTGCACTGCAGAACCCTTCAACTCAAGTTTCGTTCTGTACAACAATCACGAAAACATCACGGCTTCACTCCCCAGCGCTAAATGCAACAGTGAAAAGCACAAAGCTTTCATTCCGTTTCACAATCCAGCCTTTTGACAATAGCTGCATTTCCTGTTCCATAATTCAGTATTCTAATGACATCATAAAGAATTCAAAGCGCCGGCTGTATGGTCGAGCCAAGTTAATGCTTTAGCATTATTGTGAAGTTCCTATTAAAAAAAACGTTACAGCTGACTGTCACAATATTGGCCCGTTTTCTTCTCTATCTATTTTTTTTTTATCTCACCTAATGTATCTCACCTGTATTTTTTTGTTGTATTTTTTTTATTTAATTCTGTAATTGTATGTTTTTTGTTTGTGTTGTTTATTTATTTTCATTGGAAAAGATGACTTTCTGCCAAGTTTCTTGCGGCGCATTCGCCTTGGCAATGATGGTCCTTACGAAAGCGCTGGTAGTTTTAAAAAATTACATGTAAACGAGCCCTTTGCGGCCTACTTGCAGTATAAACGTTTTGATTTTTGTTTTTTTTTTAATGGTAATTGCATATATAGGTATAGGTAAGCTTCCGAGGATGTACATACCTCATTGGTTTAGTAACAGCCTGTTCACTGCTTTGTACAGCCTTGAAATTTTTCCTAATTAATAACATAATAGAGTGGTAGGTGGTCACATTGCAGGGCACAGGCCTTCTCTCAAAATGAGAGGGCTTGGGCCGAGTTCGTGTATAATATTATGTTTATTTATATGATTTTTATAGGAATGTACCGAAAAGTTTTGAATGGAATCATTGAAAATATAGACAATCAGGGGCGGACGGACCTTCGTTAGGATTGCTTCCGGTTCCGGTTCGGGCCGGACAATATGTCCCCGGGTCATTTAAATAGACATACAAAATATAAATATATTTCAGGACATAGTGGTTGCCATTCCAATTTCGTAGAAAACTAATTGCATTTAAATTGCCTCATTTCAGAAATCATTGTTGGGGGTCTGTCTCTTCTAAGAAGAGGCCTGTGCCCTGCAGTGGGACGTATATAGGCTGGGATAGCGATGATTGTTGGGGGTGTTCATTTGGACTATTTCGACGACTGAAGGAAAAGTTCCAGATACATTTAACATGTTGAAATACTATCATATGTAGAAACGAATTATTTAAGACTAAATACAAACTGAAATATAGATGCACAGAAAAAACCCCAGAAAAAAGACCAATGCTGGGAATCGAACCCAGGTCCTCAGCGTTCCGTGCTGCGTGCTTACCCCTACACCATCACTGGTCTAGACCACCAGCACGGAACGCTGAGGACCTGGGTTCGATTCCCAGCATTGGTCTTTTCTCTGGGGTTTTTTCTGTGCATCTATATTTCAGTTTGTATTTAGTTTGAAATATATGGTTCCACGGGATGACCGTAAAAGTAATAAAAAATGAAGTTGAAGAAAATAAAAAAAATAAATAGAAAAAGATACTTCATACTTAACTTGTGAATTATTTAAGATTAACTGTAAAGCACAGAAATCTAAAATTATTTTGAATTTTTACTAGTTAGTCAGGCAGGACTGCTCTGTTCTATTTAATTAGTAAATTGGACGGCAATAATTTTGTGAAAAATATCTTCATTTCTTTCTTGACAAGATCATTAAAACTAATGCATCTTCTGCATGTTAATATATCTTGCACATAAGTAGCTGTGGTGCGAGGTTCGTAGCGGAAAAGCAAGGTAAAAATACTGCAGTTTAATAGTACTTCACTTACAAACAAATAGTGCGAAAATTCCATGAAAAATGAAGTTCATTTTATAAATCTCATGCACAATCTGCGTATAACTTTGACTCCAAGCGGCACAGTTATACGGAGCTGACAATAAACCTGGAAACTTTATCTCACCGGTTATGAAGCCGCCATCTTGGGCAGGTGCGCCGCCATTTTGTTTTCATTTGAATTTCGAATATTCACTCCGTTCCGCGAACGTTAGACTTTCAAGATAATATTTGAGTTTATTTAAAAGCGAAAAAGTTTTTCGGGTGTGCCGGCGGGATTCGAACCCACGTCTCCCGGGTATGCGCCCCAACGGGTGTTCTACCAATTGAACCACGTCGCATCCAACCGACTCCCCCGAAATTCTTAATCGCTTGCATACGCCAACAGTGGCGTGTGGTAACATCCATCGCAACTATTAGAAGCTACGACTCCTACGTTCCGAATTACATTGGAAATGCGTAAGAAATGATGTACCACATCTATTTATTCAAATATTATTTATTTTATTAGCAGTACGGCTGCTCACCGAATCTAACTTTACGTGAATTTAAAATTTTTAATAAACAAAACTCAAAGTTATTTTGAACATACTTTACTTTGAAAGTTACTTGTTAATAGCTATAGACTACGCTACGTAGTGGGCACTTTTTTATTATTAATTAGCGTGGAGAAGTCTTAATTCTGGGCAAAGACCTCCTCCGATCTTCTTCATTCATTCCGATTTTGAGAATTACCTTTCCTTCCAGTCCATAAAGTACAAGTCTAGGTCGCCCCGTCAGCGCCTGGGTCTACCTCGTCGCCGCATCCATCTTGTGGCATCCAGTTCGTGCCTATTTTAGGCTACCGATTCGGATCGATGGGGTTGGCACGGCCTGCCCAGTCCTTTAGCTTAAAAACAGATGAAATATTTACCGACGTCTCAAAGTAAGACTAGCACATCTAACATTAAAATTGCACAGCTTTTAACGTTGTTAAGAGTCGAGGACTTGCGAAGCGTGGCAACGGAAGTACCTCTCCAAACTTTGAAAACTAAGTTGCACTGTTCTTATTAAAACCTGAATTTCCACCGGTTATTTATAGTTGCTGGTTCTTACCAGGTAACAATGCGCAGAAGGAAGTGCCTAGTATCAAACGCAGTGAGAAAACGAGGAGTTTCTTTTCAAAAATGTTTATTTGAATTTTGAGTTTACTTCACTATAACGAGTTATGGAGAGGGCTCGGGGTTTCTCTACGGGATCGAATCAGGAATGAAGAGATCCGTAGGAGAATAAGGGTCCCCGACATAGACAAACTAGCTCGTTGAAATGGCAATGGGCAGGTCATATAGCACGCAGAACAGGTCGCCGATGGGGCCGACAAGTTCTCGAGTCTCTATCACGGACTAGCAAGCGCAGCGTGGGACGTCAATCAACGACATGGACGAACTATTATTTAGTATAGGCCAAAGGCTCAAGGTGGATGCAAGCTTCCAACAGTAATGATTGGGTATCAATGAGGGAGAACTATCTCCAGCAGTGGACGTCGTAGATTAATAAGAAAATCTCAAAATTTTCTAATTAAAAAAAAACTTTATTTTAAATTGAAAATGCCGTAACACAAAAAGCACTATTATTTTCAATGCACGCTCCACCAACTAAAAGTTACATCGTTCCGTATCGAAATAACTCCGCGTCTCAAAGAATCGATAGCAATCAGGTAAGTGGGCCGTATTTTAGGGATCTGCGGTTCCGATCCCCGTCCTTGCGGTTATAAGCTGCTGGGGTAACGGACTGTCCCGTTTGATCGCTTTAGTATTTTTTAAAATGTCCTTATTGAAAGGATGCTGGTTACGTGAGAGTTGTGAAAACTCTTTTTAGAATGAAAAATCTTTATATTTTAACTTCGGAATGAGTCAAAATACATAAAGTTTAAAAATAATAATGAACGAACTACTCATACATAATGGTCATCTATACTAATATTATAAAGCTGAAGAATTTGTTTGTTTGTTTGGTTGAACGCGTAATCTTAGGAACTACTTAGGTACTGGTTCAAATTTAAATAGTTATTTTATGATACAAGTGCGGAAAGTAGGGAATGGCGAAGATCTAAACACACGAGCGAAGCGAGTGTATTTTAGCCTACATGAGTTGGAAATTTCCTACTTTCGACACGTATATCATAAAACGTTTTACAATGCATTAAGCGAGGAAAAAAATTGGGGCTAAACATTTTCCGAAAAAGATGTTGCGTTCTTAATTTACCTTTCATTGAGGGAAGTTCTCGTAGGTGTTTACATATTTAACGACCGCCTTAGCCTAGTTGGTAGTGACCCTACCTACGAAGCAAGAGGTCCTGGGTTCGAATCCTGGTAAGGGCATTTATTTGTGTGATGAGCACGAATATTTGTTCCTGAGTTATGGATGTTTTCTATGTATTTAAGTATTTATTTATTTATCTATATAAGTATGTTTATCGTCGTCTAGTACCCATAGTACAAGCTTTGCTTAGTTTGGGACTAGGTCGATTTGTGTAAGATTGTCCCCTAATATTTATTTATTTATTCATTTAATTATTTCAGCATCGACTTGTCGGCAGGAGGCTGTCACATTTGTGCTTGGTCTAGGACGTCAGGCGGCGTTAAGTCCGATGTAAATTCATCACTTAAACTCTCCATTTTAATTTACTTAACTAATATTAATTCTCCGGACTGAACTCATGAACATTACTTTGGCGGGTTTTCATGACAGGCGCGAAGTGTAACAAAGCTGAATTATTATAAAGACACAACGCCTTAGTATCATTTTTTATAAACACTAGTTTGGACACAACTTTTGAAATTTGGCGATTTAAAATAAATAAAAATAAAAAATAAATAAATAAATATATAAATATCACGGGACAATTCACTCCAATTGACCTAGTCCCAAAGTAAGCTAAGCAAAGCTTGTGTTATGGGTACTAAGCAACGGATAAACATACTTATATAGATAGATACATACTTAAATACATATTAAACACCCAAGACCCGAGAACAAACATTCGTATTTTTCATACAAATATCTGCCCCGACACGGGAATCGAACCCGGGACCTCAAGCTTTGTAGTCAGGTTCTCTAACCACTAGGCCATCTGGTCGTCTCAAATATAAAATGATAATATAATTTGTTGCGGTTAGTTGTTCGGGATCCCCAAATGTAAAGATACAAAGAGCTCGGGGTAGATTAGGATAACAATACTTTATTCGGGGGAGTAAATGTATTCTAAATTGTTGCATTCCAGACCCATTAGGTATTGATTCGATCGTTAATCTGAATAAATAAATAAATAATAAATAAATATTAGGGGACAATCTTACACAAATCGACCTAGTCCCAAACTAAGCAAAGCTTGTACTATGGTACTAGACGACGATAAACATACTTGTATAGATAAATAAATACTTAAATACATAGAAAACATCCATAACTCAGGAACAAATATTCGTGCTCATCACACAAATAAATGCCCTTACCGGGATTCGAACCCAGGACCTCTTGCTTCGTAGGCAGGGTCACTACCAACTAGGCTAAAGCGGTCGTTAAACTTCACCTTTTTTTTTGGTCGTCAACTTACTTTTCCGCACGCGTGTGGAAAGTAAAATCCATACAACTTTTTCACACTTGCGGAAGCGTGCTGGGATGACTAACTTTCTATTAGATAGTTAACTCACGTCAAGAGGCACTTTCCGAGCATGTGCATAGTAAAATTATTTTTGTGTTGAATAGTCTTTTAGGTAGCGAGGAAGGCAAAGCGGACGAAGTCGCGGGCACCAGCTAGTTTGATACAATGCAATTTTTGATAAAACTATTAACTTAACGAACATTTTTGATCGTATAATTTACTGATTGATTTAAGTAAATAACAATAATAATAATAAATAAATATCACGGGACAATTCACACCAATTGACCTAGGCCCAAAGTAAGCTATGCATAGCTTGTGTTATGGGTACAAGGCAACGGATAAACATACTTATATAGATAGATACATACTTAAATACATATTAAACACCCAAGACCCGAGAACAAATATTCGTATTATTCATACAAATATCTGCCCCGACGCGGGAATCGAACCCGGGACCTCAAGCTTCGTAGTCAGGTTCTCTACCTACTAGGCCATCTGGTCGTCTAACCGTCCTAAGTAGGTTAGGTTTATTTTACAAAAATCCCGTAAAGTGAAGAATTTTCAAGAAAATTGCACTCAGTTATAACTTAAGTGTTTATTATTTATTTTTGATCTCTATTTAGACGAATGATTGAAAACTATTTTGGGAAGCTAACTACATTTTCAAGTCATGATCTGAACGCCCTCTTAAGACATAAAAAACAACGTTTTATTAGCGTTATAAAAACACCGTAAAAGCCTACTTTTCGCCCTTGGCTTACCCGTTTACTTATTAACGCAACCCAGCCAACTAAACCATCCTCGAGGCAATTAGGGACTTGTATGATGTCCGCTTACTGAATAATATATGTTATGTCCGGATTGATCCTTCTCGGGCAGTGGACGCGTTAGTTTTAGGGGGTAGCATCCCAAAGAGTAGGGGATCCCTGCTAGATATTATGAAGTTGATTTTATGACAGTATACGGTATGAATATTTAATTGACTTTGAATTTTATTCAGATTGAGACATAATCTGGACTTTGGTAATGTAATAGTAGATTGTTCAATAAGGGACTGAAACAAGCCATAATGACACAAGATATTTAGCCACCCGAGCAGAGCGAGGGTGGCTATAATTCGCGTGTCATTATGGTAGTTTAGTCTCGCGTTAAATACTCTACTTTTCACTTTGAATGAGAGGAAAAAAACGATGTTTATACAAATCTACAATATTACTTTTATACAACGTACGCTCAATACGAGCAATAGACGTCTGTTCAGAATTCAAATAGCAATTTAAATTTGATCCGCGGTTTTTTTTGTTGAGTGACGCTTTAAATGTTTGCATATTTAGCCAACAGATTCAAACTTGAAAATTATTTCAAAGCTAATTGGACTAAGTATGCATAATAAAATGAATTCATCATTAATATAATTAAATAGATTCGTAATTATTCATCGTGTTTCATGAAATTATTATTTTTTTAATATTTTTTATACAGTTGTCATTTTGAGGTTATTTCCACGCCCTAAAGGCTTCCACAGACCGAAGCGCAGGGCGCAACGAAGCGCTACGAAGCGTCCGCAGAGCGCTTCGGTCTGTGGAAAGCTTTAAAATTGTCTATACCCAGTCACTGAAAATGGCGACAATCCTCCATTCACAAACACCGTGATTGGCAGTTTAGGGGTTTCCAAAGTAAATTAAAAAAAATTTACTTTAATCCCTAGAGATCAAAAAAGAGCTTTAGTCCCCATATGCAGAGACTAAAGTAACATTTTAAGAGCATGAGAAGTGAAAAAGTGCTTTTCTCATTTTCAATATATAGGATTTCATTAGCTTCCGTTTTAATTAATTAATATATGTGTCTTTTCTCAAACATGCTATGAAATATTGACGTTATGTTCCTTATAATACGCCACGAAGTGTCACGTTGAAGGTGCGGGCTAGACGAGAGGTCAACAATGGAATTTCATACAACATTGCTGGCCTTGGCCAGCAAAGTGATCGTCTATTGTTTCATACTATGACGTTTATAGGTCTATGGCATCATAGCATTTAGCCATTAAAAAAAAAACTATAAGCAATATTTTGCGTTTTGGTTCATTAAGACATTCTGCCACTACGTTTATTTAAGGTAAGGTAAGATGATGATGATGTTGGTGATGATGATGGTGATGTTGATGGTGTCGATGATGGCGGTGATGATGATGGTGATGGTGGTGATGATGGTGATGATGGGTGATGATGGTGATAACGAGATGATGATGATGGTGATGATGAGATGATGATGTTGATGATGATGATGATGATGATGGGTGATGATGATGATGATGGTGATGATGAGATGATGATGGGTGATGATGATGATGATGGTGATGGTGGTGATGATGGTGATGGTGGTGATGATGGTGATGATGGGTGATGATGGTGATGATGATGGTGATAACGAGATGATGATGATGGTGATGATGAGATGATGATGTTGATGATGATGATGATGGTGATGGGTGATGATGATGATGATGGTGATGATGGTGATGATGGGTGATGGTGATGAGATGATGATGATGATGATGATGATGGGTGATGATGATGATGGTATGATGAGATGATGGTGATGATGGGTGATGGTGATGATGATGATGATGGTGATGATGATGGTGATGATGATGATGGTGATGATGATGGTGATGATAAGATGATGATGGTGGTGATGGTGATGGTGATGATGATGGTGACGACGACGACGACGATGGCGATGATGATGATGATGATGATGCATGTTTGAGAAAAACTCTATACAAGCCTTGGCCACGAACAGGGATTGCCGGCCTCGTATCTCTAGATGGCCTCGTTAACACTCGGCCATCTATAACTACTCGGCCGGCAATCACCTATTTCGCGGCCGCTGCAGTAATGTACTATTAACAAAGTAACAAAGTTTTGTTACATTGCTGGGCTGCGCGAGTATCCTATCTTCTTCTAATATATAAAAATCTCGTGTCACACGATTGTTATCGAACTCTTCCGAAACGGCTCCACCGATTTTCATCAAAGTTTTTCTCTGTAAGTCTGGTAGGTCTGAGAAAAGGTCGTAGGCTATTTTTTTGTACCCCTGTCTCTTCGCAGACGGAGTCGCGGGCAACAGCTAGTATTATATAAAAGTCTCGTGTCACGGTGTTTGTTATCGAACTCCTCCGAAACGGCGGGATCGATTCTTATGAAACTTTTTGTCTATATTTGGCAGGTCTGAGAACAGGTCTTAGGCTAATTTTTTTGCCCCTATTCTTTGTGGACGGAGTCGCGGGGAACAGGTAGTAATATTATGAAGACAAAGTTTTTGAAGATGTTTGGACCTTGAGTCAGTCACACAATAACCGGATGACCAGATGGCCTAGTGGTTAGAGACCCTGACTACGAAGCTTGAGCCCATGACCCATGAGGGTTCGGTTCCCAGTCGGGGCAGATATTTGTGTTAAAAATACTAATGTTAGTTCTCGAGTCTTGGGTGTTTAATATGTATACATATAAGTATGTTTATCCGTTGCCTATTACCCATAACACAAGCTTTGCTTACTTTGGGACTAGGTCAATTGGTGTGGATTGTCCCGTGATATTATTTATTTATCATTTTATTGATGATTGATGCATCGATCAAAACTGGCACGATTTATCTCGCCATTCAACGCTGCTTTTATCGAATACCCGATGGTGCTAGGGCTAATCCATATAACTGAAGCATGTATAATAAAACAATAAATCTAATTGGCATTTACTGAAACATTTATTGCGCCTGAGCACTCCATTAGGGAATTAAACCTTGATTGTGTTACTGCTATCAACGGTGCACAAATAAATACTTCATAGCGTTAAACTAACAAGTATTTAGTCCCAAGAGATCCTGCTTGTGTTTGTTTAATGGTTACTGAGTTAAAAATTAAATTATTATGACCACCATTTTTATTACCCGACTGCGAAGAAGGAAGGGTTATGTGTTTGACCCGTATGTATGTATGTATGTATGTATGTATGTATGTATGCACGTATGTATGTATGTATGTCCATTCCTATGTCCTCTCGTAACTACACAACGGCTGAACCGATTTTGATAAATGATACGTCATTGGATTCGTCTTGATAACGCGAGTAACACTGGATACATGAAATTCTTGAAAAATCAAAATGGCGGATTTTTGGCGCCAAATTGTGAATCTTCAAAAAAATTTTTTTATTCAAACCTATTGAGTAGGGTATCAAAATAAAGGGTTTTTAAAAGAGATTACAAAAATATAAACAAGTCATGAGTTTAATTTTAATTTGGAATAGTAAATTGGCAATCAGTGCATTAAAACGACGACGTAGTTACCTACTTACTAAGACATCTTTGAGCAATAATTTTCTCTATGAAACCCATGTGGAAAATTAAGTAGCTACATATTTCAAAATTGGTTTTGAACTTTAACTAAATAGCAACGGATTCCTAATTCAAATATTCAATAATTTATCTGGGTCTCAGGAGGTTTCACTAAAAAGCAAGAAATAAAAAAAGTAATTAAAAAAACTAAAAACCCGCCTGCGGTGTAAATAAAATAATAAATTAAAAAATCAAAAACCCGCCTGCAGAAATACTGAAAAGGTAAAATAAAATATAAACAAGATAAAATGTTCATTAACAATAAAACGAATTTAAAACACGTCGATGGCAGTCTTTCAAAATTTAATGCAACGATAAAATGCAGTCGGAGGCATGCAAGAAGTGACATTAAATCCCATGCAGCCACTAAGTAACTCCCATGCCTCCGACTGCATTGTATCGTTGCATTAAATTTTGAAAGACTGGGCATTTTGAAATGCAATGGCACCATCAACGTCACCATCAACACCATCAACGTGTTTTAAATTCGTTTTATTGTTAGTGAACATTTTATCTTGTTTCCACCTTTTCAGTATTTCTGCTGGCGGGTTTTTGATTTTTTAATTTATTATTTTATTATAAATAGAACAATAATATAATTATTGTGATTTTCCCACTAACGTCAACAAGCCAAAGGCTACTAGAAACTCAGGGAAGCCCAAAGTCCCATTTTACAGACTGGCTGAAGCCAAAAAGTCGTTTCGGGATGATTGCATACGTTTTCATGTAACTATTTTTGTCGTTTTTCGCTATTGTCAAGTTTTGTGGTGTCAACTGTCAAGTTACCTAATTAATTTTTATAAAATGTAGAGGAGACAAAGTTAAGTCTGCCCCGCCCTGCAAGTCATGGATGGGCATAGGATGATGTGATTTACTTTTTTAATAGATGTATTTTCCGGCTCTCAACCTGATCGCTTAGAGTTACCTTCCGAAAAATACACCTATTGACTATTATTTATCAATTGTCATAAAGCTCTTTCGTTACAAAAGCGTCTTTTCTAGATCCTTTTGAGGTCGAATTGGGACTAGTTTGTTATGTATTCTGCCCGTTTTGTCTCGCCGCCGAAAAATAAAAAAATAAAAACTCGTTTCAAAGCGAAATGTCAATATAATGCGTTTGTTTACATAACAATAATTCCGTTGGCAAGAAAGTGATATCTCGATTTGGCGTTAACCATTTCCTTTGATATTACGGCGGACTGTCACGGCGGCGTTCCCTTTCGGCATTGTTCGGGATATTTTTTTGACGTCGCCTCCGTTTGCTCGACGTGAAAGGTTGGGTTGTTTGTTTGACGATAAGAATAACTCTTGAATTGACGAGATATTGGGAAAAAATTGGCATTTTTTTGAGGCTACAAAATAGCTCTATGCATTAAATTGATAAATGGGTAGTTCTACCACCGTTTCAATTACTATTATAGCTGGCTTAACATAATTGATAAATTTATTTTTTACTGCAAGCACACTATAGGACGTCCACTACTCTGGACATAGGCCTCCGCATTGACACCCAAACACTACAGTTGGAAGCGGCTTGCATCCGCCGTGAACCTGCGGCTTTTACCAAATCGTCCGTCCACCTCGTTGGTGGACGTCCCACGCTGCGCTTGCCAGTCCGTGGTCTCCATTCGAGAACTATTCGGCCCCAACGGCCATCTGTTCTGCGTGCGATATGACCTGCCCCTTACCATTTGAACAAGCTAAAAGTTTGACTATATCGGTGACCCTAGTTCTTCTACATATATCCTCGTTCCTTATTCAATCCCTTAGAGAAACCGCAAGCATAGCCCTTTCCATAATTGTTGATCGACTCTGAGTCTATTCATTATTATTGTACTAGCTGTGGCTTGCGACTCCGTCTGCGAAGAATACATTTATAGCTTACCCACTGGCCTTTCCTGGGCCTCAAAATATCTCCATACCAAATTTTATCTAAATCAGATCAGCGGTTATTGATACCCCATGCAAACTCCCACCTTTTCATCCCCTTACAGGCTTCCGGGGTAACAACTATCCTTTCCCGGTATTCAAACTAATCTTTAGCAAATTTTATCTAAATCGATCCAGCGGTTTAAGCGTGAGCAGATAACAGACAGACACACTTCCGCATTTATAATATTAGTATGTTTGGCGAGCCTTGGGGGAGGCCTGTTCAGCAGTGGACGTCTTTCGGCTGTAATGATGATGAACAGTAGGGAAATGGATTGTATCGTACTATTTCAATTAAACTGATTGGCCAGTTTGTTCACGTCTAACGCACCTTTATAAACTGGTGCTGATACCTACACACACTCGTACCTAGACATCCAGGCTTAGATTAGTTTAGCGGCGAGTGTATTTTGGCGGTTACATTGTCCCGTGTAAAGTGCTGCGCCGTACCGAGCGCTGTGGTAGCGTTTGTAGCATCTCTATTAGTGACGTAGCAGAGAATAATCGCCGAGAGCACTTGACTACGCGTACAGTCGAGCTTCACCGCTAGAGCGATACTGGTAGGGTGGCAACGTTCGGAATTAAAATCAAGGACAAGTGCAATACTTAATTTCATTTTTTTTGTCACGTAAAATGAATTCTGTTATTGTCTTGTAAAATACAAGC
Organism: Archips crataeganus; assembly: GCA_947859365.1. NCBI lineage: Eukaryota > Metazoa > Arthropoda > Insecta > Lepidoptera > Tortricidae > Archips > Archips crataeganus. The sequence continues at coordinate 16,996,579 of OX402066.1, read as the reverse complement.
ACGACCTTATTCCACCTGTGGCTAAGTTCAGGAACGGCCCAATAAAATATCACGAGACAATTCACACCAATTGACCTAGTCCCAAAGTAAGCTAGGAAAGCTTGTGTTATGGGTACTAGGCAACGGATAAACATACATATATAGATATATACATACTTAAATACATATTAAACACCCAAGACCCGAAAACAAACATTCGTATTTTCATACAAATATCTGCTCCGACACGGGAATCGAACCCGGGACCTCAAGCTTCATAGTCAGGTTCTATAAGCACTAGGCCATCTGGTCGTCTAAATACGGTTACCAATACGGTTTGCGAGCGGAATTCAATAGTTTGGGAGAGGATAGGAATTGGTTGAACTTGGGATGAGCCTTATTTTCCTATTAATTCGCTTTGTAAATAAATAAATAAATAAACCAACAAATAAATAAGGCTCATATCAAAATCAGCCCAAACCTCTCGCAAGCCAGTGATTTTTGGCGTTCCTGAATAGCAGTTCAAACCAAACCCAACCCAAACGATTGAATTATCGCTACCAAACCCGTGAAGCCCCGTTCCTGAATTTAGCCCCTGCTCCTTTCTTCCACAAGCCGACCAGTCTCCGCCTTTACTTTGTCAGTACATATTCCCAAAATCTGCACAAAGTGTTTTCACTCGTCTTTCATCAACCGTATAGCTAAGGAGTGGAATTACCTGCGACTGTGTTCCCTGAACACAACAATCTGGCCGTTTACAAGTCTAGGCTGAATGAGCATTTACGAGGCAAGCGTGCTCCATCGTAGACCTCATCTTCACTTTCCATCAGGCGTGACTGTGGTCAAACGCAAGCCTATATTGTATAAAAAAAATCGTAAAGACAAATAAAAAAAACGGCAAAAATTGCGGATTAGGAATTTCACATACACCATTGAATGTCTCCGTAAAGCTCATGGTAAATTTCAAACGCAATTATATGCACGTAAATTCCGAAAAAGTCATAAGTACGAGCCCGGGTTCAAACTCAAGCGGTTCACTTCATCTTTCCTAATACGGATTGCTAAGGATTGGATTTCGCTCCCGTCGTCTGTATTTCCAGATAAATATAACCTAAGGCTCGTCAAGTCTAGAGTGAATAGGCTGTTACTGAACCAGTGAGATACAACCTTGGCCTCTGCACTTTTCATCACGTCAGTCACGGGTCAGTTTTATGCAAAAAATAAATAAATAAATAAAAACGTTTCGACCACATTGCGTAGCCGCGGATATCAGTAGACTACCTACCTAACAACTATAATGTCTATAAAAATCTTATCCCCTATTGCCATAGCGCAGATAAAAGCAACTCAGAAAAACATAAATTGTCAACATTTGTTTTATTTTATCCCACATTCCTCCAGACGTGTGGTGCCTCTACATGACCCGGTGCCACATGTGTTGGGATCGACACTCGACTCTGTATCGATTTACACTAGCGCCGTGTCCCGGTTTTGCTCGTCTTTTGAGCCAAAACTTTATACTGCACTTGGACATGATCTAGTCGCCTAAACAACTTTTTGAGTTACAGCGGTTTGAAAGTTAGTCATCACGAACAGTTACTGTGGTAACCATTTCTTTTAAAGTGAAAAAAAAATTCAAATATCCATATTTAATCCAATGGTAAGCATACACAAATAAAATTTTTATACAGGTTAATTTTTTAATCAGTGCACAAATTTTGATACGTGATTCAGTATCGTTGATAGATCACGATTATCTGTTCAAGATTTTATTTTAATTTTGAATTTTGGGCTGTTCATAGTAATTCATCCAATAATTGGTCGAGTTACTATGAAAAACAAAAAAATAAGTGATTAATATTGTAACTAAAAATACTGAAATTTATTATTTTAACGACACTGAATCACATATTAAAATTTGTGCACTTATTAAAAAATTACCCTGTATACTTTTACAAGAGCAATTAACCTAAAACTAAAAACCTTACAAAATATAATAATAATAACTAAAATATATTATTAAAGGGAGTCCCTTTAGGCAAGGTTCCAAAGATACAGGCAGCGATCCCGCTTTAAAATAAAAAAAAAAAAAAAAAAATATCACGGGAGAATTCACACCAATTGACCTAGTCCCAAAGTAAGCTAGGCAAAGCTTGTGTTAAGGGTACTAGGCAACGGCTAAACATACTTATATAGATAGATACATACTTAAATACATATTAAACACCCAAGACCCCTTGAAGACTCTTTGAATAGCTAAACTAATTGTTCAGTTTTTTTTTAGTTGCAAGAGTTCCCGTTAAATGGCGTTGTACCATCGTCAACACGCTAACGTTTGTCTTCCCTAATATGCTTAAATGTGTTCCTAAATTAATGCGGTATGTCCAAAAGAGAGAATTGTGTTTGATTCTACCATATACACTAATTCTTTGCCCGAGGTAGCTCCCAAGTGGTGTGCTGGTGTGGGACGCAACCTGTTCTGACACGCTGGCCCCTTCCCATCTCCATAGAACCAACAACAGAGCTGGTGCAGCTTGTGAAGCGGCTGAAAAAGCTAAAGCATGCAAATACAGGGGTCTAGGCTCCGAATATGATTTTATCCCATTGGGTGTCGAGACCCTTGGTCCGTGAGGCCCTGCGCTGTAAGGCTTTTTAAGGAAATAGCAAAAAGCTACCTCGGACAAAGAATTAGTTTAGTTATTTAAATGTTAAGTTATACGTAGTACTTTGCGAGCTCTAAATTCATTTGAGATTTAAATATAATTTTTCATAAAAGGTGACTAAACGTGTTCTTTCCGTGTATCCTTACTTATTGTTGCATGTGGTTATCGTAGACAGAGAGACTTAAACATCGCGAGTAAAGTAAAGAATGTAAATTAAATTATCCTTTTTATCAGCCACAGGACGTCCACCGCTGGACAGAGGCGTCCCCCATCACTCCACGTCATTTAGGATTTAAGATGTAGAATTAATAAGTAATTTTAATTAAATTAGTTTTAAGTCACTCTCTTGCTTTCCTTCAAGCCTCCGACTCCAAAGTTCATAATTATTGTGATAATAAAAACAATGTTATGATTCATTTAGATTAACGGTCGAATCAATACCTAATGGGTCTGGAATGCAACAATTTAGAATACATTTACTCCCCCGAATAAAGTATCGTTATCCTAATCTACCCCGAGCTCTTTGTGTCTTCACATTTGGGGATCCCGAACAACTAACCGCAACAAATACAAACAGATAATCCTCAAAAAGATATAATGGTCCACAGATAAAATATTTAAAACAGTAAAGCTACTTACATACTAAAAGGGAACGTGCCAAAATATATAAAAGTTTAAAAAGGTTGAACGCAATAATAATTATCATTTGATATACCTATCTAATTTTGGTTAGAAAAACTTTTTCGATTGTGCAATCAATTAATGTGCCCGCTTAGGTTAGGTTAGGTTTGAGTCGTCCTAAACAAATGGTTTGTCCTAAATGTCCTCTGAAGTAAAGGGCCGTGGGATCGAGCCTGCGCTCGCACCTCTTAGTTTTACAAAATTACAGTTAAAATTTACTATGACTTTTATGAGAGTAGAGCGGTGGCGCGTAGTACAGGTTTTTCAGCAGTCACAGTAGCGTGTGCTCCTTGAGGAAGAGTTACGAATTAGTCCGAAACATGTCGAGTCAAACTCGAGTAAAGACGTGAGTTATCTGGTTATTTCGTTATAAGTGAGTCTCACGGTTGTTTCATTTTCAAAACACACCTTAATTTTGATTCATCTATAAATTGTAATGTGACAACCGAATAGCCTAGTGGTTAGAGAATCTGACTACGAAGCTTGAGGTCCCGGGTTCGATTCCCGGTTGGGGCAGTTATTTGTCAAAGTCAAAGTCAAAATTCTTTATTCATTTTAGGCATCGATGAATCTACCACTGGTTCGGAAAAACCCTTTTATGAAAAATATGAATAAATAAATAAAATAAATAAATAAATATTAGGGGACAATCTTACACAAATCGACCTAGTCCCAAACTAAGCAAAGCTTGTACTATGGATACTAGACGACGATGAACATACTTATATAGATAAATAAATACTTAAATACATAGAAAACATCCATAACTCAGGAACAAATATCCGTGCTCATCACACAAATAAATGCCCTTACCGGGATTTGAACCCAGAACCTCTTGCTTCGTAGGCAGGGTCACTACCAACTAGGCTAAAGCGGTCGTTAAAAATGTTTGTGCTCGAGTCTTGGATGTTTAATAAATATGTATTTAAGTATGTATTTATCTACATAAGTATGCTTATCCGTTATTTAATACCCATAGTACAAGTTTTGCTTGGTTTGGGACTAGGTCAATTGGTGACAATCGTTCCATGATTTATTGAAATTAATTATTGTTAAAATGTTATAATGTACCTATGTATACCCTATGTGTAAATGTATCTCAGTTAGGTAATGAAAACAGACAAACATACACATAACTCTTCGACGGTATTCAGGCTCTGCAGCCTGTTCTCTCCGAATTTTAATCATGATCCTATTCGAGTTGACGGAATCCTGACTTTAAAAACCGCTCGCGCTGGACGTTTTCCAAACCTCCCCTCTTGTCATTTATTGAGGTCGTTAGAGTTTCAATGAGCAGTGGATTAAGGGCTCGATCGTTCGATTGTGGAGCCTATCTTGTTGCGGAGACGTATCAAATTCGAACGGCGCGTTACACAGGAAATTTTGTAATTTTCTGACGTTCTAAGTAAATAGTTAACGATGTGGGATAGAAGTGAAAAGGAGAATTTGAAATGGGAATAAATTAAATATTCCAACCATCTCTTTGGTAAAAAAAATCTTTTCATTTTGTCGCATTTTCTGGCGTTAAAAGAAACAACGCGATATCGATTCGACACAGTTTTTTTCATTGTTAACAAATGTTCCTGCATTGATTGATGTTTAAAACAACACACACCACAAGCTGTGATTTCATTTTCAATCATAAATTCAAATGAAAAACCTCGTGTTCAGACTCTACTCTACATGTATAGGTGAAAAACTTAAGGAAATCACCTGTTGTATGTAGTAGTGCGCAGAATTGATATGGAGCTTAAGACATTTTTCGAATTTGGAACGTCAATTTCTTTATACGTATGCGTTACTACTACATACAACAGAGGCCGTATTGTCTAACGCGCGGGCGCTTGCCTTCGCTTTCACCGTCTCTTTCTGTCACCATCTCATACCTTTGACAGAAAGAAATAGTGAATGCGAAAGCAAGCGTCAGCGCGTTACAACAAGCGGTACAATTCATTTACTTAAGTTTTTCACCAATAACAAACCCAACCATCTACTGTTATATTCCGGACCAATTTCAAAATAACTTGTTAACTTGTACAGGATGTCTCAATACTCAAAGATGACCTTGTTACCAGGCGAGGAAGCTAGGATATAATAGTTTTTTCACGACACTGCTCGAAAATGTGGCCATAGATAACCTAAATCCAGTACTCAAAACTGCCTATATATGTACATTTAACAGCTGACTCATTTATGGCGCACAAACACGACAACAAAGTTACACTAATCGAAAACAGGACGTATCAGTATATGTATTTCATTATACGATACGACTTTTTGAAAGATAATTTCTGAATTTCATTCCTGGCGTGCTGAAACGACATTATTGGACCAATCAACAGTAATCGTCTGCTGCATGCGATGGATGGATGGATGAATGGACGGACGGACGGACGGACGGACGGACGGACGGACGGACGGACGGACGGACGGACGGACAGACGGACTGGATGGACGGGATGGACGGGATGGACAGAATGGACGGATGGACAGATGGACGGGATGGTCGGGATGGACGGGATGGACGGGATGGACAGAATGGACGGATGGCAGATGGACGGGATGGTCAGGATGGACGGATGGACGGATGGACGGGATGGACGGGATGGACGGAATGGACGGATGGACGGGATGGTTGGATGGATGGACGGATGGACGGAATGGACGGGATGGACGGGTTGGACGGGATAGACGGGTTGGACGGGATGGACGGGATGGACGGGATGGACGGGATGGACGGGTTGGACGGGATGGACAGGATGGACGGGATGGACGGGACGGATGGACGGGATGGACGGAATGGACGGGATGGCCGGAATGGACGGGATGAACGGGATGGACGGGTTGGACGGGATGGACAGAATGGACGGATGGGCAGATGGACGGGATGGACAGGATGGACGGATGGACGGATGGACGGGATAGACGGGATGGACGGATGGACGGGATGGATGGACGGAATGGACGGGATGGACAGAATGGACGGATGGGCAGATGGACGGGATGAACAGGATGGAAGGATGGACGGGATGGACGGGACGGATGGACGGATGGACGGGATGGACGGGATGGACGGGATGGATGGATGGACGGGATAGACGGGATAGATGGACGGATGGACGGATGGTCGGATGGACGGGATGGACGGGATGGACAGGATGGACGGGATGGACGGGATGGATGGATGGATGATTATGATGATGATGATGATAATGATTTCCTCGCATTAGTCGTGAAAAGCACAATGTTTAGTCTCGGCCAAAAGTGCAATAGATGGACTCGTACTTTCGAGGGCCTCCGCTACGCGTCGGCCCTCAAACAAACTCGTCCATCTATTGCTTACTTTCCAGCCTCTACAACAATGTACTATAGAAAAAATAAAAAAGTCAATGTCACTTAGTTAAGCGATAATAGACGTTTTCTCAAACATGCTATGAAATATTGACGTTATGTTCCTTATAATACGCCAAGAAGTGTCACGTTGCAGGTGCGGCTAGACGAGAGGTCAATAATGGAATTTCATACAACATTGCTGGCCAAGGCCAGCAAAGTGATCGTCTATTGTTTTGATGTGACACAGCACCATGACGTTTAATAGGTCGACGTGGTCGACGTGGATGGGTGGGTGGATGGATGGATGGATGGATGGATGGATGGATGGATGGATGGATGGATGGATGGATGGATGGATGGATGGATGGATGGATGGATGGATGGATGGATGGATGGATGGATGGACGGACGGACGGACGGACGGACGGACGGACGGACGGACGGACGGACGGATAGATATTGATGGATGGATGGATGTTGATGGATGTTGATGGATGTTGATGGATGTTGATGGATGTTGACGGATGTTGATGGATGGATGTTGATGGATGTTGATGGATGGATGTTGATGGATGTTGATGGATGTTGGTGGATGGATTTTGATGGATGTTGATGGATGTTGATGGATGTTGATGGATGTTGATGGATGTTGATGATGTTGTTGGTGACGATGATGGTGATGATGATGGCGGTGATGATGGTGGTGATGATGATGATGCATGTTTGAGAAAAACTCTATACAAGCCTTGGCCACGAACAGGGATTGCCGGCCTCGTATCTCTAGATGGCCTCGTTCACACTCGGCCATCTATAACTACTCGGCCGGCAATCCCCTATTTCGCGGCCGCTGCAGTAATGTACTATTTCTCGAAAATATCTAAAGGTTCGCGGAAATTTTTCACGAACTCTTAAAGTTCTCTGTCTCACGCTTGTACGCTGGTTCTCAAGTTTTCTAACTGTAAGTCTGCAGAGGCCTCAGCACTTAGTGTTATAAGAGCTAAAAGCTCAAGACGCTTATGTGACTAAAAAGCCATATACGGAGTGTTCCACAACTCGACGGTAACCTGGTACCGCGCAAGAGGCCAAGTTATAAAGTTCAGGAAAAAATAAGAAAAAAACCCCACGCCAAAAGTAATATTTTATCAACCGACGAAAACAAAAGTAGGAGGTTCTCAATTCGACGTGTATATATATATATATATATTTTTATGTATGATCACGCATAACTTTTTACAGAGTAGTCCGATTTTGATGATTCTTTTTTTATTGGAAAGTGTATACCCCGAGGGTGGTCCCATTTAAAATTGGAAACAATATTCCTACCCTAAGGGTAGAAAAACAGGGGATGATTGATTGTTCAGTTACTGATTGTACTATATGACCACGCATAACTTATTACAGAGTAGTCGGATTTTGATGATTCTTTTTTTATTCGAAAGCATATACCCCAAGGGTGGTCCCATGTAAATTTGGAAATAATATTCCTACCCTAAGGGTAGGAAAACAGGGGATGATTGACTAACTTTTTACAGAGTAGTCTGATTTTCATAATTCTTTTTTATTGGATAGATAGGGTATACCTTGAAGTTGGTATTATAAATTTGGAAAAAAAATTACCCCAAGGATGGAAAAAAAGTATAAAATAAAAACTTTTTAACAAAAAATTAAACCGTCGAAAAAACTGAAAAGCAAAAAATAATACCTTTTTTGTTTGACCTTAATCTAGGTACCAGTTTGAAGTCGGTGCCTCAGCACGAGCCAGGAGGAGTGATAGAAGCCAAGCAGGCAGACGATTATAGGTCCACTCCTTCTGGCTAAGTGCTGAGGCACCGACTTCAAACTGGTACCTAGATTAAGGTCAAACAAAAAAGGTATTATTTTTTGCTTTTCAGTTTTTTCGGCGGTTTAATTTTTTGTTAAAAAGTTTTTGTGACTCTCTCTATTATCGCTCAGGCAACTAAGTGTCATGCTTTGCTTTCTATTTTTATGAGGGCCTTTTAGTGGACTGTAGAAATAGGTGTTCTAACTCTCACTCTAAGTTGCCTATAAAGCAGTATGGAAATAATCAAAATGAATTGTAGGTATTTCACTCAGCTTTAACTCCAGCTGGATTTTGTGTGTGGTGCGATTATTCTTTAATATGGTGCAGATCTGCGTTACGGTATCTGAGAGATTCAAAATAGGATAAAACTATATTACTTAATTATAATAAATCTTCTTCATGCGGAAAATTAACATTATTGCGTATTGTTGCCACAGTTGACAGGTCACGACTTCAATTGTTTTCTTCTTTCCGGCTCATAGAGCACGGCGCGCGCGGAGGTTGTATGGGTGGCGAAATGCATCCCATTTCGAATTAAATTACTCCATGCAACTTGGCTCAAAAAATTTTTTTTCCAGAACTTATATTATTACATTTTGATCTCACCTAGGTACCGGGTTCTTGTTGAATTTTTGGAACAACCTGTATGTGCATGACTATGCAGTTTAAAATTTTAACAGGTTGCTCTTGACTCTACATGTCAACAAGTATGACAGATCGCTTTAAATTGCGACACTACTATAATTAATAACGGTTCTTGCACTATCATAGTTAATGAGACAGGCGCGTGCGCTATCAATGCTAAGATTGATCATACACCTGTCATATGTTGCCTCAGTTTTTGACAAGGTTCCAAATATTTCAAAATGATTGAGACTTAATTCTGTGAGCGGTAGGGTTTTAATTTTCATGACAAGCATGCCTGTTAGGTTCTTTTGATTAAGAGTACTTAAAATTACACAATTTGTTTTTGTTTTAAAATATTCTTGCAGTTTTATAAATTAAATAATGTAGAAAATAATGTAAGTCTTTGTTTTTCTTCAGTACCAATGGAGTAGAAACTCCTGTTGAAATCGAGGCGCTTGTAGACGATTGAAGATTGATTGCTATTTGTTTTTGTTAGGCGTTCAAAATGTATGCGAGGGAATCCAGAGATCATTATTACGCTTGGTTATTTGGTTATTTTACGTTGATGTACAGCCAAAGAAACTGAATCACGTACTAGGGTCAACCCTTTTCATTGCAAATGCCATGTAGATATTCCATACATCTGCCAAAGAAAACATCGTGAAATTGGCTGTGAAAAGGTTCCACCCTGGTTGACTGTATTTTAGTTCAGGACAAATCTTTTAGGAATGTTTTCGACTTCCAGTGATTGTATCGAGATTCGTAACGGATCGAATTAGGTAGTTTAAGTATATGACAAATACAAGTACGTCACATCATCGTCATATCTGCCATAAACGCCCACTGTTGGGCAAAGGCCTCCCGCGAAGTGTACCACAACACTCGGTCCCTACTCTACCGGCATCCAAGCGGTTCCTTTACCAGATCGTCGACCATGTCGTCCACGACATCTTGTTGGGGTCTTCATGCGCCATGTCTTCCGATTCGCAAGACAAGGACTGCTAGACTGTGGAATCGATTACCCACCTCCATTAGGCAATCTCCCTCCGTGGTGTCGTTCAGGGAAGCTTTGAAGAAGATGTGGCTCACACCATCACTTTAATATATTGAGAACACTGCTTATTTATTATATGTATTTTGCATATATATGTTGTATATGGTAGTATATTTTTATTAGGTTTCTTTATATTATGAGTTTATGTATTGTATTTACTAAAAGTTGTATTGTAGCCTTTGCTTTGTCCGACTGTATTATTTTGACTTACTCTTTGTCGGTCCCTTACTAAATGCTCCTTTCATCCACTCAAGGGTTGACTGGTAGAGACCCCTTAAAGGGATAAGTTCGCCTTTGTACATGCATTTCAACGGTTGTCAATAATGTATTTTTTTTTTCCTTATTTTTGTACAATAAAGAGTTTACATACATACATACATACAAGTACAGCCAACAAAAAATACAGTCTATTATAGTTAGATTTTTACAAAAAACTTATTATTTTTGTGTGACTGACTGTCATACTCGAATGACCAATTTATGTGCCCATTAGTGACTTCTCAGCGCGGCAGTTATTTGATCCATATCGTAATAATGATCGTGAACATGATCTGATAATCCATAGTTGTCATCAATATCTATCATTACTGATCAAGATAAAGTTCTTTATAGTTATAAAAAGATTAGGATTGCGCAATCTATGTATCTCCAAATGTATTTAACCATCTACTTACTTAAGTATTTAGATATTAATCGATAACTAAGTACGAGTATTAGTGTGTTCAGATAAGTTCTTCTCTGATTAGTTGACTGACATCGCTTGTCTGACATAGGCTGCCTTTCCATCAGAGGATATGCTATGCTACTGTTATGGATCCGTTTGATATCCACCATCATCATCATCATCATCATCAGCCTATGCTCGTCCACTGCTGGACATAGGCCTCTCCCATGGCACGCCACTAAGCACGATCCTCGGCCATCTAGCTCTTGCCAGCCGCCTTGCAAAGATCATCGCTCCACCGAGTCTGAGGGAAATTTGCGCCATAAATGGCTGTATCTTTTGATTGCGTTGGCTTAGAAGTTTGATTTTCTCACAGCTCCAAGGGACAGTAGATTTGAGTATTTGATATAAATTTCAGCTTGATACCTCCACGCATTCCTGAGAAAAAGGGTCTTGACAGACGGACGGCCGGACGGACGGACAACAAAGTGATCCTATAAGGGTTCCGCTTTTTCCTTTCGAGGTGCGGAACCCCAGAAACAAGACAGAAAACAATTTCGTACTAAATACAAACTGAAATATAGATGCACAGAAAAAACCCCAGAAAAAAGACCAATGCTGGGAATCGAACCCAGGTCCTCAGCATTCCGTGCCGCGTGCCATACCCCTACACCACCACTGGTCTAGAGATTAGACACGAATCTTTCCTATACATCATACATTTCAATCTGCTAAATCATCACCTTATGCAGTGACAAGCGCACATCTATGTTACACCCTCATCGAGAGATTTTAACACTCCTTCGGAACTAACCGCTCACCTGGACAAGAGATGGCGCTACTGTGCAACTTTAAACAAGTTAGAAAAAGTTACAAAAAAAGATACTTCATAGCTAACTTGAGAAAACAATTTCTACTGTTTGTGGCTGTTTGCGCCTGATTTCCATGGTCTTAGACGAAGATTTTACTTTATGCACTAGTGCATAAAAAGCCATTTTAAGGCGAGGTTCTTGAAGCGCGCCACGTTAATTTACACCCCGCACCCCGCCCGCGCAAAAGCTACGATCGCCGCGCGCGCCGTGAACTCGCCGCCGGAGGTCACGCTTGCCAGCAACAGTGTAAATAATTTTCAGTAGTGTAAGTTGCGACCGAGACCAAGATCACGCTGTAATTTAAATGTTTAAATGCAATTACTTAGATTACTTTTGTGTTATAAATGTAAAATATGAAACTTTTTCGAAGTGGATACTTCTTTGTCCGCAGCTTATACAGTTCCAGAATTTCAGTTAGATACAAAACTAAACTATTAGTACGGGATCCCTCCATAAGACGACCTTCACCGAGTTGGTTAATGGATGAAAAGTATTTTATGTTAAATTAAATATGTTAATAAATATATTGCAAGTAGGTTGACTAAGAAATTTCAGTCCAGAATATGATTACTAGCTTTTGCCCGCGACTTCGTACACGAAGACAATAACGTTAGTTGTTTGGATGAAATTTGGCACACAGGTAGTTTATTACTTGGATTAACACATAGGATAATGCCAGGAAAATGCAAAGTTCCCGTGGAATATGAATAAGTGAATTCTATCTATAGCCTCTAAACCATGGTGGCCTAGTGGTTTGACCTATGGACTCTTTAGCAGAGGGTCGTGGGTTTGAGCCCGGGCTTGCACGTCTGAGTTTTTCCGAATTCATGTGCTATTTTACGTTTGAAGTTCTGCCCAAGTCCTCTCATTCTGGGAGGAGGTCTGTGCCTGATTGAAAAAGGCTTTTTTATCCCGAGAAAGTGCAAAGTAAAGTTCCCGCGGGATAGAAATCACTTTTTTGACCTATTTTGAAAAAAATCAGAGACAATGTAGCTTTTTATTAGTGAAATCATTTTAACAATCAGCCCCTATATTCAATTCACTTATTTCTATCCCTTAGGAATTTTGTATTTTCTCGTAGAAAAGTAGCCTATGCCATTCAAATCAGCCCCAAATTTGGATTGACTTACTTCTATCTCGCGGGAATTTCGCATTTTTTCTAAGAAGAGTAGTCTATATGAATCAGGAATAGTGCAGCTTTCCATTGGTGAAAGAATTTTTAAAATCAGCCCTGAAGAAAAATTCAGTTTTTTCTATCCCGCGGGAATTTTACATTTTCCCGATGAAAAAGTAGCCTGTCAATTGGGGATAGTCATATGAAAGTTTTTTTAAAACCAGTGCCGAAGTTGAATTTACTTATTTCTATCCCACGGGAATTTTGTATTTTCCCCGGTAAAAGTACCCTATATCAATCAGGGATACTGTAGCTTACTATTGGTGAAAGAATATAAAATCAGCCCCGAATTTAAATTCACTTATTTCTATCCCGCGGGAATTTTGCATTTTCCCGAAGAAGAGTAGTCTATACTATACCAATCCGGAATGGTGTAGCTTTTAATTGGTGAAAGAATTTTTAAAGTCAGCTTCGAGGTTGATTTCAAATATTTCTATCCCGTGGGAATTTTGTATTTTCCCGAGTAAAAAGTAGCCTTAGTCAATCGGGGATAGTCATACCACATAATATGTAAGAATTTTTAAAATCAGCCTCGAAATTGAACTAATTTATTTCTATCCCGTGGGAATTTTGCATTTTTCCGGATAAAAAGTAACCTATGTTAATCAACATCACATTTGCATACATAGTGTTATAGCATATAAACATGTCATTTCATTTCAAGGCTAGTGTAGCTTTCTAATTCTGAAAGGATTTTAAAAATCGGCTCAATAGTTTCAGAGATTCCGCTACAAACAAATAAACAAAGAAACCTTAGATATTTCCCTATCCCGTGGGAATTTCGAAAAATCCTTCCTTAGTGCACCTCTACAATAGGCTACTTTCCTAACTAGTCAGTCTTTTAGATAATCAAAAAATATTGGACACGTATTTTTTATTTTGTCAATTAAACAAAAAATTACGAAGATATGGCGCGTTGAAGTTTCGCGTGACGTCACTTGTTTCTACACTTTGTATGAGCGTTTTAGGAACAAGTGACGTCACGCCTCGTCACGCGGAAGTTCAACGCGCCATATCTTCGTCATTTTTTGTTTAATTGTCAAAAGAAAAATTACATGTCTAATATTTTTTGATAATGTAAAATACGGACTAATAAGAATTATTATTTTTTTACCTAGGAAACATCCCTATACTGAAGGTACATGTGTGCCAAATTTCAAGTCTCTAGCCCCAGTGCGTTGTCTGTCAGTCAGTCAGTCACTCAGTCACGGTACTGTTTTATAGGTATAGATGATTTTTAATCGGTGATCAGGAACCAATTTTTCTAGATCAGTATTCGATGGCGACCTCGTTTAAGTCGCAGTTTAAGAAGCACTCTATGCCCGTACTGTTTTTCTTTGTACACTGTGTACTGTGTATAGTTGCGTGGATGGGCGTTTCTTTTTGCGTGTGGCGGTTACATTGAAAAGTGGTAAATAACAGAAATAAATGATGATACTACTACCTACATCAAGGATATTTAGTCGTAATGTGGAGCGCTTCAAAAATTGGCAAGCGTCCGACCTCCAACACGTTCCGCTCGGGACTGAGCGGCGGGCTGGCAGCGGGGAGCCAGTAAATCGTACCGTGAACTTCGTTAATATTGGGTTAAAAATTATATGTTTTACAAAATTAACAAAATTAAACCCGACGGACATTACATCATTACAGACGTTTATTTTGATGTGACTTTCAACACATCAAGTAGTATAATATTGAAATGAAATGAGTTTAAAGGTACAAAATAGGGGTATGTTTGGATTTTTTTTCTATCGAGCGAAGTTTGTCCAATTATGTAACGAGTGCCCGACGTACTTACAGAAAGGTCTCAAAAGCAACATATATTTTTTTCACGTGTTTAATCATTACCGTTTCTAGATAAAATGAAATTAAAAATTACGTTTCTCAGAGGTACCTCGCCTTAAATGCAGCATTCGCTCGATTTAAAGAACAACTTTACGAGCATGAGAAGTGAAAAACCTTTTAGCCGATGGATTCCTTTCGAATAAGGATTTCCTTCGCACCTTGATTCATTGAAACACAGAAACAGCGAAGTAAACCTTCCAACCAAATACCGAACAACTCGCGAAACTGCCCCATCCCGCTCACGACCTTGCTAAGCACTATTTTATATCTCTTTCACTCCGGCGCACTTAACAAAATTACCATCATTAGTAGTTTGGTGCGCGCCAAATTTTTTGCTCAATTTTTTGTGATGAAACTTTCCCTTTTCGGTCGGCAGGTAGATGGTCTTTCTAATGGTTTTTATACGATTGTTTTGGCCCTTTGTTTTTTGGCGGAGAAGTCACAAATCACAGAAAGTTCGCTTTTTCCTGATCCCTTAGTTATAGATAGAAAGGAAAAACAAGCAAGATCGGCTAAGTGTGAGTCGGGCTCGCGCGCTGATAGTTCCGAATAAGTTTTGAATAATAATGCACTTTCCAAGAAAATGATCCCTCTAAAGCGCGCCTTCAGAAAAAGTATCTACACATTTCGAGATTGTGAGATCAGACTTTTAGCTTCTAGCCGAAATCACATTTGAAATTTACCATGAGCATTACGATGAAGGAAAAAATTCGCGAGTAAACTTGTACACACATGCGAAGAAATTCAATGGTGTGAGTCAAGTTCCGAATGAGAGGAAACCTTTAATCTGTAGTGAGAGGTATACATATAGCTTGGGTTGATAATGACTTCTAGCCAGATTTCATAATTCGATGTTAAAGCGTACCCAATATATTTTGATTCCCAAGGTTTTGGTATGGAAGCGATTGAAAAAGTAGAAATAAGTTGTTTGTTTATTATGTTTATTAAAATACCGGAAACCGATACCCACTGGACCAGATCTTTACGCAACGATGTAAACAATAACAAAACGCAACCGACCAAGATTTCAAACGCCGGCCATTTTGAATGCTTTCGAATTAACACGGTGTAGATTAAATTGCGTTCAATAAATACTACAAAGAGTTGTTAAATGACAGTTTATTAACCTTACTCTGGGTTAATTTTCTTTATAACTCCCTTACAATATTTTTATTGGCAACAAACTGACAAGCGTAACACTGCGAATGTCCATAGTAATGAAATACAGTATTTTTACCTTTAAATACAATATTCTTGCCTTTCTTCTCCACTACTAACGTCACGTTTTAATAGTGGAGAAGCAAGATAAGAATATTGTAATTCATTAAACGTATAGTTAGTTACCCTTTGCCAATGATTCGGTTGTATTTATGTAATACATGTAGAGAAAATAAGAAAACATTTACTTAATCGTGTCATTACAAAGATTACAACAAAAAGAAAAATAGTCATCTTATCTATACGTACACAAGAGTAACGTGACTAACTAAATGAATAACTGGCAGACAATACAGCCTGAACTTAAGGCGGTAGGTTCTTGAAATTTTTCAGTCATTATGATTGTTTGGCGTACCATAATAGTTGTATTAAGAAGGGATTTTTCGACATTCCCGCAAGTACCTAACAATTCAAATCAAATTAAGTTGCGTCAACTAACTAACAAGGGGCAGGCTGGGTTACACAAAAAAAAAGTTAAACTGAGGTTACAGCTGAGATTTCCATATACATATTTTGCCATAAACCTAGGCTGGATACAGAGTTAAACTACTAACATAATTGAAATTTCGTCTGTATTAGGTACTCCATTTCAAATCAAGGTGGGCCCGCTGCACGCACGTCTTCATTCACAAGCCGATCTCATTGAGTAATCCATGGCTAACGGTACCGCCCACGACATCTAACCTCTTAGAATATAGAATAAACCAGATACCGTGTACGCATTTTACTTAAATTTATAATGCCTAAAAGTGAAACGCCGAAGTTTAAATCATCAAATGTTCATTAGAGCGAAAGGTTAAAATTTCCTTATGTACGTTTGAACGAAGGCCTAAAAACTATTTTCATACATTTAATATTATTATAATGAATTTAATCGACATTTTAACTTTTTGGAAATTGTATTTTCCGTCATTTGAAAATAGTTTTTTCAAGCTTCAGTATACCGGCTATGCATTTTGTACTTTCGGTATTTTCATTTTCGAGCTGTTAAGCGTCGATATTGCAGTTGAAGGTATTATAATAAGTTATTCTCAAATTTCTATCTTGCTTCTGCAGTATAATTGTTTTGACAATCAATCTTTTCGCGAATAAATGCATCCCATTTCAAAATACATCGTACTGTGTCCATTATATTCAACGGCCTTGTTGCAAATTTTAACGAACGAGATTATAAAAAGACCGAAGTGGGGATATCCCACGCTTTTTAAAAGCTTATTCTTACTCGAAGCTAAATTGGAATACGTAGGTAAATACTATAATGACGTGTCTTTAAAATTTGCGAAACAGTTTTCGACCACTTCTTGGTTATCGATTTAGCTGAAACTTAGCATATTTATGTAAATACGGTGTCAATGCAAAAATCTGTAAATCTGGTAGTGAAATTCTAGTGGTCCGGCTAGGATCGTCTCCGTAGGATGGAACTCTTCAACAGTCAATGGCATCGACTTCAGAAAGTACACTCAGCAAAAACGCTTGTACCTATAAAAGAAGAAACTGATTTTCCTTTTTAATACAAAGTGAATGTAAAACGGCTTCTGGCTTATTCTATATTCTGTATATAACCTGTCTAGCTTGATGACACCATTGTTCTGGTCAAAGAATTACTTTGGTATGACTAAATGGTAAAACAAAAGAATGCTTAACAACAATCAGAAGAGCCCATCAGGTTTTTGTAGTTTCTTAGATCATAGGCATATTATAAAGATAGTAAGACTATTGAGCGCAATGAAACTTTTGGGTGTGTCAAGCGTACCGTACCAGCTTCAAGAAATTTATTATTTTTGCTTTTGTTTTATCTCATAACTAGCCTTCAAACATGAAAATCGTTCAAACGTGAGTTGATCTTAGTGGTGGTGTCTGTATACTAATTATTTTGCCTTTGACTGTGCGGAACATTCGATGCAAGTGCCCGACTCGCATTTGGCCAGTTTTTTTTAATTATTTTCTTAAAATCGTGGAGAGTCGTAGAGACTTTTTGGAATTTATGTGTGAAATTAAATTTTGATATTTACTATGAGCTTAACGGCGAAGGAAAACAGCGCGAAGCAACCTTGCACACACCTGCGAATGTATTCAATATTGTGTGTGAAGTTCCCAATACGCACTGGGCGCGCGTGGGAACTTCAGCACAAGCCCTCTCAATCTGAGAGGTGGGCTGTGCCCTACAGTAGAACGTATGTAGACTGGTATGATGATGATTTTATTTTTGTTTTCCTGCTATCGACGAGCGCTTTGCTAAAACGCGCAGCGCTTTTCATGCAAACTAGCAATATAGCTACCTAACAAAATAGCAACCTAACCTTCATTGCGTAATATACAACTATGTGCCTGTGTAGTATTTAGGCGGACCAGTATCGGTGGGTTTGACTGGAACTCGTCGGTAACGGTCATATCTACCGTGCCCACGCTGGCTCAGTTTATCAATGAAGATGGAATCCACTACCATCGGCCAATAGTTTTAACTATGTTTCAATCATGTTTGTGGTCTTAATCTTTAACTCACTGTCGATAGTGAATGAGTGAAAATAAAGTTTTGTTTGAATTTTTTATTATTTTTAGGGTTCTTTACCCAAAGGGTGCCAACGGGATCCTATTACTGAGACTCCGCCGTCTGTCTATCTGTCTGTCCGTATGTTTGTCACAGGGCTCTATATCTCTTGAATCGTTATTCACCGAATATGTATTACTGTGGATACTACTCACTTATAACTAATATTTATCACGGACTGTTATTGCCGTATTTACCTAGACGTTTCGATCGCATTGCAGTGGCCGTGTTCATGAATCGACTAGTGAAAACTTAAAGATCAAGTGGTCCTTCAATCAACTGATGGTACGGGTTGCTTTATCTATCAGAAAATCTTCGACAATTTGGTTTCGTAACAAAATTTAGCATCCATAACAAGATGGTGGGTGTGATTCAACGATGATACCTTGTAGATAATTGGCCGATATTTTATAAGCTGTTTTTATTTTATGAATATGCCCGTAGGATCTTGACGCCTACATAAATGTTTGAAACAATTTGAAAGGAAATTATTGCCATCATTTTGCTGACGTCGATGGAGTTTTAATTTTACAATTTGTGATTTGTAAAAATATACCGCTACATTTTGGAAGCAGTTAGGTATGAGATGCTTATAATTTAAGTGGGCTTTTGATATTTGGTATTATTTTTAATCGCCAGACTTAAATTGCAGTGGGAAGACAACATTGTTCGCAGAACTGATGGTAGCGAATGTACGGTCTGTTTGGCGGACCTTGGAGGATGCCCATGTTCAGCAATAGACATCTTTCGGCTAAAATGAATAATATATTTAAGAATTTTTCAAAACGTATTCGTTTTAAACAAAGAGCCCTTTTCTTGTATCTTGAGTGCATGAATGTGATGGGATCATAACACAAATAAATTCCTTGACGTATGTCAACCACTTAGCCCATCGGCTGAACACCAACAAACAATGGAAAAGTAAAAGGTGCCACTAAATCGGTCAAGTACTTGCCGTCAAGTAGCAGTCGGTCACACCCACTCCACACGTTCAAGTTAGCTCGAGAAGCGTGTGAAACGCGCTAAATGAATACTCGTAGCCATGTTTGCGTTTACAATTGAAATTAGATTTGGTATGACGTGGGTACATAAATTTAAGTCAAATTACAATAGTGATTATTTTGTTTAAAATTGGTAATTGGTAAAGTTTACGTTTCATAGTGAAAATAAACGGATCACTCACGTCTTAAAACGAGTTTAACTAGACATGTTTCGGGCTAATCCGTAGCCCTTCCTCTCGGAGTCGCACGTCACGGCGGCTGCCAAACGTGCACTGCGTGCTAACGCCCTGGTCGCGCGGCTACTCGACGCAACTGACAGCGACACACAACTACCCCCGTTTTCATCATCACTTTTATTGTCATTGTCAAATGTAGGGTAGCACACAACACTAACCACATCACTTTGTAAAGGTTCGCCCACACTCACCGTTGACGCAGTACGAACATTCAACACTGTTTTCCAACTCGGGGATACTGACCAACCACTATCCCGGTTAAGACGTGAGTGATCCGTTTATTTTCACTATGAGTGAGTCTCACGGTAGTTTCATGTTTAAAGTAGTTTACGTTTATTTGAGATATTTTGTTATTACTATTCATTATAAGGTAAGTAGGTAGTAACCTACTCGTATAAAGGTGTCTCTACTCAGCGGTCCCTGGTACCGGGCGAAAGGTCAAGTTACACCAGTTCTAGAAAAAAAAATGTCACTTTATTATCATCATCCTTTTAGCCAAAAGACGTCCACTACCTGAAAAAAGGTCCCAAATATACCTGTCCTGCGCCATCAGTATCCAACGCATTCCTGTAACCTTAATCAGGTCTCTCCATCTACTTGGAGGCCTACCTACACTGCGTCTTCCGGTCCGTGAACGCCATTTGAGAACCTTTTGGCCCCTTCGGCCATCAGTTCTGTGAGCGATGTGTCTTGCCCACTGCCAGGTCGACTGCCGCTGAGTCTGGTGATTCTTCCAGCAATGTCGGTGACTTTAGAAACTTTAGAACTGACTAAAAATACTCAGGATAGTGGCCTTGACTTTTCTTATGAGGCCCATCGTTAACGGCCGCGTCTCTGTGCCATAAGTCATCACCGGCAACACAGACTAGTCGAAGACTTGAGACACTGCAGTTTATTAACGTTAAAGTAAATGTTCAAAATTAGTACAGATAATACGTCATAAAAATCGGTTTAGGGTCTTCATTATTATATCGTAATGATCAAGTCCGATAACTGTGAATAGAAGTACTCAATCCACCGACAATTTTTTAATTATTCAAATTAAAACGTAATATGGTAATGGCGGTAATTCAACACACCAACAAAGACGAACCGAACAAATATAATTAACAAGTCGTTTGCATTTGGTGGCACTCACACAAACATGGATCAACGCACACAACCGTATCTGTCCACAGAATCTATTGATAGGGTTGTCAATTGTTTTGGCATTAGGTAAACAGGTAGAAAAGACAACATTGGTAATGAATGGTACTTATTGTAGCTTAATTTTCTAAACTGATGAGACAAAAAATTCGTACACATAGTTACCTCCTTATAATTATCTCCTTAATAAACTAACCTAATAAAGTACCCATAGAATTAAAAATGTTAGAGGGTAAGCAATTTAAGATATCTCTCAAAAATTGGCTTATAAACAAAGTATTTTATGATAGGTACTAAATAATTTTTCGCGCAGTACTTAGTTGCGCAGTGCATGTGTTGATGAATCTATAAATATATATTTTTTTCTTTTAAATTATAATTACTAGCATCTTATATTGTACGTCCGTGATGGACAGACTGTTGAGACTCGAGACTTGTCAAGCTACCACCATATACATACACAGTTATGCAGTAAAGTTTCTTTCTATTTCCTTAATAACTAAAATAATTTTACACATAATATTACCTTACGTTACATTATTATTACTGCGGAAATTATGCAATTTTCTTATGCAAAGACTATCCATCACCTTCAGAAAGGGGTATTCTTACCTTGCTTCTCCACTACCAAGGGAACGGAGAAGCACGGTAAGAATATTGTAATTCACGTGTGCGGAATAATTGTACCGAAATTATGGGATATCCAGTTGTTGGCAACCCTTTGGGGTACACAAAACGAACTCCCGCGGCAGGCTTTCACGGCGTCAATATGTCAAGAGAGGCTTGTGCTCACTTTGTGCGCGGCTCGGCAACTCAAACCTGGAATGTTGGGTGCTCTGTAAATGATACTAATATTTATGACCCTAGGTTACACATGACAGTTCCATATATTTTTATAGTTCTTAACCCTGGGTTAGCGCTTAACTTCGAAACAATACTTAACTCTGGTCCGTGCAAGTCTATCTAAATTCCAAATAAAAAAACCGGCCTCGCGCACGAAGGGTTCCGTACCATTATCTATAAAAACGGCAAAAAAGTCACGTTTGTTGTGTGGGAGGTCCCCTTAATTTTTTTTTATTTTAATTTAATTATTTATTTTTAAAGTGAATATATAACTAAATATTCAGTGAATATTTCAAGCGTCTACCTGTTGCCGTTATTATCAATATCGAGCAAAAACGAACAAAAAAATCACTTTTGTTGTATGGGGGCCCTCTTAAATATTTATTTTATTCTAGTTTTTAGTATTTGTTGTTATAGCGGCAACCTAAATACATCATCTGTGAAAATTTCAACTGTCTAGCTATCACGGTTCATGGGATACAGCCTGGTGATAGGCGGGCGGACAGCGGAGCCTCAGTAATAGGGTCGTGTTTATACCCTTTGGGTACAGAACCCTAAAAATCAAAGGTTTATGTTGCGAATAAGTAAATTGTGGAAGCCTAGTGCTTTAAACTATGGTCTTTCAAGAGACGCAACTCAAATTTACCATGAGCTTTACGCTTAAGAAAATCACCGTGAGGAGACCCCGACTGAATTGCTTTACCTTTTTTATGACAGTTCCTCATCCCAGCCTAAATACGTCCTACTTTAGGGCACAGGCCTCCTCTTAAAAGGAGAGGGTTCGGGTCGTAGTTCCCACATGGGCGCAGTGCGGATTGGGAACTGTGGGTGGACGGAAGGACGGATGGACGATCTTAATCGGTAGCGTTCTCAAGGAAACTAAATCAACAAGCACTGAAATTGTTTTTTTTTTGTTACAGGTATTGACATTTTATCAAATCTAGAAACAACTGCAGTGTTCGTCAAGATCATCAACACTAGGTAAATCTAATAAATTCAGCCCCCTGATGCACCTACATGACAATTATTTGACTTTCATCATCGTCACTAACTACATTCACGGAGAGCCCTCTTGAAAATACTTCTATGTTTAACTACGAAACTTATTCAGCCGAAAGACGTCCACTGCTAAACATAGCCGCCAAGGCTCGCCAAACAGATCGGTCCCGTGCCATCCGCATCCAACGCGATCCTGCAACCTTAACCAGGTCGTCGCTGCTTGTTGGAGACCTATCTACACTGCGTCTTCCGTTCCGTGGACGCCACTCGAGAACCTTTTTGCCGACGAATCTACAAACATCTTCTAGGAAATACAATTCTTCTTTCACAACATAATTGTCATTAAATGTAGATAGGTACACAATTGTAAATGAAATGAAATGAAATGAAATGAAATGAAAATGAAATGAAATGAAATATTTATTTGCTGGAATACGTCATTGTATAAGGTCTTACAAGTAGGTATCATTAGGAACAGTATTCAGTCGATATAAGTACAAAATCAACATGCAAATTTCAAATTACAAACCTAAGTACTTATAAAATTTTAAAGTTCAAAAAGTCCTTAACACTATAGAAGCAGTGATCATGTAGCCTTTCAGTGAGCCTTGTTTTAAACAATCTACCATGCAACACTTTCAACTCATCGGGAAGGTTATTATACAGCACAATACACATATTACAAGCATTTCTCTTATAAGTAACAAAAATTCATTGCATTTTTATAAAGAAATACCGCCGCCCGGTGATAATTTTCCATCAGATGACCCGCTTGCTCGTTTTCCTCCCTCTCACAATAAAAAAAAAAAAAAAAAAAATGCAAAGAATTTTGTTACAATTGTGTACCTATAAATAAATATCAACAACTTAAGGAGAGTCACTGATATGTTGCCGGCCTGTAAAAAAGGAGAGGGAATAGGGAAGGGGACGGGGAGAGGTATTGGGCCCCTGGCGCTCTCACTGACCGTACGAAACGCAGAAGAAGTACTGCTGCTTCACGCCGGTGTTCTGTGAGAGGGTGGTACTGCCCCGGACGAGCCGGCCCATTCGTGATGCAGCGGCTAGCCACAACATGGCTCTACCGCTACAAAAACAATTTTGTCACTAACAATAAAATTGTCCCAATGGTGAAATAGGGATAGGTCAACACCGCTTATTTTTATTACTAGCTTAATAAACTACACTGACGAGCAAAAATAAAGGGTCGGTTACAAAAATGACGATAACTACAAAACCCGCTGTGATAGCTTCTTCGAGCAAAATGAGTTTAGTAAAGTTATTCTTAACAAGAAAAAGTTTAATTAAGAATAAAACTCTTTACTAAACTCATTTTACTCGAAGAAGCTATCACAGCGGGTTTTGTAGTTATCGTCATTTTTGTAACCGACCCTTTATTTTTGCTCGTCAGTGTATCATGAAATAACAATTTTAAATTCAATCCGATTTGATTGGTGACCATAACTACAGTAACGTACGTCATATTTAATAACTAGCTGTTGCCCGCGACTCCGTCTGCGTGGAATTAGTAATTTGGACAGCTTATTTTTTTTATCCAATTTGCTTTTTCATCAATTATGGCTCTCCTTAGTTCCTCGATATAAAAAAATTACCCGCCCCCGCACTCCCCTCCCAACCCAACCCCCCCCCCACAGAACCCCCCGCACACCCGCGTTCACATTCACCACAAGTCAAGCGTGCCTATAGTAGTTTTACTTCAAAACCCCCGATTTTGAAACATTCTTCCGCTCCGCTCCGCTCCTATTGGTGTTAGCGTGATGATTATATAGCCTATAGCCTTCCTCGATAAATGTGCTATCTAACACTGAAAGAATTTTTCAAATCGGAGTAGTAGTTCCTGAGATTAGCGCGTTCAAACAAAAAAAACCTGTTCGATAAATTCTTAAAATAGACTTATCTTTCTTATTTGTGAACCGATTCAAATGAAACAAACACTCAATGTTAATCCAAGAAAACACCAACATATCAGTGAAAACCGCATCCTTCTAGGTTAAGACGTTTCTGAGATTAGCGCGCACAAACGCACAGACAAACAGACAAACAGATAAACAGACAAACAGACAATAATTCTAAAAATCATTGTTTTGGGTACTATTACGCTAATAAATAGCCCTAGTGACAGTTTTTCTCAAATATCTTCAATGTACAGACACCGACTTGTTACAGATTTATTATATGTATAGATAGATATAGATTAAAAGCTTTTTTATACGAATTATCTTTTCATATCTGTGCATAATAATAAAATTTCGTATTCGTAATTTACAATCTCGAAAACAGGATTAACTGTTTTTATTGCTTTATATTCACAGCCAAATTCCCATCGTAACCGGTTTAGCTTTTTTGTAATCTCGTTACTGCCTTGATTAAGTCATTATTTGGTAGTTTATATGTCGTTAAAGATGTGATGTTGGTTTTACTGTCAAAAAAAAGTTCCGCATCCCAAGACAATAGTAACCATGTGTGATTATTTAGTTTTTAGGGTTCCGTACCCAAAGTGTAAAAACGGGACCCTATCACTGAGGCTCCGCTGTCCGTCCGTCTGTCCGTCTGTCACCACGCTGTATCTCACGAACCGTGCCGCCGCACGCAGTTGCCGCTATAACAACAAATACTAAAAATCAGAATAAAATAAATATTTAATGGGGCTCCCATACAACAAACGTGATTTTTTGCTCGTTTTTGCTCGATATTGATAACGGCAACAGGTAGACGCTTGAAATATTCTCAGAATATTTAGTTATATATTACGTATATTCACTTTAAAAATAAATAATTAAATTAAAGTAAAAGAAATATTTAAGGGGACTCCCATACATCTAACGTGTTTTTTTGCCGTTTTTATAGATAATACCACGATTCGGCAATTCGCTTGCAAATTTTAAACCATAATTTCAATTCAACTGCCCTATCTAAATGGTAAACGCGCGCAAAGCCGCAGGTAAAACCTAGCTTTACTCATATTTTCAGCAGCGAAATCACGTCTTATTTTGTTGTATTTTTAGACAAGTGTTAGAAAAATAGTTACCTTATTTAGTGTTCCGTACCCAAAGGGTCCAAAGGGACTATCACTGAGCCGCTGTCTGTTCATCCGTCTATCCGTTTGCGACAAGACTCTGTCTCTCGAACCGTAATAGACAGTTGAAATTTCGGTATCCTATTATCTCGCCTCATTCGTTTAATTCTTATTTTATTTCGTCTCATTCTGTATTCGTGTTCGTTTTATTCGCTATCCGTCACTATCTTTTTTGGTCAAATTCTGCAACATGTCTATCTCTTAATACGTCTTATTCGTTTTTTTTCACGGTCTTCCTTGGACTCATTTGTCGTTCTTCCCTTTCGTTTTTTGTCTCATTTACTTCGCCAAAATTATTTCGATACGTTCGGTGCTGCTGAATAAATGTCCGTAAGTAAATGAGACAAAAACCAAAGGGAGGAACGACGAATGAGTCCAAGGAAGACCGTTACGAAAAACGAATAAGACTTATTAAGAGAGAGACAAGTTACAGAATTTGACCAAATAAGATAATGACGGATAGCGAACAAGACGAAGTGACGAATACAGAATGAGACGAAATAAGAATAAAACGGAAAACGAAGGAGGCGAGATAATAGGATACCGAAAATTTCACCGATTATGCATTACTGTGGCCGCTATAACAACAAAGATAAAAATTAAAGGGGGTCTTTTTTCAGCTTTCTAAAACTTGAGGTTTATTTAAATGGGATGAAAGTTGGCCAGGATGATGATAAAACCAAACTAAAGAAACTTTTCGGACATTTTCTTGGTGAATCATTGTAACACCAAATCAGTTTGTAACATGTCAAACCAATTAAAACTTGGCCCATTCTAATTCTATGAAATAAAATGCGTCACGTCCGCATAAAACATTACTAAGAACATCATATTACGGAAATCATTAAGATTCCAAATGACTCCAAGTCATGTTAAGCCTTTTGCCATAACGCCTTGATGTCGGGTCATGGTTTGGTAATGACATGGCGGCCTTGATTTAGAACACGGTTGTCTGACAGTTGTATGTGATCAAGATCATTGTTAAAGTTACGTAGTTTGCGTGGCGTTACTTTAGTTCATCATCATTATCTCAGCCTCCGTACTATCCGTGTATCTCCTGTGGAAATGGCAAAAGTTAAGTGTCTATGGCCAATATTTTTTAGTCAAGTCTACATCGGCGTGTGGGACGCCTAGCCAACTTAAGGCCCTTTAATTGTATGCCCACAGGAGAGACAACTTTTATTTCTTTCGCTGTGTCTCTCTATCTATCCATTGTCCGTCCACTGCTGGCTGTAGGCCTCCCTCATATTGCGCCAAAATTCGCGATCCTGGGCTTCCCTCATCCACCCACTGCCAGCTGTCCTCCTAAGGTCATCAGTCCAACGTGTCGCAGGGCGTCCCACATTACGCTTTCCTAAACGTGGTCTCCACTCCAGGACAAGACTGCTCCAACGATCAGTTGTACGGCAAACGTGACCAGCCCATTGCCACTTCAGCGTGCTAATCCTTCGGGCTATGTCAACGACTTTCGTCTTTTGTCTTATATGCTCTTTGCGGACCCTATCACTCAACGAGATACCGAGCATAGCCCTCTCCATGGCACGCTGAGCGACTTTGAACTTATGGACTAGTCCTCCTGCCTGTGTCGCTGTGTATGACCCAGTAATTACATAATGTTTACAAGAATAGCTCATTAGTTCTGCTCCACATTGGTTATTTCCTCTATGTAGGTACGTAAAGTAGGTTTAATGAGCTATTCTTAAACACATTAATTATTTTTATCTCAAAAACGTCCGTCGTAATGAACTGGTGAAAGTCAGCCTTTGGGCCCTTAAATAGGATTGATTCGATTAAATTTTTCAAACAGATAATTTTCGTGATAACAAAGCAAAACATTGAAGATGTATTACATGCTTTAGCTGACGTAGAATAAAGTTGTATGATCATTTATCACGGTCGTGAAAAGGAAAAATGTCGTAAGAGACAAAGCGTTTTGTAAATTTGTGTATTTCATTATTTGTACGGTTCACTGGTTACTACTGCTTCTCATTGCATGTCACAAAAAATTAAAAAGGGTAACGAACTCTCTAGTTAGTAAAACGTCGTATTATCCAATACGCTTAACAGCCGCAACAGCGCCGTATCATTAAAATTAATCGTTTCAACGATACCCCCTATTAATTGCTTTAAAAATAATTACACCCACATAAAGTCTGTGGTAGTTAGGCTAAGAGTTTAAAATTTCGTTTCTATTGTTATCCTAGTTTGCAACGTCCATTTTAGCTCTTTCTGCGTAACGTTTCTAGAACTAAGTCTTAGGGAACAGAAATTTTACAAAAATCTTTGTTTGTAAAATCCATGCTCCATGCTCCATGTAGCACGAAAGCAAATAAAATGCACATTAGGTACCTATTTTACAATATTGTTTTGGTAAAGACTAATGCAAGTTTGTGAGTGGGACGTCCACCAACGAGATGGACGGACGATTTGGTGAAGGCCGCAGGTTCATGGTGGATGCAAGTCGCTTCTAACCGTAATGACTGGGCGTCAGTGAGGGAGGCCTATACTCCAGCAGTCAAGTGGACGTCCTACGGCTGAAATGATGATGATGATGATGATGCAAGTTTGGCAGTAAGATCTCTTATCTCTCATGGTTTTTCTAGTTGTTTTAAATTGCTTAATTAGATAGGAATCATCCCTTTAGTTTTTTTCTTTAGTATATGTTTTGAAATCTCCCATAAAATAAGTCTTAATTGACAACATTTCATATTTCTAAGACTATGATTTGATTCGTTCTCTGTATTCTGTTTGGAAAGAGAAAGACGCTGATAGTTTTAAATTTTCACTAGGATTATTAATTAATTTGTTAGAATTTTTTAAAGATGTCCTTGTTCTAAAAGAGCGTAACGATAGAATAGATCCATTACTTTTGTCTAGTCTCTATTAAAAAAAGTGATGAAGTAAATTTGACGTTAAGGTTGTTATCAAATTTAAAATTATGACAGATTCGATTTGTGGCATTCGAACATGGCGGATGTAGACAGTATATAATTTTGGTATTTCTGTTTCTTTGGCTAGTTGTGGTATAATTCTGATAGTGTTTTATGCGGCGATTAACCTTAACTGTTACAGTGATCTCAAAATTCTATATTGCTCTCGTGTCTGACATTTTTTAATGCGCAAGTTGTCTCCACGTGGTTTTTGGAATTTTACTATCAAGTTGCAAAAACTACAATTACCGTACAACGTGAGTCGCTCTCAGAGCAATTAACTGATATTGGCACAAGCCTAGTGGCCGCCATTAAGGAAGAGAAGAAGAAAATTATGACAGCTCTTTTTTCTAGTGAAAAGGGCAAAGGAAACATCTATTCCGTGGCACTATTTGTAAGTACATACATGTTTTTAAATTTGTTGTATTTTTTAAATAAGGAGAAATAAATTATAATAAATATTTTTCCGTGTTCAGCAGGCGAAACTCTTTCGATTCCTGCAGTAATTTTCAGGTGTTAAAAAAATGAAAGATTGTCAATTTTGTCGTTGCGTTGGTGATGAAACAGTCAAGATGAAAAGATCTATTATGAATACTAATTGTCATCACGTTGTATTTATTATGGTGGCTAATTATTTAAATTATCCAATTGTAAATAACAATTAATTACACACCCACACGCCACAGTCTGAATGCATCACATGCTATTTGGACCCCAATAGGTAGTATGTTGAATGCATGTGTTGAATTTCGGTAGAATGTGATATGTCTATCGTAGGCGTGCACCGTTGCTTGTGTCATAGAGCTAGGTTTAAGGGCCTTTAGAAAGGTTTCGGTGAACTTGTTTTGAATTAGGTCGAAGAAAAAGAGAAATTTGTCAATGGCATTAATATCTAAATGCATTAAAATGACGCTTGACAGCTGCGGGTAAGTACCTAGTGTAAAAGTGAGCTAAGATTTTTGAGATATGAAAAGCTTTCGAGTCTTCAAACCCGCATATCAAATCTTAGATTTATGTTTTGCGATACATAATTTCTTACGCCATTAGTCATCTTCATTATCATCATCGTGATACCATTACGCCATTGGTACAGTCAACGTCATAAATAAGTGATCACTTTTGTACCTTGTCGCTTTCAGTCATTACGTAATTTCGTATGGCTTTTCAAACATGACGTTAAAGTGCAAGGTACAAAAGTGATCACTTATTTATGACGTTGACCCTACCACCGGATGAATTGTACTACAATTTGTGGTCTACAAGCCACTAATTCGATGTTTTCGAATGGATTGGTATGAGGCGACGTGGTGCAGTCGGTAGGATACTTACTAAGTCAAGCAATGGACTATATCTATAATGAACAATGATAAGAGTTTTACAAATACGAAAACACCTGTTCACATTAACATAAACCCAGAAAATAAACAAAAGGCGACTAATCGTAATGTTTTCAAGGCAAGGACAAGAAACTGTCAACTTCAAATAAAGCGCGCAGAAATCTGCTACCAATTAGTCGCAGTGAAAAAGTACTTGACTCACACTAAATTTTCATTTTACCTGTTGCATAGTTTTTTTTTTAAATATTACCTGGAGCACAATCGAAGGTCTAAATCAAATTCCATAATCTTCGTGTCAAAACTCATCAACATCAACATTATGGTTCGATACAAATAATAAAGGCTGAGTTACTCTTACGTAGAAAAACAAGACAGGTCAAATCGGTTTTGTATTTTTTTTTTGTACCAATTCCTTAAACAGCTTTTCCAAACCAAAACCAGTCACCTCTACTGCGCCTCTACTCTATGCCCCGTTAACATTACACAACGCTAGAGCACGGGCTCGGCCGTTACTCTGCCAATGTGGCCGAGCGCGCGCACACCGCAGTCACGCGTCAAAAAATAAATTAAAAAAAAACTGAACGTCACTCAGCTTTGACAGTTCGTTTTTCGCGCGCAAAATCGTGCCAAGGACCGTGTTGGAAAAAGCCTAAGCTGCAAATTTTGTGCTTTGTGTTGTGTGTGTGAGTGAAAAAGGTTATTTTTTTGTTGGTTTTGGGATCGTTGAGATGTGTCAATGGATTTGTACGCATTGCCGGTTTGGAATATTTGCTAGGTACGTATTTTTTTGTTCGATGATTTAATGGTATGACGAATCAGCTGATTCGTACAAGGAAGTGCTCAGTTGTTAGGATCGTCTCGTTAATCATTTTTGTCAATATCGAATTGTATGTAGTTTTTTTTTAGATTTACGATTTACTATTTATGGTGCTTGAGTAACTTTATCAGAAGATTGAATCTGTAGTATGATGACTAGTCACTTACATTTGTGTCAATCGTGACTATTTCAATTGTCATTTTTTTGGTTTCTTCACGACAATCTTTGTTATCCACAACTTTGCTGACATAATTTCCGAGAGAAGCTAATTTAGAAAAAAAATAGGTATGAAAAATATACTATCCGGTACCCAATTTGTAATGCTAATGATACCGTATCAATATGATATCAAAACGATATCGTCAACTTTGGAAAAAGAGACGATGGATTCGTTTCGCTCTAATGAACCTGTTCCTTAGTCAGTGTAAGTAAATAGATTAAAAAATAAACCACGTGCTTAGCAAAGGGTACATATTTATCCATGGCTATCTTTATCACTTGTGTAAATATACGTATACTCACAACTGTTTAACTTTGCGTAAATTAGTACGTTATATAGAAGAAGGAATTATATTTAAATAATAATAATATCATGTAACTAAACACCTTAATAACATAAAAATTAAAAAATACCAAAAAAAATGCGGAAGACAAAATTACCAAAAGGCAACTCAATGTCACGTCACACGCGTCACAAGTTAACGTCTTGTCTAAACAAAATGTCGTAAGTGATTATACATTTTTTTTGTCGTTACGACGTTCTCCTCATTGTGTGTTGTTATGCGTGTTCACTCTTACATATAATTACAAATGGCGAACATTGTTTGAAACTGTTTTTATGAGTGAGAGTGAGTTTTTGTTTGCTAATCGTCATTTTAATTGCTAATTTAACGCCTGAGTCGTTATTATGGTTGCCTGGGATGTTTATTTTTGTAAAATGCTTAAAGTTATTTTTAGCTTCTGTTACGGTATTTTCACTTTTATTGTTCACTAGTTTTGACTCTTAGGTTCGCCCGTGTTAAGAAATTCATGAAAAAGGTAGCGGTGACACATTTAAAGCACGTTTGCTCGGATAACGCCATCTGTGGATTGCAGACTAAGTTAACACGTGTCGTCATCTTCTTCGATCAACAATTGTTGATCGAAGGTCATCTTAAAAGCCGAAGTACGGTCGCGTGCTTTAATTTGGGACTTATTTCGAAAAAATATCCTTTGAATTCCTATACAATATGACAGGACTGTCAACCATAAGTGGGTCCCAAATTAAAGCTCGTGACTGTACTTTCAACGTTCTTGGACAGCGCCCTCTATTTTTGTTTAAAGTAAAAATATGTCCCAAGAGAACGCATTTACCGAGATATTTAGTATCATATGTCTCAATCCAATTTTTTTTCCATCTTGACGCCAAGTTTCATCTAAATCAGTTCAGTCGTTCAAAGTCAAAGTCAAAATGGTTTGCCCAATCAAAAGTAACTATTATCTATTAAATCAAAAGTAACGCAGCCACACATCTTTTTCTCAATTTAAAACCAAAATTTTATCTAGTTTACTAATTAAGAATTTGAGTAAAAAAGTTTGAAGCAAACACTTCAAAGGCTAGTCTCACTTATCTATCATCATATTAGGTGAGATGTGACTCGTGCGACGCACATTGTACTAAAATGTTTAGCATCAGACAGAAACACCACAAAAAACTTAAACACTTCAAATAATATATGGCTGTGACACAGGTTTTTTTGAGTAACAAAAATTCACTTTCATTTATTACCATTAAACGCACGCATTTATTTAATAATTCAGTGGGCTAATGTTCAAAAAAACCTCGCTACCTTTTCAATTATCCACTCGCACGCAGCTCCTAACTATGGCTATTAGCTGGGCTCTATTAGTCTGTTGTTGTGCGAGCGAATCGAGTGGGCGGCGCCAATCAGATACAACAACCAGGGAAAGGGTTTGGAAATAGACATCTTTTTGAATTTAGTTTGTTTGTATATTTTTGTAGTACATCTGGAATTTGTGTTTAAAAGTGTCAAATTCAAATTCAAATTCAAATCGTTTATTGCAAGGAAGTGAGTAGGCACAAAGATCTTAAAATACAAAATTTCTGATCATCACAACCGCCAGGTCCTGGCATGCAATATAAATATGGTACTTAAGCCTAAAAACAACATAATCATAATACAATAAAATAAAATAAATAATAATAATAGAGGAGATGTGGGGGTCAAGCGGAGAGGCCATTTGTCTAGCAATGGATCAGAAATCTAGGATAAATAATAAAAATAATAATAATCATCATCCCCGCCTATATACGTCCCACTGCAGGGCACAGGCCTCCTCTCAGAATGAGAGGTCTTGGGCCGTAGTTCCCACGCGGGCCCAGTGCGGATTGGGAACTTCACACACACCATTGAATTTCTTTTCAGGTGTGTGCAGGTTTCCTGACGATGTTTTCCTTCACTGTAAAATAATACCTAATATCATGCATGGCTTTTTTACTAGCACGTACATATTTACTGTGTCTCGGTCATGCGCAAAGGTCCACACTTCTATATCCAAAAACTGACCACACGTTTACTTACTCCTGTGTCCAGCCAGATCTTCATATTGTGATCTCCACAAACTTCGGTTTGTTTTACCTACATTACGTTTCAAATAGATTTCGATTAACCTAAATCTGAATACGTATTTGTAAAATAAATAACACTTTTTTGCTGACACCAGGTACTTTTTGTTGACTATACTTTAACCGTCAATCAACCTACATATCGTATATGATACTACAATGCCGCGTAACCAACAATAGCTAATTCCGCGAAACCTACAAAAGTAGCAAATATGAAATTCGGCGGCTGTAGGCATTATATAAACATAAAAATATTTAATTTTTACGCTCTCCACCACCACCATAGTGATTTGACATTACTATCTGAGAGTAAGGGTTATTCTCGGATTAAAAGTTTGGTGAAATCCAGCCTAAATGGGTTAAAATCGACTTCAAAAATTGAACTAACCAACACGGCAAGATAAATAAAAGCTTACAAAACATAGAAATAACCTAGAATAGCAATCATGCCTAACCATCATTACAAATCGTTTAAACACTTCAAAATCCCCTTCTCAAATATCAAGGGCGATCCTTGTGAACAGTTAATCGTGTGTAATGAAATTTGATCGCGGCTATCGACAGTTCTAGGTCACTGCGTACGCGTCTTCAGGTTACGGCGCCACTGTTGGCGAGCGAGCTAGTTAAAATGATGTAGGGGACAAAGTAGAAATAAAATAAATAAATTAAAGTCGCGAGACTTTAAAACTCAACAGTACAGCACCCCGCAATGCAACTTGCAGTTACCTACAACCCTACTAATATTATACTTGAATGAGTAGTTTTCTAAGTACGTTTAGATGTTTGGATATTATTATAAATAAAGCTTTACATAAAATAAACAAAAATTTGGATTAAGACATAACATACTTAAATCAATGAACTGAAACAATTACTTTGCTCACCCGCGACTTTACGATAGTTACGTTTATGTAAGAAAATGCGTGTTCATAACGCTTGATTCAATAAATACTTAAATTTCCGGTAATGCGTTCCTCTGGCATAACATTTTAACTTTAAATTAAACAAGAATAGAGGGCGCTGTTCAAGAACGTTAAGGTAGATCTGCTTTCGACGTGATGCGTTAACTTTGTCCACAATCAACAGATGGCGTTATCCGAGCGAACATTGTACTTTAAAAATTTTACCGTAACCTTTTTCAGGTTCTAAGATGGTACATAAGTGTTTATCAAGATCGGTATGAAGTATCTTTGTGTATTTTTATTTTTTAACTCCATTTTTACTTTTATGGTTATCCCGTAAAAATTGGAATATAAAAAGAATCGTGTCTATATCCCGACCAGTTGTGGTGTATGGGTAAAATGCACGCAGCACGGTATGATGAGGACCTGGGTTCGATTCCAGAGCTGGACTTTTTATGTGTTTTTCTGCGCATCCATGTTTCAGTTCGTATTTAGTATGATATATATATGTTTTTCGTGAAGGCATCTCTAGCGCGGGCGGAGCAAAGACTTGAGGCTTGTATAATGGTGATTCAACTTTTTTATATGTCGTTTATTCTGTCCCCAGTTGTCCAACTTCATACTGTTTCATAAATAAATGCTTAGGTTGTCCAGTAGACAAAATTTGTGTAACCATTGCAACGGGTGGCATGAATAAGTTGATTCACCCATCTATACCTATAAAACAGTACCGTGACTGACTGAATGACTGACTGACTGACTGACTGACTGACAGACTGACTGACAGACAACGCACAGCCTAAACCACTGGGGCTAGAGGCTTGAAATTTGGCACACATGTACCTTGAGTATTGTAGAGGTGCACTATGGAAGGATTTTTCGAAATTCCCACAGGATAGGGAAATATCTCAACTTTCTTTGTTTATTTGTTTGTAGCGGAATCTCTGAAACAATTGAGCCGATTTTAAAAATTCTTTCAGAATTAGAAAGCTACACTATCCTTGATTGACATAGATTACTTTTTAACCGGGAAAATGGAAAATTTCCACGGGATAGAAATAAATTAACTCAATTTCGGGGCTGATTTTAATAATTCTTACACACTATGTGATATGACTATCCCCGATTGACAAAAGCTACTTTTTATTCGGGATAATTCAGAATTTCCACGGGATAGAAAAATTTGAAATCAACTTTGGGGCTGATTTTAAAAATTCTTTCACCAATAGTAAGCTACAGTATCCTTGATTGACACAGGGTACTTTTTTCCGGGAAAATGCAATATTCCCACGGGATAGAAATAAGTAAATTCAAATTTGGCACTGATTTTAAAAATTCTTTCATATAATATGATATGACTATCCCCAATTGACATAGGATACATTTTCTTCGGGAAAATACAAAATTCCCACGGGATAGAAATTTTTTAATTCTCTTTGGGGTTGATTTTAAAAATTCTTTCACCAATAGTAAGCTACAGTATCCCTGTTTGCAATAGGGTACTTTACTCCGGGAAAAAGCAAAATTCCCATGGGATAGAAATAAGTAAGTTCATCTTCGGCACTGATTTTAAAAATTATTTCATATGATTTAATATGACTATCCCTAATTAACAAAGGCTACTTTTTCTTCGGGAAAATGCAAAATTCCCGCGGGATAGAAAAAACTGAATTCAACTTCGGGGCTGATTTCTTTCACCAATAGTAAGCTACAGTATCCCTCATTGACATGAAGTACTTTTCCGGCAAAATGAAAATTCCCGCGGGATAGAAATAAGTAAATTCAACTTAGGGGCTGATTTTTTAAAATATTTTACAATTTGAAAGCTACAAGCCTATTGCTTACCTTGTAACTTACTCTCTGTGTACCTGTTTTCTGTATTGCTTACTATTCCTGGTGTACAATAAAGAGTCATTGTATTGTATTGTATTGTATTGTACAATATCCCTGATTGGCTTAGGCTACTTTTTTACGGGAAAATGCAAAATTCCCACGGGATAGAAATAAGTGAATTGAACGTGGGGGCTGATTTTTTTAAATATTTCACTAATAAAAAGCTACACTGTCTCTGATTTTCAAAATGTTTTGACAGTTATTTCTATCCCGCGGTATGCTGTACACTTTCCCGGGATAGAATGTTGTTGTTTCAATTAGGCCTCCTCCCAGAACGAGAACACTTGGGCCTTAGTTCCCACTTGGGCCCAGTTTGATTTGTACAGTGCGGGTGTATACCATTGAATTTCTTCTCAGGTGTGTGCAGCTTTTTTCGCGATGTTTTCCTTCACTGTAAAGCTCATGGTAAACTTCAAACGTTATTTAGCACACGAATTTGGAATAACTCAAAAGGTCCAAGCCCGGGCTTAAACCCTTGACCCTTTGCTTAAGAGACCATAGGTCAAACCACTAGGCCACCGCGGCTTACCGGCTTTAGAATTCACTTATTCAAATTCCGCGGGAACTTTGCATTTTCCTGGCATTACCCTATGTGTTAATCTACGTAATAAACTACCTGTGTGCCAAATTTCATGCAACTCTAACGTTATTGTCTTCGCGTACGAAGTCGCGGGCAAAAGCTAGTAAACTATAAAGGTGAAATCACCGTATATCCGTAACTCCCTTGACAATACAGTCACGGCGCGTATCATCGCTGTTTCCCGATATATATCTAACGTTGACACTATGTCGGTAACAATAAAAGACGTGAGCTCCCCTAGGTTCCCGGGAACACGGCGCATGCAAACTTGCATTAATAATGTATTAGCCGGGATGCCAGATATCCGTGGGAAACTTGCTATAAAACCATGGTTAGCTGTGTGCCAAACATAGCATCGAGTTTAGCTAAAGTATCTGTTTTGTTTGCCCGCGCTTTCATCTGAGCAGAATTCAAATTTCTGCTAAAGCTTTTAACTACACTTACGATGAACTGAAACAATTACTTTGCTCACCCCCGACCACTTTCTTTACTTTGGTCGCGGGTGAGCAAAGTAACGCCTGATTCAATAAATTCTTACACTTACGCACATACATTCCAAAAAGCTTTTCAAAACCATCATCTCGGCTTTTTTTGAGTTTTTCGGATTTTACATGCAAAACTACACTTGGCATTTACCATAAAAAAAAGATAGCGAAGAAACTTGGGCACACCTGCCAAGAAATTCAATTTAATGTAAAGTTCGGTCGGGTAGATATTTTATGTGAAAAAAATACGAATGTTTGTTCTTGAGTCTTGGATGTTTAATAATTTATTTAAGTATGTATTTATCTATAAAAGTATGTTTATCCGTTGTCTAGTACGCATAGTTTAGCCTTTCTTGGTTTGGGACTAGGTCAATTTGGTGTCAATTGTCCCATTTTTTTTTTTTTTTTTTTACTACCGCTGGAGCCCTCTCATTCTGAGAGGAGGCTTGTGTCCTGCTGTGTTTTAAGTTCTGTTTCGTTTTCATGTCGATACGTGATGCAAACCGTTAGATGCTAGACCGAAGATGGGCAAAATGACCAGAAATGGAATACACAGCTTTCTAGCACTCAATGCGGCTACATTTTTTATTTCTTATTTTAATTGGCTATTTTATCGACTTACAGTTCACATCGAAGCGTACTTATAAGATACCTTATACGAGGGTAGTCCTACAAGCGTTTCAAGGATTACTGCTTTAGTACCTAATGGAAAATCAAGATTTTTTTTTCAGATTTTAAAAAGTTGTTAGAATAAAAGTGACTAGCACCCGATGCTACAGGATACTACTAGTGTTAGAAACGGTAGTAGAATTGCCCACCTAACCAACTCCTCGCCGGTCAATACTGTAAATTCCTACAGAATCGCATTTGATTCTACTTTCGCCAGAGGTTTCATCGGTGCAAAATGTACAAGCAAGCAATGTCGTAAATCAAGTAACGTACCAGCTTTTTCCGGACGAACGCTCGCGACCGCCTTGATCTTGAAACTGAGCTTTTTTTGATGTGAAGAGCGACGCAATTAACATTCTTGACTGGGGACCGAAACTGGGAGCCACTCGATTGGTATTTCACCGATGTTTAAGGGTTGTCTAAGGAATATTTTTTTTTATGATTGGCCATATCTTACTGAATGAAAAGTGCAGATGAGGCCAACGTTGTATCTCACTGGTTCAGTAACAGCCTTTTCATTCTAGCCTTTAGGAGTCCTGGTTTATATCTATATGAAAGAAATAAAGAAATATTTATTTGTGACAACTAACATAGACAAAAGAAAATTAAAACAGAATAAGCAATAAAAGCAAAAATAACACAATGAAAAAAATAACATGCTTGTGTCACAAAATGGTCCCAAATCAGCAAAATATTGCCAATCTTGCGAACGGCGCTGATCTTCCTTTGGGACCATAAAACCATAACAGTAAAAAAACACAAGAAATCAAAGTGAAACCAACAAGTTGAGAGTTAGAAAAATAAAACAAAAAATACAAAAATCAAAATATGGAAATGCGATGGGACCGAATTCCATTTTCTAGTAGTTCTTTTAATCCCCGCACAAAAAGAGGGGTGTTATAAGTTTGACCGCTATGTGTGTGTGTGTTTGTTTCTGTCTGTGACATAATAGCTCTGAAACGGGTGAACCGATTCGGATGCGGTTGTTTTATTTGAAAGCAGGTTTCTTGGCAATGGTTCTTAGACATGTTTCATCAAAATTGGTTCAGCCGTTTCATTATTGCCAACTCTTTTGTTAGCTGCGGAAGGGATCTTAAATGCAAAATAGGCATTTACTTTGTTTTCAAAATATGTGTGACCAGATTGCGTTGGGGGTTTTTAAAGTTTTTAATTTAAATTGTATAGCGTAGTGTAATTTCGCACTTGAATTCCGAAAAATTCAGTGACCTAAGCCCGGGTTCGTACTGACGATCCTTTGTTTGATAGGACACAGGTCGTATTTATTCTTTCAACTAGCTGTTGTTCGTTTATCGCTAACCCGCGGGAACTATGCAGTTTTCTTGCATAAAAACTATCCTATGTCCTTTCCAGGGTCTCAAATTATCACCATACCAAATTTCATCTAAATCGGTTCAGCGGTTTAAGCGTGAAGAGGTAACAGACAAACAGACAGATAGACATACAGATAGAGTTTTGCTCTTTATACAATAGTACGCTAGGACGCGCATTTTACTAAGATGACAAAAACCATACACATTATTCTCTAACAAAAACAACCTACAGCTAGTATCACCACAAATAAAATTAAAACACCCAAAAACAAATGTAATTCAAAAGCATGTCTAAGCTCATGTCATAACGTCAACATGTTTAAAAAACTTTTCCTCTTTTCAACTTACTATGAATATCAACCATCGACCTAATAAATAAAGTCCATATCAAAATGTTCCACGCGTGATTTACTGTCAAACGAAACCATTTGAACTGCAACTTATTATAGAACCGTACCGCAGTAAACCGCCAATACCAATGCCCAAAGTCTGCTAAGCAAGACATTATGATCTTTACAGCGAAAAGGTTTCACAGTGTTACATTTGATGAGATCTACTGGTAATTCAGCCTTATTTTTTGTAGGTATTAAATTGTGGGGCGTGCCAAACGTCAAATGTTTTTATTAGAGGATGATGTGGCGTTAATGTTCTCTTGTCTGTGGCAGCTTTATGTTGAACTTGAAATTTGAAGTCTTAACCCTGTCCAAAAGAAGTACCTATGAAAAAAAAGTTTAATGTATTCGTTGCTTTTAAGTATGTGACAGATGTCTGTAATGCCGTTTTTTTTTACATAAAACTGACCCATGGTTAACACTTAGCTCACCTGATAAAAACTGCAGATGAGGCCAAAGGTGTATCTCACTGGTTCAGAAACAGTCTTGAAGAGCCCTAGGTTGTATCTGTCTGGAAATACAGACAATGGAAGCGAATCCATTCCTTAGCAGTTCGTACTAGAAAAGATGAAGCGAACCGCTTCGTGCAAGCCAATGGAATCCTAACCATACAAGAGAGAAGACGTTCCCTACGGCTGGATGTCCGTTGGTAAAATTGAGATGGAGGTGTACGGTTTAAATCATGTAGGTAATTCCTGTGCACACTCACCAAAATGTATCCGGTAAAAAAAAAAATATTTGCGCTAACAAATCATTAATGAACTGAAATAATTACTTTGCTCACCCGCGAGCGCAAAGCAAAGCAAAACTTTGCGCGGGTGAGCAAAATAATTGTTTCAGTTCATTGATATGGACCTCCGCAAAGTAACGCCTGATTCAATAAATTATTCTTTACTAATATAACGAATGCTAAAGTAACCTGTCTGTCTGCCTGTTACCTCTTTATTCTTAAACCGCTGAACCGATTAATCTTTAATTTAATTTGGTATGGATATAGTTTGAGGCCCTGGGATATTCAAAGGTTAAACTAAAAAAAGCTTAAAATTGCTAGTTCTCAGGAGATAGCGTAAAGCTCAGCCACACAGAAGAAACGTGAGATGGAGGCACGTCGCAGTCGGAGTGCCCATTGAATTAGTTTTCATACTAAATGTATAGAAGCGTTGCGATCCAAAGCAGACAGAAGAGACGGGGCGGAGACGCGGCCTGCGAACAAACGACGCGGACTGCGGCGCGACACCATACCACGTCTCCTCTGTGTGGCTTGCGCCTTGTCTTTGCAGACGGAGTCGCGGGTAACAACTAGTAAATAATATATTGAAGTTGGTTCAACCCTGTCGCGCGGGCGCCAAAGACAATGGTCGATGACCCCGCTGAACAAAAACCACTTTTTGTGATGACTTGTGTTGCAACAGTTTAGTGAACAGGTGCTAAAGATATATTCTGTGACAAATTCATACATATAATCTACCAAGAAATTCCTTTCTTTTTTTATACAATATAGGCTTGCGTTTGACCACAATCATGCCTGATGGAAAGCGAAGATGAGGCCTACGATGGAGCTTGCTTATTCACCCTAGACTTGAATTTAGGGGAATAAGACGAAAGAAGACAGTTGAACGAGGCGTAACATCTGCCTAGATAAATATTTCTCTATTTTAGCTTAACGCGCCCTCTAGCATTGCAAACCATACCGCAACAGCGTAACAAATGCTTAAGACCCTTCTTCCAGAATGGCTTCTATAGGCAACAGGCCGGAACACGACAAGACAAGCCACGACAAGCCACGTCCGAACCTACCACCGGAGTTGTATCGCTCGTTTAGCACCACTCAGGGGTCACGTCACGTGTCTCAAAAAATCAAAGCGATTCAGTGACAGCCTATTTACTCTAACCTTGAAGAGTTCTAGCTTGTATCTATCTGATACACATACAATGGCAGCAAATTCCGCTTCTTATCAATTCGTGTTAAGGTTGGTTGTCAGTTGTAAAGTAATTTCAAAAATAATTAATAATTTTAAAGTCAATCAGGTGTTACTTTGCGGAGGTCCATATTAATGAATTTTCAAAGGGTCGCGGGTGAGCAAAGTAATTTTTTAGTGCATTAATTGTTAAGTGTAAATCCCTTATTTCAACCCACGATCCTCTGTTTGAGAGGCTTATAGATAAAACCCCTAAGCCACCACGGCTACCTTCCGCCTTATCTCAAATTCGGTAATCTGGCCAATTGAACTTTATTAAGTGTGCATCAAGATTCAGTTTGGTTTACATATTGATTCGAGATACGAGCTTTTTTCAAAGTATTGACGGTTAGGCGAGCTCTAACTAAACAGTTGGATAACATCGAAGTCTGTTCTGAAACTGTGTGGCGTCATAGAACTAAACAAGTCTAGCTCAAATCGGTGCAGTTAAAAATAGTCTGCTGGAACATTGTTTCCTCGCATTAGTTCCATTGATCGCGATTTGACTGCTCCTAATATAGGCCAGTGACCTTTAGACACGAAGTTTTTGTCATGGATCATAAAAGGTTCGATTTATTTAAGCTAGGATTTACCCGCGGTTTTGCTCGTGTGATGCATTTTAATTGAATACCCAAAAATCCATAATCCAAGAGCCGTGGTGGCCTAGTGGTTTGACCACCTCTCAAGCAGAGGGTCGTGGATTCGAATAGTGGTTCGCACCTCTGAATTTTTCGGAATTTATGTGCGAAATTATATTTGAAATTTTTCAGTTTTTTTATTTTTTTTTTTTATTTTTTTTTTTTATTTTTTTTTTAGCTTTACGGCAAAGGAAAACATTGTTATGACCTGAGAAGAAATTCAATGGTGTCTGTGAAGTTTCCGGTCCGCACTGGGCCCGCGTGGGAACTACGGCCCAAGCCCTCTCATTCTATAAGGCTTGTGCCCTACGGTGGGACGTATAATAGGCTTGGATGATGATGGTGATGACCCAAAAAATCGAAATTCATCATGCTGTTTTAATGTGAAAGTGTAACAAACATACATTTTATGAGTAGTCTACTACTAGCGACTAATAATATCAATAAAATAAAATGAAACAATTACTTTGCTCACCTGTGACCTTCGCAAGCAAAGAAAGGTCACGGGTGAGCAAAGTAATTGTTTCAGTTAATTGATATGGACCTCGGCAAAGTAACGCCTGTTTCAATAAATTATACAAGTATTATTGATAATTTGAATTAGAAACACAAGTTGAAAACTAATTATAACAATAACCTTGACGTCTTATAACATGCAAGTTGTCATTGAACCTTAATTCAGATTTGAAACGCGTTGATGTCTTTTTTACTGGAATTCCTCAAA
Organism: Archips crataeganus; assembly: GCA_947859365.1. NCBI lineage: Eukaryota > Metazoa > Arthropoda > Insecta > Lepidoptera > Tortricidae > Archips > Archips crataeganus. The sequence continues at coordinate 16,953,498 of OX402066.1, read as the reverse complement.
GTCAAATCAAGGTCGTTGATAAAACTTGGCGTATTTCATAAACTAAGCTATATACGTACAATTTTATAGTCATATAATATATGTAAACTTTTCAAGATTATTTTTCAATGTTAACTTTGCGAATTGTCGAACAGAAAAACTTGTTATTGGACTTTTTGTCACCGTCAAGTTCACAACATCTCATAGATATAAAAATACTAGTCATAACTTACTGACTGACTACCTGACTAAATATTTGGTCTTAAGCCCGCACTTAGCTTCTTATACAAGAAACGTATCTTTTTCAGCGTTTTTAAGTGCGGCGCTGGTTGCTAGGCGACAGCTAACAGTTGCTAGGCAATGATTAACAGCCATAGCCATGGCCGCGTGCGTATATGCCGTACCTATAAGTTTACGATTTCGGCGATTTTTTCTAAACTGTTTTTAAAGCATTCACTGCCACCGACGCATATATGCGTTTTCGGGACTTTGCCCAGTGCCGCTGTCATAATTATTCATCCATTTTGAAGGCACATGTGCGTCGGTGGCACCTGTGGAAGTCAGGTGACAGTGAATGCGTTAAAACATTGTAAGGAGACACGGAACCCTCCATGCACGAGTCCTCCTCGCACTTGACCGGTTTTTTGCTTTCTTCCATGAAAAAGATGGAAAAGATTTACCATAAATTTTAGTTACAAAGGCATTCATAAGAATCATAGGTACTTTTATGGAACCATTAAAAGATAATGTCCAAATCAGAAGCTACCCTCACCGACTTCCGGTGCCGGAAACGGCTCATTATCGTCGGACGTGGCCGTATCTTCACGGAGCATCTAATTGGAGCTGACCAGGCGATATATGATTAAGAAGCTGTTAAGCGTTATAGCTGCATAAATAGAAGCTGATTACGGATATGGAAGCTTTATTGCACCGAATCACGATACACGCGAGTTTGATAATTGTGTGGGTTTTTAAATAATTTATTGAATGTGCGTTACTTTTCAGAGGTCCATATTAGAGGGAAGGTCTTTTGCAAAAAATAGATAAGTAACAAGATGTCAAAAATCAAATAAATAAATAAATAAATATCACGGCATGGGACAATTCACACCAATTGACCCAGTCCCAAAGTAAGCTAAGCAAAGCTTGTGTTATGGGTACTAGGCAACGGATAAACATACTTATATAGATAGATACATACTTAAATACATATTAAACACCCAAGACCCGAGAACAAACATTCGTATTTTTCATACAAACAGCTGCCCCGACACGGGAATCGAACCGGACCTCAAGCTTCGTAGTCAGGTTATCTAACCACTAGGCCATCTGGTCGTCAAATCAAAAGTTTATTTATGTAATTAGGCCGTTAAGGGCTCTTTTGCTTGTCTTTTTTTTCTCTATCTGCGCTTTCAGAAAGACCACGACCGCCAAGAAGAATGCGCCGCAAGAAATTTGGTTTTATTTATGTTATTTAAAAAAAAAAACAGATTATAATTTCATCATGATACAATTGGTACGTTACAGAATATATTTCATGCATTATGCAAAGAAAACTTAGTAAACAATTACAAGATCAATAAACTGAAACAATTACTTTGCTCACCCGCCTTTATTATTACTTTGCCTTTGGTCGCGGGTGGGCAAAGTAATTGTTTCAGTTGATTTAACTTATGGCTTAGTGGGTTTTGGGTTCAAATACAGGCTGGCTGGCACGTCTTAAAGTTTTTTAGAATTCAGGTGCGATATAAGTGGAATTTTCCACGAACTTTACGGTGAAGTAAAACATAGGATCCCTTTGTTTCTCATAATTTTATTTGCCATAATTTCACTTGCCATACTAAACATTGGCATAAAAGATATAGAAGCGTGCTTTCAGCATTTTTTGATATGTTTAATAATTTTTGATATTTTATATAGGTTTGTTTAATAAAAATTCTGAAGTTTATAAAGTTTCAGAAATAAATTTCTTTATGTCCAGTGAAAATGATTAAAAGCGATAGACCCTAATAAAACATCGCAATGAAACTGCACACTACTGCAAAGCTATTCAATGATGTGTGTGAAGTTCCCAATCTGCATTAAGCCCGCGTGGGAAACACCTATATCATTTTGAGAGAACATTTTTATAAAGACGGTTTTTATTGAAAGTGCTCCGTTTGATCATTAGTTCAGAATCTATTTGTTCCTTTTGACCCTGTTATTTCCACTTTGATCCGGTTATTAACAGTTTGATCCGGCGCCGGCCGTATTAGAGCATACCCGGCTAGTTTTTCACATCCCGGGCTCAATACGCTTTGTAGATTAATATCCGCTCAGTTTTTACTCGAGTTTTTCGTATAAAATTTACTCGGAAAATACGGTTTATTAAGTTTATGAAAACAGTAGCTTTTACCCGTGGCTGCATCCGCATTAGAAATATCTTCACAAGAAACATATGGGTACTATATTTTTATAAATTTATGCGTAGTCCTATGTAAAAAAAAAAAACTAGTCTATGGACTAGTCTTTGAACGTAAACTAACGGTCTAGGTGCGTTAACGTCAAAATCGTGGACGATCCATCGCAACGCAATGACACACTATCTTTATCCTTCATGTTGTTTGTTTGTAATAATATTGAGGTACCTTGTGTTGTTGAAACTAAACGTACTTATTTTCTTTATTTTTAATTGTTTTACAACTACTTTTTAGTAATTTATTGAATCAGGCGTTACTTTGCGGAGGTCCATATCAATGAACTGAAACAATGAGGGTTTTCTGACAGGTGGAATGTCGCTAGATGGCGTTAGTATCGTAAGGTCTATTGGACGTTACACCCATACAACAAATGTCAAAGTTGACAAACGGACCTGACGATACTAGCGCCAAATAGCCTCTCATAGAAAACCCTCATGAAGGTGCGACCAGACCGCCGCTTAAAAAACGGTGACGGTACGGAATCGCAGTGACGCACCGTAAACGTCAGTATTTACCGCATGCTCTCCATAGTAAAGTTGTGACGTTTACGGTGCGACACTGCGATTCCGTAACGTCACCGTTTTTTAAGTGGCGGTTTGGTCGCACCCTTACTGTGCTCACCCGCGACCTTAAGACTATTATAACTATTATTATTCAATTGACAATTCAATAATCTGGTAGTGAAATTCTGGTGGTTCAGCCAAGGTCATCGCGGCAGGACGGAACTCTTCAACGGTCAATAGCATCGCCTTGAAACTTGGTACGGATCTGTAATTTGACAGACTATGCAAGTACAGTCAACAAATAGTACAGACACCAAAAAATGCATTAAAAATAAAACTTATTAAGACAAGTACAGTATTTATAGATCGTAATCCAAAAGTTCATGAAATAGGTTGGGAATATCACACAGATTGGTCACACATTGTGATGATCCTCAATTGGGTGGGGGCAATAAAGTTTGGAGTATATCAATCAGTGTACAGGATGCTCGAGGCCGATATACAGGATGTTGATATTATACTGTTGACGGACGCACGGGGCAATTCGACTTGATTTAAACTAATGTTGGTAGGGGCACGGTAGAAAAAATGTCAGGTTCGGAAAAGAAGTCCTGTAGACACGGTAGATTACTATTGTTTCGAGAAAACACGGGGAATACGAATATTATTTAATCGCTCAGAAACGGTTAAATGTATTTTTATGGCATTTGGCACACAGATGTTTTATAATTTAGATTTTCACGCAGATACTTTTGTTCCGGTATATTGCACAATTTTCGCGGGATAGCGAGAAACAAAATCTTCATAGACAAAGTCGCGAACAACAGCTAGTTATTACATTACGTGGACATAAATGCATTTTTTTAAAGAGAAAGCCCTAAAGCCAACCTTTACAAACTTTTTTAGACACGGGACCCTAAAAAGTGTAAACTTGTTTTTTTATGTAGACCCGTCAGCTTTTCTTAAACAGATTTATACAGGCTATTGTAACATTTAATCTAAATGGTTCAAATAATCAATTTGTTGTTAGAATCAATTCAATTCTACGCGTAGGAGGTGGCTGTGACCACAAGGCCTATTAATACCAAAGAGGTAACTTTATCGAGTCATTCCAACTTCAGTCTTCTACCCAAGAGGATAAAGTAGAAGATTATAGAAAATTAACTGTAGTTATAGCTTTTTTGTGTCAAATAATTAAATAAGCGGCTGTCAGGTAGTCTATCAAAGAATTTTTCTATTATACTGCATTGTTATTAACACAATTTGATAACCGCCTTCACAATAAAATGAATACAAAAAACAATTTAAAAATGAAACAGTACCGCCACTGACTGACTGACAGACAGACAACGCACAATCCAAATCATTGAAGCTAGAGACTCGAAATTAGGTAGACACTCTAGTATCATAGAAATTAGGTCCATATCTAGTAAGTCCGACCAGGTAAGTAAGTGCTTTATATTTTTATGATAGTTCCTACATCAAAAGAAAAACTATAAAACTGACGGTCACATTAACTCTGGTAAGTGAAAATAGCCTTTGATGTTTAGGATAGGAGTTTCTTGGTCGACTATACCTACAAAGAAAAAAGATCGAGATTCCCACGGGAAAAGGAAAAAGGAGAAGGAAAAGGAGAAGGAAAGAGAAGGAAAAGGATGCTTAAATAAAGCAAGGGATAAATAGTTTGAACTGATTTTTAACCTACTGATTCGATTACCTATTAGTTTATATTATGATTACAAAACCTGTGTAAAATTTCGTGTCGGCAAATAATTTACGAAATAACTTAATTATTTGATCATGCGATTTACGTGCACAGAATAATTAATGATAATAATTATAGATTGTTATTTGTAACATAATTGTACGTCGGTAAGTTTCTTAAAGAACTATACCGAACCACTTAAGTTTACAATCGCAGAGTACCAATACTAGCGGGTACCGTTATTTTAGCTTTGAAGTGTTTTAACCAAAACTACTTGAATGCAGTTTAAAATTTATATTGAGTGACTGATTGTTTTTGTACTTTTCAATTGGTACTGATACTACACCAGTTCAAAACCCATATCTTATTGGTATCATCTTTTTGGTACCATTCTCAACCCTTGGTATTATAGTAGCCAACGTGGAAGATAAGCCCTGTGACGTTTTCACAAATTTAGTAATCTAGTTCAATAGAACCAGAACCAGATAACTAAATTTTTAAAAACTTGTCGCAGGGCTCATCTTCCGCGTTGGCTGCTATACCACCAAGGGTTGAGAATGGTGCCGAAAAAGCTGATGTAGCGGTATTTATCCGATTTACCGAATAATAGTTAAGTTTTTTGAGCGTAAGTCCATGATATTTCGTACTAAATACAAACTGAAATATAGATGCACAGAAAAAACCCCAGAAAAAAGACCAATGCTGGGAATCGAACCCAGGTCCTCAGCATTCCGTGCCGTGTGCCATACCCCTACACCACCACTGGTATAGAGATTAGAAACGAATCTTTCCTATACATCATACATTTCAGTCTGCTAAATCATCACCTTATGCAGTGACAAGCGCACATCTATGTTACACCCTCTATCGAGAGATTTTAACACTCCTTCGGAACTAACCGCTCACCGGATGACCGTAAAAGTAATAAAAAAAATGAAGTTCAAAAAATAAATACAAAAAGATACTTCATAGCTAACTTGTGTAAGTCCATGAGTATAAATTATGTCTATTTCTTTATCGTTTGATAAAAAGCCTACTCCACATTATTATGTGCAGTTGGCTATTTATTACTACCATTTTTAGATTTTAGTCTAAATAAAAATAGAACCGGCTATCATCTGATTCTAGAACTAGGATACCGAAATAGAAAACACCGGTATATCTTCCGCATTTGTAAGTACCGCTTTTTTCGGTACCATTTTCAAACCTCGGTTCCAGTACATTTATATCAACGTACGTTACTATGTTTACTCTATGATTATGTAGTTAAGCTAATATGTTATTAGGCTCGGATTTATGGCACAATCAAGTTAATAGTGTTTGCCGGCTTCATACACTTAGTTTATTTATAACTTCACCTGGGAAATTAGCTTCAACCATGTAAGGGCTTTGACGAGTTCATGCAAATATATTATGTTAGCTTTTGCCCACGGTTTTGCCCACACAATTAAAAATTGTGTTAAAGCTTCTTCATCTATTTCATTGAATAGAGCAACACTCAAAAATTATCATCACCATATCAGTTAGTGAACGTAAAATAATCCCGTTTTTACCTTATCCCGTAAGAATTTTCAAAAATCCTGAAATCTTTTTAGTGGGCGTCATTCGGCTAGGTTTATAAAGGAATAAAAAATACAAAAATGAACTTCCAAAATCCTAGGAGAATTAAAAGTAGGTATACAAAAAATGCAAAGGGAAAGATGTTCTAAAAAAACATCAGAAAAGTCTAGTCAAATGCGATTATGCGACCTGCTGAAAAATTTCCTTAACTAGAGCGTTTTGAGATAGTTTAACTTCGGTTACTGACTGCATTACCCCGTTTATCTATTGACCCATTACCACCCACTCTGTGGTAAAATGGTCGTTTACGGCAAAGCATGCTTGTTGCTAAACGGTTTGACACACATTGTGCTTTGCTGTTTCATTGGAACATAAAGACTTGATTTAGGCATACAGCGGTTTGTTTTTGAGAAAATATACCAACATTGACTTAGCTCCGAGTTATAAACGTACCCTACTTGTAATGTTTCATACATCTGCTAGTGATAGTGATAGTGATAGTGGTTTTACCTATTGCCTCTCAAGCAGAGGGCCGTAAGTTCGAATCCGGGCTCGCACCTCTGAGTTTTTCGGACTTTATGTGCGAAATTATATTTGAAATTTACCATGAGCTTTGCGGCGAAGAAACACATCGTGAGAAAATCTGCTTACATCTGCAAAGAAATTCAATGGTGTGTGTGAAGTTCCCAATCCGCTCTAGGCCCGCGAGAGAACTACGGCCCAAGCCCTTTCATTCTGAGGGGAGGAAATATAGGCTGCCCTGAATGGGGACCGAATCTGGAGCCACATGCTTTATAGTCAGAGTTTAACTTATTCGGCCGTCAGTTTTTTAATTTGTAATTTGTATATTGTATCAAAGTCTTATTTAATCTCGCATCATAAGATTACCTACTAAGATAATAAAGACAAACAACCACTGACACTGACACACTGAATTTGTTTACATAATTTCGAAACGTGAATAATACAAGCTACATTACTAAACCCCAGGCAAAATTGTAAACAAAATGATGATGGTATCACAGGGATCATAAAGTATTTATACCCATACAGTTAAATTTCAGATAAATAAAACAAACACCTACCTATTTGATACGAAGATTTAAAAATTAAAAAACCCCCGACGCAATTTGGTCACACATATTTTAAAAATAAAGTAATTGCCTATTATGCGTCCAAGATCCTTTCCGCAGCTAGCAAAAGAGCTGATAACTTTGAAACGGCTAAACCAATTTTGATGAAACATGTTTAAGAACCAGCGCCAAGAAACCACCTTTCAAATAAAAAAAATCGCATCCGAATCGGTCCACCCGTTTAAGAGCTATGATGCCACAGACTGACAGACAGACAGACACACACACACACACACACATAGCGGTCAAACTTATAACACCCCTCTTTTTGTGTCGGGGGTTAAAAATTCACGAACAAAGGATATGATATATTTCGTACTAAATACAAACTGAAATATAGATGCACAGAAAAAACCCCAGAAAAAAGACCAATGCTGGGAATCGAACCCAGGTCCTCAGCATTCCGTGCCGTGTGCCATACCCCTACACCACCACTGGTCTAGAGATTAGACACGTATTTTTCCTATACATCATAAATTTCAGTCTGCTAAATCATCACCTTATGCAGTGACAAGCGCACATCTATGGTGGTGGTTAAGGTGATGATTTAGCAGACTGAAATGTATGATGTATAGGAAAAATTCGTGTCTAATCTCTAGACCAGTGGTGGTGTAGGGGTATGGCACACGGCACGGAATGCTGAGGACCTGGGTTTCTGGGGTTTTTTTTCTGTGCATCTATATTTCAGTTTGTATTTAGTACGAAATATATGATTTCAAGGGATGACCGTAAAAGTAATGAAAAATTGAAGTTGAAAAATAAATACAAAAAGATACTTCATAGCTAACTTGTTTAAAGGATATGATCGCATGAATTTATATTTGTTTCAATAATACCTTCCATTTTTCTGCTTTCGCTATAGAATGTTTTACATTTGAAGCTTTTGATTACTGCTTCCCATATACCTCCGTAGTGAGGTGATAGCGGTGCCGGTAAACCGCCCAATCTGCAGTAAATTATCCATTATGACGTGTTCCATTAAAAACTTCCGATCCCATAAAACCGCCATCAAACACGGCTCCTAACAACCGCTGATACGTTTGGGAAGTGATTCATGACATAGGTATAAACTGAGGAAAAATTTAAATGTTGTTTAGTTGAAAAAAATCATCTTGTTTAGTTGAATGAAATCGGTATGGTTTATTTATCTCATTTGACTATTTCTATTAAGTATTTCATTTGACTTGTTTTGACAAAGCTAAAAACATTTTGTGGCTTCGCTCTCGTCAGAGTTTTTTATCCGCGAGAATTTTGCGAAATTCGTCGAAAATTCTTTATCTAGAATGCCCATACAGAAAACCTTATTGCAATATTTCAGCATTCTCAGTCCAAAGATTCAAACTTGACGTTAATGTGTCAGTCAGGACTTTTTGTGTATTAAGATTTAATTCTTTTTTTTACATCATTCCATCCTAAACACGCCTATCAAGAAGCAATGCTTCATCACTTTGTTTGAATCACAATGGTATATGTGGATTGTCGCATCGAAAGTATCAAGCATGTCAATTGTCAACCAGCCTGGACTACTTTGATGGAACTATATGATGAGTATTGTTTGTGATCCAACATAGATCACATTCGTGACAAGTGAGTCGGTCAGACTCACCTCTAACCTTATAAAAACTTAACTAAGTTCACTTAGATATCAATTCCATCGGACTTAGGACCTTGTGTTTGTGAGAAGTTATGGCGTTGTGGCGGCCCTTTCATCTTTTTATGAACTAAGCGCATTGTCACGAGGAATTCCGTGGTCTATCGTTTTCGGAACGGTTTACATAATTTTATAGATAAGGTTATATTTAATGTTGTACTCACGACTTTGGTTGGGTGACAGAAGCTGTAATATTTCGTATCGTCTTGTCGTTCATAGGATTATGCTTCTTTTTATTTGACAGTATTTAAGTAAACTATATCCTATCTTTGATAGTATGACTGTATATCTTAAAGATCTGAAGGGGTTGCTTGTATTTGAGCCGTCAAATTTGGAATCATCTCGGGAATCCCATTAAATTAGAGTTGTTTGTTGTTTTTTTTTTTTTTTGTTGTTTTTAGACGACCAGATGGCCTAGTGGTTAGAGAACCTGACTACGAATTTTGAGGTCCCGGGTTCGATTCCCGTGTCGGGGCAGATATTTGTATGAAAAATACGAATGTTTGTCCTCGGGTCTTGGGTGTTTAATATGTATTTAAGTATGTATTTATCTATATAAGTATGTTTATCCGTTGCTTAGTACCCATAACACAAGCTTTGTTAGCTTACTTTGGGACTAGGTCAATTGGTGTGAATTGTCACCTGATATTTATTTTATTTTTATTTAATTTATTTTTTTTATTTTCTTTCATCTTTTTTACTGCCATATTGCCGCAATTTCGTATGCGACCCGCAGAAATTTAAAATTTTTACGGGATAAAAAGTTGCTATGTTATCTACGAGTAGGAGTACCTGCTCGGACGACCTTTGCTCGGAGTTTTTTTTTGGAAAACTCGGAAACGCACATTTTACCAGAGACTAAAACAAGCTAGATTTATTGTTTGCCCTAGACCTATTGTAGACCCTAGATAGCTAGATCTATTCTAGTACATTCCAATATGTCATTCTATTTAAATAATTTATTGAATCAGACGTTACTTTGCGGAGGTCCATATTAATGAACTGAAACAATTACTTTGCTCACCAGCGACCCTAAAGTCTTAAGGTCGTGGGTGAGCAAAGTTATTGTTTCAGTTCGTCATCCTATTTGTCTTTAGTTGATGCTGAGTATTTCTAAATCAGACTAAGTAATATTCACCTACACAATGGTCTAGGTAGGTACATCAGTTAAGAAACAACATTGTTCTAATGTTATCTGCAGCATAATCAAGTCTAGGCTTTGCTGGCGTGCTAAGAGCGCTAAATGCCTGGTAATGAGGCCTGGACGGACATTAGCAGCCGCAGTTAACATTTAACTAACTAGACTTATTTTACCGTAAGACCAGTTAAATGCCTTCGAAGGTTTTTTGCTTTTTTGAATGTGTGAATCGTACATAGAGTGATTTTTACCGTGTTATAAATATTGCGTTCTTAGTTTAACTTACGTTAGACTTTTTTTACGTTTTTTCGGCTGTCCGTAATTTGGGTTTGAATAAAATAATTTTAAGCAATTGACTTGATGCAGTATTGTCCAGCTTAAACTGACCAGCACACACAAGTTTGTATCACTTAAAAAAAATCTGTATTAGGTTCATTGTTCATACGAATTAAAATAGTAAAAAATACAGTTTATTTTTAATGATTAATTAAGTAAGGTATTATGAATAACGTATATTGTTCTAAGCTTTTGCGATGATCACTCATAGTTATTATTGCACCCTGGGCATAAACGCGACTGTTTAAATACTAAATTGCCACATGATCACGATAAAAAGTATCCCATATGTTAATCGAACCGTTTTAGCGTGAAAGAGTAACAGACATCCATACATATATTCATCAGTACCTACAAACTTTCGCATTTATAATATAGTAAGATATTACAACTGCAAAGTAATTAGGAGTGACATTTCTTCTCAATAAATAGAAGATGTTACCCAGTAGTGGGACAAATAAGAGTCCAACCAATTTTCCTACTACGTAACTTCTACCCTTACAAATGTCCGTTCCACAAACAAAACATAATCAAGGAAAAACAACGGCCAAGTCCCGCTAGACCCCACGGACCCTGGGGTCGGATATTAATCTACCACTTTTCCTGTACAAGGAACCCAGCCCCTAAGGGCTTGCGGGAGCGAGATGGAACGTCCTGACGTATCCATTTCACGGTGCACGCACATTCTGTTTTGGGGAGACTTGGCTGCGTTTTTTACACATTAAAAAGGCATTAAGAGTGCGGGGTACAGCACAAGATATTGGTGCGTAATTACGTCGTTTTGTTTTTATTATGATGTTACAAAACTAACCCGGGGTATATATTAAGATAGTTGGGTTAATTTGTCAGAAGTCGCCTACAATTTTTTTCTATATTTTTTAATAACCAACTGAAATATTCTAGAATATTTTGAAAACTCTACAAACTTGTATTATATGCTTACCAGGCGCCTTCCTGTACCATGCTTGAAACTCAGAACCTCTAGCTTAATGAAGGTCACTTACTTCTGAGCTATTACCCGCTTGTCACCAGTAGTAATTAGAATTAAAATGTCGTTTTCAACTTTACAAAAAATCACCCATAACTTCTACCCTTCCTCATAAACCTAACGGATAATATTACTATTTCTATGTTCATTGCGCGCTCAAGATTTAATAAGAAGGGAATAACTGATTAGTCACGCAATGTATTGCAAAAACGCTTGGCGATCCATCGGTCGCGCATATTTAAGAGTAAGGGCAATAAAACACAGGCTGCGTTTTTGGCCAACCGCCAGCGCACGCGACGGATAGCGAATTATCGCGTGAAGAGTGTTTAATAGAAACGTGTGGAGCAATTAGGGGTCGCTACTGACCCCCGAAGGGGTTGATTTAGGGGTTGGAAGTTCTTTCAGCGCAAAATTTCGTCGATCAAGTGGAATTAATGATTTTTAATTATTAGCAGAGCTTTAGGGATCGTTTTAATTTTTTTTACATAATTAAGAACTTAATCAAAACAAAATCAAGATAGTTTATTTTGTGTAACGAAAGTTAGTCATACAAAATCTATGGGTAACTTTCGTTGCACAAAGGAATCAATTAAGTTATGGTTTTGTTATATCTCTTATTTTTGAAAACTACTCTTCTAACTTTCTTATGGATGTAGTCGTCTTCAATATCGGAGCTGCCAAAGTGAACATAAACATCTGAAAATTACCGTATTGTATTATTTATCATTAACTAGCTCCTAGTCACCCTCCAGGGCCAAAGAAAGACTACGGTATTTTTTGATCCAAACTTTTTCAAACGTAGCCCTCTTTTGTTTTTTATATTTACTTGATTAGCGTCCTTGTGAAGCTGTTTATCGCCCTTTAAAAAGTGTCCGTTCAAAATTAATTTCCTCTTAGAATGTTTGGGTTGCTTGGCAAATAAGTTAAGCGTGAGTCCGGTTTAGCGTAGCTACTAATGAAGGGTCAAGGTTTCTGAGATAACTGCCAGTCCTTCATTAGCACTTGTTTGCAGTAAAAATATCGTGTTGAATATAGCAAATTTGATTTATTATAACTAAAAAGATTTTCGAGTTTGCCGGATGGGATCCGAACCCGCATCTCCTGGCGATTTTTTTTATTTTTATTTTTGAGAAGGAGGCAAACGAAAGGAGGAAATAATCACCACCTCCCATAAATATCAACAACTCGAAGAGAACTGAAACAATTATTTTGCTCACCCGCGACCTAACAGTAGTTACTTTTATGTAAGAAATGCGTGTTCATGCAGTTCCTCCACCTCCACACTGTATGAACACACAAATCACACAAACCCAACTATCACCACCACCAAACTACACTGACGCGTTACATTTTCCGAGTAGGTACCATATACATATAAACATTCACTATGCTACCAAATGTTAGACACAAAGAGAGTCACTAATCTGTTGCCGGTCTTCAAAGGAAGTATAAACCCATTTCTTGAAAGCCCCGATGTCAAAGTCGTCTGGAAACACTGCTGCTGGAAGTTATTCCACAGTTTCACTGTATGTATGTATGTATGTAAAACTCTTTATTGTACGTAAAACATGAAAATTAACAGTTAACAAGAGAAACAGATGTACAAAGGCGAACTTATCCCTTAAAGGGATCTCTTCCAGTTAACCTTTGAAAGATTGACAGGACACCAGAGACAAGAGTAGGCATACAATGCAGAGTAAAAAGAGTCGAAATCAAAAGTAAACCCAAACCAATAAACTTAACAATGTATGTGGCAGGAAGTGCCGAAGAAAACGTACAGTTGTAGACTGCCATTTATCGAGATGGTGACGATGGAACTTGGACTTCCGGCGGGAGGTGCCATGGTGGAATTTCGCAGCATTCAACAAAATTTTCTTCTCGTCTTGTGTGTATTATATACCTATAAAAGGCAACCGTAACTGACTGATCTCAAACCACTGAACGGAATATGCTGAAATTTGGCACACGCATAGTTATTATGACGTAAGCAACCGTTAAGAAGGGATTTTCGGAAAATCCGGAAAAAACGCGATTTGTATATGCAATTCAACAGGACCCTATATCCGTAACTTTAGTTACTGGACTCTTCAAATTCGGTATAAATGTTAGCGATCATAAAGAAAGAAAGAATGAAGACATTTATTCACATTTACAAGACACACAAATACAAGAAAGTACACACAATTTCAAAGAAATAAATAAACAGAAAAAAAATTAAGGATTTTCGAAAAAATCCACGGGATAAAAAACGGGATTCATAATTATTAACTAAGTAATATAGATGATGATGACGATGAATTTTAGGATAATTTATTGAATCAGGCGTTACTTTGCGGAGGTCCATATTAATGAACTAAAACAATTACTTTGCTCACCCGCGACCTTACAATAGTTAGTCTGGATGCTCTGGAATGCATGGAAATAATTAGGTACAACACTATGGGGTCTATTATTAATGAACAGGTAAATTTAGTATCTTCTCCTTTACTGCGGCTTGGGTCGAATTTGAACAGTTAGTATTAATTAAATATGCCTTATAAATAAATAAACAAAAAAAAAAAAAAAAAAAAATCAAGGTAGTTTTATAATATGTCAATAAAAGTTAATTTTTGTGGGGTAGTTTGAGAATAAGAAAAATAAAGTGGGTACTTGAGAAGTTACAGTGACAAGTTAAAACATTTGTTTTGGTTTGTTAGTTTAACATTTGGTAGCATAGCATACGGTTGTGGTAACTCTGAAGATGAGCTCTGGTTGAGTTCGAAACGCGTCAGTGTAGCTTGGTGGTGGTGATGGTTGGGTTTATGTGATTTGTGTGTGATCGTACAGTGTGGAGGTGGAGGAACTGCATGAACGCACATTTCTTGCATAAACGTAACTATTGTAAGGTCGCGGGTGAGCAAAGTAATTGTTTTAGTTCATGAATTTTAGGATTTTCGCTTTGTTCAATGAGATAGATGAAGAAGCTTCACCACACATTTTAATTCTGCGCGGACATTGAATCGAGCTCCGACACCCGACAATCCTCTCGAAATTTTAGATAGCTGCATCACACGCTACACGCCACTATATTATTGCAAACCTTGCAACTTAATTGACAATAGTATTGAACAATAACTGGCTACGAATAAACAAATGTTTGCGTTGCTGTGAGCGTCAGCTGCGCACACGCAGCTAGGTCGCTACTACAATGACGTCGTAAACATACTATCACGGCGCTTCGCGGCGCGGGACAAGTTACAAGAGGTAAGACTTAAAAGCAAAGAACCTGATCCAAAAAAAATCATATAAGATATGCCTAAAACGACGGGTTTTGTATGAACTAATATTCTAAGAGTCACCAGATTTAAGTGACAGTTTAATACGCAAGACGTTTCGCTATGAAGTAATTTTATTTGCGAAGCTGTAACGCTATAACTTTACATATTTTACATGCGTTTCAAGCATCGCATTTCACGTACTTTAATTTTTTTTTTACGTATTTTGACAACACCGTATTCAGTTAACAATGAGGTTATACCATTACTTTATTGCCACCGCTAACGCTTATGCCTTGTACCCAAAAGAAATAAGCCTTAGCGAGATCGTATACGCAGTATATAGACCTTTTATCGTCTCTTTATCTCCTCAATGCAGCTTCCGAGCGCCTATTGCATTTTTAACGGCTTTATTATCATTGCACTGCTGCAATTATAGTATCGTTCGTTAATATGACTGTGTTCATGTTCAATACTTGTAATCGCATGACTTTCACTAACCTAACCTAATGGGTTCTACGATGCCGTTTTAATAAATCCAGATCCAAAAATGATTTTCAGTCTTTTGACCTATTCGGTATTTTAAAACATTCGGTCTTTCATACTGCGGTACACACCCGCCAATATTTTTAAAATGTACGGAAGTGTCATTCATTACCCAGGGTTAACGAATTCATTTTTTAATCTAAGCCGTACAAGCAGCCCTTGGTCTCTTTCTAAATGTAATAGAATAGCAGAGATGGAATTGAAGACCAACTTGCAATGGTTTCTTGTTTTCCTATGTGACTTTGCTTTACCATGTGGTCAGACGACTGTAAAGTTAATTATTGCTCTATCCATGCATGCATTCATGCTTTTTAAGTATTATAATTTATACTGTTAATAGACAGTGGTTATCTTTTATGGGCAGTGAAGATGTTAAAATGAGAACCGTGTCTTTCACTTAATTCGCACTGTGGAACGTATTTAGAAAAAATTGCCAGTTTACATTTTTTTATTGTGATAAAATAAAAATAAAAATAAATAAATAAATATCACGGGACAATTCACACCAATTGACCCAGTCCCAAAGTAAGCTAAGGAAAGCTTGTGTTATGGGTACTAGGCAACGGATGAACATAGTTATATAGATAGATACATACTTAAATACATATTAAACACCCAAGACCCGAGAACAAACATTCGTATTTTTCATACAAATATCTGCCCCGACACGGGAATCGAACCCGGGACCTCAAGATTCGTAGTCAGGTTCTCTAACCACTAGGCCATCTGGTCGTCTGGTGTGATTGATCTCTTAAACGCACAGAATTTTATATTCACTTGGATTTTTTTTTAAATAATGAAAATCTGAACTCATTGTACCTGAGATTTAAAAGCGAAAAAGTTTCCGGGTGCGCCGGTGGGACTTGAACCCACGTCTCCCGGGTATGCGCCCCAACGGGTGTTCTACCAACTGAACCACGTTGGGGCGCATACCCGGGAGACGTGGGTTCAAGTCCCACCGGCGCACCCGGAAACTTTTTCGCTTTTAAATCTTAGGTTCGGTGAGCAGACGTAACTGCTAATAAAATAAATAATATTTGAATTAAATAGAAGTGGTACATCATTTCTTACGCATTTCCAACTAATTTGGAACGTAGGAGTCATAGCTTCTAATAGTTGTGATGGATGTTACCACACGCCACTGTTGGCGTATGTAAGCGATTAAGAATTTCGGGGAGGTCGGTTGGATGCGACGTGGTTCAGTTGGTAGAACACCCGTTGGGGCGCATACCCGGGAGACGTGGGTTCAAGTCCCACCGGCGCACCCGGAAACTTTTTCGCTTTTAAATCTTAGGTTCGGTGAGCAGACGTAACTGCTAATAAAATAAATAATATTCATTGTACCTGAATGAAATTCATCATCAAAAGTATCAAAACCATCAAATCATAATAAGACAGTTTCACATTCCATTTGAAGTCACAGCGTTAAAGAATTAGGGTCGGATCCAGCTTGACACCAATCCAGCCGCCATTTAAGGCAAAGGGCCGTTTCAAAATGGCCGCCCAAATATGGCGACCAAAAATGGACACGTGTGTCCCATTTAACTATTTTTATTTAGAATTCGATTCGCTTTTGTAGTCTTTTTGTGTTGCGTGGCAAATAAGTTGTTGGTTTTAATTTTTAATCTTGTTTAAGCTTATACTTATTTCGTTTTATGTTTAAGTCTCACGTTTTAGAATTGAGATTGATTGACAGTAAGTTTTTGTTTGAATCTTGTATCAATTATTCATAAATTCTTGATTGGAATTATGTAAATTGAAAAAAGTTTTGAATACTATTTTATGAAAAAGTATTATCATAAAATCGCAATGTATTCTTGTCTTCGTTTATCTGCATAAACTTAATTCGAAAAGAGAAAACTTTCGTACTTTGTTGGATGTATTTAAAGCCCGGTGAAACACAGAAGGCGTTGTAACTTGCAAGTTTAACGTGTGTATTTGGGGCATTGTAGCTCCCGAACGGATGGAACTATTCTGACACGGTTTCTTTTTAATTTATAGCTACCTAGTTTCAATTGTTTTTATTTATTTAAGACTTTTAAATATAATTATCGGGGGTTTTTCGACTCGAAGACACAAAAAATGTCTCAAGAGTATTTTGCAATCCAATATTGGATTGAATAGGTTTTTGTCAAAAGAAAAAATAATAATACCTACAACCTTTTATTTGTTGGCT
This sequence comes from Archips crataeganus, assembly GCA_947859365.1. Classification (NCBI taxonomy): domain Eukaryota; kingdom Metazoa; phylum Arthropoda; class Insecta; order Lepidoptera; family Tortricidae; genus Archips; species Archips crataeganus. The sequence continues at coordinate 16,936,070 of OX402066.1, read as the reverse complement.
GTACTTTCGTCAACTGTAGCATGGTAATTCAAACTACAATCCGTATCTACTTTCAAATGAATGCTATTAACCGTTGAAAAGCCGTGGTGGCCTAGTTGGTTTGGCCTATGGCCTCTCAAGCAGAGGGTCGTGGGTTCGAACCCTGGCTCGCACCTCTGAATTTTTCGGAATTTATGTGCGAAATTATATTTGAAATTTACCATGAGCTTTACGGTGAAGGAAAACATCGTGAGGAAACCTGGACATACATGAGAAGAAATTCAATTGTGTATGTGATGTTCAATGCGCACTGGACCCGCGTGTGAACTACGGTCTTCTGAGAGGAGACCTGTGTTTGTCCGACACTGGAAGCAATATTTGTTATTTCGAAATTGTCCCAACATTCATACATCGACATTTTCAATCTGTCATCAGTCATTCGTGAACGTTAATACTTGCGTTAACCAATAAGTGCTATATTTACGAATAATTTATCGGTCTACTGAGTGCAATCATTTCAACCGAAATCATTGAAGTGTAATAGGTAGTTAAAGACATAACTATCTTCAAAAAAAATTTTCTTTCATGCTTTTGTTTAACGTGCAACCTTCGTATAATTAAGATTATTTAATAATCGATTATAATATCTAAAATTTATCATTTAAAATATTCAATCATAAGAAATAAAACAAAAAACAAGTAAATGTAAAATTAAACAGGTCATATGTAATGCGAGTGTGTATGTGAGAGTGTGAAGCGTGAGTACGTGTGTGTGTGAATGAGAGTATGTGTGCGTATGAGTTTTCTTCGTATGTTTGTTTGTATTTATCTTGGTATTTACTCGGTTTCCGATTGAGCTGAAATTTTGCATATTTATTATAAGTCTGGTGATAATACAACAGTCTGGTTTCAGTTCAAGTGGGCCGACCAGGATTATCTCCGTCATAACGGAAATTTTCAACGGTTCATCCCATATACGAGGGGCGTTCAATATAAAGTGAGAATGAGATGCAAACTCTTTTAATATTACGAAATTAAATACTGGCCGGTAAAGCTAATCTATCTAGCTGATTGCTATGAAAAAAAAAACTAACTGTCTTTTGTTTAAAAAAATATACGGTAATTTATTTGCAATGCTATTGAGTACGTTAGCGAAAATGGAGAAAATTGAACTGCGCGCCGTTATCAAATACTTGTATTTGAAAAATTTTTCTATGGGCCAAGTCAATTTGGATTTGCGGGACATTTTAGGGTCTAATGCTCCTCCGTATTCGACAGTCGCATGTTGGTGCGCTGAATTTAGACGTGGAAGAACATCGACAATGGACGACCCCCGCTCCGGACGCCCTACTACAGCAGTAACTGAAGAAATTGTGAAAAAAGTCGGAAACTCAGTTTTGGCGGATCGTCGTGTCACAGTTCGTTTTATTGCTGAAAATGTCAAGATTTCAACGGGGAGCGTGCATAATATTTTACATGAACGCTTGGGTATGAAAAAGGTATCTGCGCGTTGGGTACCAAGAATGCTTATTGCCACGCAAAAACAAACTAGACTAGAGATTTGTCATGAAGCTTTGAACCTGATGCAGCAAGACCGGGAACTTTTTTTGGCGCGATTTATAACAATGGACGAAACATGGCTCCATCATTACGACCCTGAAACAAAACTGCAGTCTATGACATGGAAAAGGCCATCATCTCCAATTCCGAAGAAATTCAAGGTGAGCCCATCTGCCGGTAAGGTCATGGGCTCTGTTTTTTGGGATGGTAAAGGGGTATTAATGATTGAGTATCTCGAGCATGGAGCCACTATTACGGGCACTTTATACTCCAAACAAATAGCAACATTGCGCAATGAGATCCGCGAAAAACGGCGAGGTAAACTCTCGAAAGTTGTGCTGTTCCACCAGGACAATGCCCCGGCACACAAGTCCGCCGTTGCAATGGCTGCAATTCGTGATGCTGGGTTCGATATCCTTAAGCATCCTCCGTATTCACCAGATCTCGCTCCCAGTGATTTCTACCTATTTCCGAGATTGAAACAATACCTGAGAGGCCAGAAATTTGAAGACGACGACGCGGTAGTCACTGCAGTACAAGATTTTTTAAGTACTCAAGATGAGACCTTTTTTAAAAATGGAATTTTAAGTTTAGAAAAAAGATATACTAAGTGTATTATGCTAAAAGGTGACTATATCGAAAAATAAAATGACATTTAGTAAAAGTTGTTTATAACATACTCATTCTCACTTTTTATTGAACGACCCTAGTATATACGTCACACTGCAGGACAAAAGCCTCCTCTCAGAATGAGAGAGGTTGGGCCGTAGTTCCCACGCGGGCCCATGCGAATTGGGACCAGCACACACCCCATTGAATCTCTTCGCAGGTGTATACAGAGGCCCTACCACGAAGTGCATAATTCGAACTTCGTTTCGTGCCGTCCCGCTCACGCTAATATGATTTGACACGAGAGTGAGAGGGATAATACGATACGAACTTCGATTTTCGAATTTCGTAGTAGCGCCTCAGGTTTTCTGACGATGTTTTCCACCGTAAAGCTCGTGGTAAATTTCAAATCGATTTTGCACATAAATTCTGAAGAACTCAGAGGTGCGAGCCTTTGAACCCAGGACCCTCTGCTTGAGAGGCCATAAGTCAAATAAGTCAAGCCTCTAGGCCTTCAGGGCTTTCACATCATTTCAGCATTTTTAACGACCGCTTTAGCCTAGTTGGTGGTGACCCTGCCTACGAAGCAAGAGGTCCTGGGTTCAAATCCCGGTAAGGGCATTTATTTGTGTGATGAGCACGAATATTTGTTCCTGAGTTATGGATGTTTTCTATGTATTTAAGTATTTATTTACCTATATAAGTATGTTTATCGTCGTCTAGTACCCATGGTACAAGCTTTGCTTAGTTTGGGACTAGGTCGATTTGTGTAGGATTGTCCCCTAATATTTATTTATTTTATTTATTATTTATTTATTCAGCATACTTAACTGCATAGATCATCTGTGGTGATTCAAATCGTGCAAGTTGAATTAAATTGCGCGGCCGCAAAGCAAACTAGTTTGAAGTGGGCAATCGAACGCTGCAATGTAAAGCAACTTGCGCGATTTTTCTTGCTAGTCTAAACTGGGCTTTAGAGCTATAAATTTTCTTCCGATTGTAACAAAACTACGTGGACTATAAAATTATCGAAGCATCTTTTTACATTCCAACTGCGTCCATTACCAAAGCACGGATAGTGTACCTGAATGGTGCCATAAAAGTGATGGATTCCGTTTGATATACAGCCGTGACAGACAAACCGAAGCATTTATTGTGTTGCGGAAAAATTGGGTTATTTTATTACGACCATAAATGTTAATTCGATATGCCGGTTTGGTTTTAACAACGAAATGAAGCTTTTATGTTTTGTGTAACGTGAATAAACAATTTATTTATCATCAACATTTCACATAGGCCTCCCTCATTGACTCCCAATCATTACGGTTGGAAGCGACTTTCATCCACCCTGAAGCGACTTTGTTTTATACTATGTACCTAGTGATAGGCTTGCGTTTGACCACAATCACGCCTGATGGAAAGCGAAGATGAGCCCTACGATGGAGCACGCGTGCCTAGTAAATGCTCATTCATAGACTTGAATTCAGGGAAGCAAGCAGAAAGAAGGCAGTTGTTCGTTTCATTTATTTTAACACTAAAATTAGCTTTAAAATTAAAATTATTAAAATTACCAGATTATCGTTGAGTTTTTGGGAGACTCTCTGTAGACTTACATTTTTCATATGCTGTTGATATGTATGTGATTTCCGACTTCTGATGTAACACCTATATTAACTATTGTGATTTTGTTTCAGGTATGATTCAGTAAACTTCACTCGAGACAACGGTAAAAGCTAACCGTCAATCAATTAACTCCTACTCTAAAATGTGCATCGTAACGGTGAATTCAAATCGTAGCCATTTCCAAAATGGCCACCAGGAACAAATCTAATTGTGCTCCACAAAGAACACTTTAATTTGCGTATAATGCCTTCTTAATGGACGTCCCGGGTTCGGTGCCGGCGTGGGTTCCCTAATGACCTGTATGCATTTAGTATTTATTGTTTCTCGACTAGTTGATATTTTGAGGAATTTAATTAGTTTAATGACCCGTATATCCAACTAGTATTTAGTCTTCCTGTTTATTTAAGAGCAATAGCTTTTTGAAAAGTCTGTTAATTTACAATATTATACAATGACTCCAATGTACGTCGAAACAACTGCATCATGACCTAACTGTGGAAACATTTCACAGAAAAATGTCACACTGACATCCCATTGCTTGCCAAGGTTAATCATTATGACGCTTACTGTGAAAACGTTCTACGACGCGTCGGAAATCAAATAAAATGTTTCGACTGCACTTTACACTGCAAACTACAAACGGGTAAATAGAGAAAAACAATAGGCTAGGCGGCCTTATCGATTCAGAGCGATATCTTTGAGATAACATTATGTAACCGAAAGAAAAGTAAGGGATGGATTTTAGCAGGCAGTGCCATTTGAAACAAATGCTATAAATAAACAAACATTAAATAATGAAACGAAATGAGTAAACAATCCCGATAGGGAAAGAATTTTATTAGTTTATTTGTTAAACCTGATACAATGTATCACCTTTTAAGTTCTTTTTGTCCACTTGACAGGCTTATTCGCCACAGAATACAATTTTAAAACGTATAAATAACTATAGACTGAGAACTCCCTGTTCTTAAATTTTCATGACATTTCACGTGTCGCCTTATGCAATTTTTTCTTAGTTTTCCGAATCCCAAAACAGTCACAGCGATTATAAAGCCAGTCAAATAAATGTCTTTCTACACAAATTACTACCTAATCTATTTATATATAAAACAGAAAAAACGTTCTACCTATGTCCGTGATAGACTGCATAAACCGGTTTCATTTGAAAGACAATAATACGAAATTAGTTTAAGATTACGAAAACAATACATTAAGGACCGTACTCTTCATGAGTCAAACATTATTGGCGGCAAAAGCTAGTTCTAACTAAAAGTCTTGAACCAAAATCATCTTTCCCTGACATCTGACGGACTCAGTGCATTTCTAATGGGCTTTGATAGTGGACTTTGGCCTAGATCCTTTTGCTTTACCTAACGAAGCATCACTAACTCACTTAAGCTTTGTTCAAAGTTAGTGGCCGACGTGTCTAATTCATACTCATACTCATACTAATAATAATAATTATCTATGATCTATGATATTTATTGTTAGAGAGTTAGTTTGTCGAGAAGTGACTTCACTTCGGCCACATTCGAAACCAGTTTTTTAAATTATTTTCGGTTGGTAAAGGAATAATATTTTTTATCTAACTTAATTAAACTAATTTGCAACAGCCAAAGGCAGCCATCAATCTATTGCCACGAAAATAATTATATTATCTATTGGTCCGCATTCTCTTTAAGTAACAGCTATAATTATGTCCTCCGTCTTGACCCTCGTCACAATATTTGAGTTGACCAAGCAAGTAATGGGTGCCTGAGTGCCGGATAAGGTTTAGCCCTCCAGCGTTGTTTTGGTAAGTGTGGTGTCGATGCAGACTTTGAAAAGGTCGTATTTCTTGTATTAGACTTCAAATAACTTTAATTTCAATATTAGATGGAAACGGACGCCTATATAATTCCCGTTCCCATGTGAATTCCGGGAAAATATATATAAACTCCCAATTTTATTATCTGGACGTCTAAACGTAAATAACAGATTTAACAAATCAATTGAACATAACGACTGAAAGACAACACTAAACGAATCCAAAGTCAACAATTTCACAAAAGCAACATAATATATTATATGTAGGTATGTTCTATTTTTCTTCACCGAATTCGGAAGCAATATCGCCGTTCAGACAAACACAGCTGGCATTGTTTACACTCATGACACATTTTGTCATTACAAAGTCTTTTATCCATTTTAGTGCAGTCAATTTGGAACCTTGTCGTACTGAGTACAAAGTCGAAAGTCATCTTAAGGAAAGGGACGTGATGCCTTTAGGAAATGAGTCGCTTAGCATACCCAAGGTATTGGGTGAGGTGTGGAATTAGTGGGAATGTGATACTTTTCGGACAGGATATGGGTAAGTGTGAAATAAGTAGTGGGAATATAGGGAAATAATAGCCTCTTTAAACATTATGACGAATCATACTTATAAGAAATTGCTTTACCAATTTTAGGTAAATGTGTTAAATTTTTTATGTTCGGTATGTAACTAAATAACATCGTAGATCTGTTTTGAAAAAATTATACCTTGTTCAATATCAAAATCAAAATTAAAACGTTAATTTTGTAAGTAAACCGCAATGTGCCGCAGCACAGGTTTAATTAAGAAGTTTGCCTTGACCATAGGGATAATGATAAATTTCAAATGTAATTTGGCACATTCCGAAAAACTGAGAGATGAGATTCTCGAATCCACGACCCTCTGCTTGAGAGGCCAACCCCCAAATAAAAAAAACAAGTCGGTTAACAAACCCGGTCTAACAAAATTAACCATCATCATCCCAGACTATATGTCCAACTATAGGGCACAGGCCTCCTCTCAGAATGAGAGGGGTTAGGCCGTAGTTCTCATGCGGGCCCAGTGCGGATTGGGAACTTCACACACACTATCGAATTTCTTCGCAGGTGTACGCAGGTTTCCTTCACCGTAAAGCCCATGTTAGATTTCGAATGAGATTTTGCAAATAAATTCCGAAAAACTCAGAGGCGCGAGCCGGGATTTGAAAGAACGACCTTTTTTGTCTAATAAATATTTTAAAAAAAATCGAGGACCTCTTTCTTTTTGAAGTCGGTTACAAAAATACGGGATGTTTATTCATGGCTTGAAAGGAAGCTTGTTTATAGAACTATGGCCGGTTGCGGTCAAAGCGCGTCGCATGCGCATTGCGTACTCGAATGCGGAACTAACGCACGTGCGCCCGCGCTGCGCATCAACCCATTTAAACGGTGTAAATATCGAGCGAATTATACAGGGTGGAAAAAACGAACGCCCCACGGAAGGCGCCTTAAATATTGCAAATAGCACGTTCGTAAAGGAAACATTCCTTTATTTTTAAAAACAGTGAACACTGCATTTATGGATTTTTGGAAAATCGCTTATCTTAAGGATTTGCTACACTGTATGCGTTCTGCGGTCGCGGTCAGCACGCACAATAAATATAGAGACCAACAATGTTGCTCATACATATTGCGTTCAATTTGACCTGACCGCGACCGCAAAACGCATCCAGTGTGGCAAATCCTTTAGTCGGGTCCTGAACCCGTCAAATTTTATAATGCTGATCAAAAGGGTTACTGATAATTATAATGTTCATTTATCTCTTAACATTATACACAATCAAAATAACAAAAGACCATGAAAACTAACAATTACGTGTTAATTTTGTTTTTTTACCCGTCACAGGAAAAGACCGCAGCTAGCTAGTTTTTCCGCTATTTTCTCCATCATGTTGGTTTGCGGCAGGGATATAGTTGGCGTCGGAGAATACAGCCCAAATATGCGTTCTTCCCTTGTGATTGTAATTGTCTGTGTGACGTGAAGTGCAACTAATGCGAATGGTCGTTTCTACACGTCTCCGCTTCTATGGAAGCGTATCCTTAGAGCAGCAGGAAGTAATGTATCTAACAGACCGCCATCATAATTCTAAACATGACAGCGCGTAGAATGCGTGTGCGCACGTCATTGTTAAGGTAATCACTCTTAGATGCAAACTGTAGATTCGTAACTCGCTACGCATAATGTGATAACGTCGGTATACTAAAAATTCCATCACGTACTATATTAAAAGTAATATACTTCCTAATAAAGAAACAAGTTTTTTTTCAAACCTAATGCTGTATTTACACGCTTGCGAAGCTTCGGCAACCTTTCACAAGCTTAGCGTGTGACCGTTTCATACATTTATACATACAAAAAGAAAAGTCCTGACTAATTGACTCACTGACTGAATAATTAATGTTCAGCCTAGAACCTTGGCCCTGGACTGGAAAGCTAAAATTTTGCATCGAAGTTGCTCTTGTAATGTATGTATGGATGATGGTAGACTCCCTAGGGCCGTATTTACTCCCAATTAAAGGAGGGACTCCTGGAGGCCAGTTCTTACGTTACAAGGATGTCCTAAAGCGCCACCTCACCGCATGTAATATCCCATGCGAGAGTTACGAAGATCTCGCGAAACAGAGACCAGAATGGCGCAGCTCTGTGAATAAGGCTGTTACAGATTTTGAAACGCATCGCTTAGAGCAACTGGATGTCAAACGCCTCATTATAAAGACCCGTCCGAGACCTACATACACTTACACATACAATGATAGTGGTCAATTACATTGTGCACTCTGCAATAGAACCTTCAAAACAAAGTTTGGCTTTGCCAGCCATATTCGGGCACACAAGTAACAAGTGAGCGTAAAGGTTCGCCGTGGTCGGACACGACATAGAGGACATCATCATCATCAGTGTGTTGCAAGGAAAAAGGACGGATTTATTGAATTTCTCACGGGATACAGAACAAACGGGATTTAAGTGTTCGATTCAGAGGGACCCAACCTCTGTAACTGTGATTACTATACTCTTCAAATTAGACATGCATAGGTTACTTATAAGTTATCATATTTAGGAATTTTAGAAATTTCCACGTGATAAGCAAAATAATAGGATCCCTAAAAGCGTCATAATACGCAATGTAAATATGTACTATAAACAGTAGCCATCACGCACGGCAGAGAAATGAGTACTTATTAATACAGGGTTATTTGTAATTCACTGACATCCTCTTAACCCTAAATTCCTATCACTCAAACAAATATTTTTTGTTTTACGACTTTTTAAAATGAATTTCTTTTTTTCTCATACAAATACACAGAGTGTCGTAAAAATAAGAGGTAATCTCAAATTTTCAAAACGTTATTACACCAAAAATATTAAGTTATGACAAAAGCCGTAAAACAAAAAACATTTGTTTAACTGGTAGGAGTTTAGGGTTAAAAGGATGCTAGTGAATTACAAATAACCCTGTATAATGTTAAAATAATAAGTAAATCCAGGAACATGTAAAATTCATTAGAAATCAAATAACAAAATAATCATTGTATCGTGTCACCCAGTCACGAGTAATTTGATTCAACTCCGGCGCAGGGTCAACGACCCGGTCAGCTGATCGCAGCGCCTTGAACCGTGACGGTTTCCCTTTCAACTCTATTAGTAGGCCGCTAGAGTTTTCAGTCGATTGGCTGATTTTGGTAGTTGTAGATATATCGACCTTCAATTATTTTCGAATCAAATGAATGAACGTAAGGTAAAAAAAAATATCCGGGTTTATTATAACATCATCATCATCTCGGTATATATACGTCCCACTGCACTGCCGCTGCTTGGACAGGTTCCTTTCCTACGTGGGCCCAGTGCGGATTGGGAATCTCACACATATATTTCTTCGCAGGTGGGTCATACTTTATACACAGCGTAAGAGTCAAAAGTTGTTTCTCGTGTGTAAATAACCATAAATTAAAATTTTTAAAAACCCCCAACGCAATTATGTCACTCGTGTGTTTGAACATTAAGTCAAAGCCCATAAGATCCCTTCCGCAGCTAACAAAAGAGCTGATTGCTTTAAAACCGCTAAACCGATTTTGATGAAACATATTATTTAAGAACCATCGCCAAGAAACCTGCTTTCTATTAAAAAAACCGCATCCAACTCGGTTCACCCGTTTAAGATCTATGATGCGACAGACAGACAGACACACACACATAGCGGTCAAACTTATAACACCCCTCTTTTTGTGTCGGGGGTTAAAAAAATTACCGACTCCGAGTCAGCAAACTGATGTCATCATCACCATCTTACCTATATATATATATATATATATATATATATATATATATATACATCCCACTGCAGGGCACAGGCCTCCTCTCAGAATGAAAGGGCTTGGCCCATGTAGTTCCCACGTGGGCTCAGTGCGGATTGGGAATCTCACACACACCATTGACTTTGATGTTACTACGGCCTTATTGCGTCGGAATAAGAGTCTGTGGTACTTATTTTTGAAACTTTGATTGGGTTCATATTTTTACACCTGACTGTACATATTTTTTTACCGTATTTTTTTAATTATAGCTACACTCATTCTAGTAATTTAAATCCCCCCCCGCATGGCGCGTTGCTCACACACAACATCAGTAAACCGCAATAAATCTGAAACTCCAAATCTACTTAACTTAATTAAATTAATTAACGGAAGCGTTTACACGCAGCCTAAAGCTTAAGGTAAAGCTCGCGACGCAAGTCAAGAAAAAGTAGCGATTTAAAAAAAATTCATGCTTTTTGTTTCTTTTAACTTTATGGGAGGCTCCAGAAGCTTCTCTTAAGGGCACCAGCCAGCACCACTAACCGTAGCACGGGGTGTGCGCGCGACGCATGCCCAGCGCGGTCTGTAACAATGAATCATACTCGTACATACACGGTGACACCAGTACCGGCGTTACAACCAAGAAAATCAAAATCGAGTGCCAGTTTGGTGGAGGAAGCATTGAGATTCTTGATTGATTGAGATGAGGGTGAGCCCCACCGATCGCCCCATGAAATTTTGCCCCCCCTCCCCCCCATAACGCCGGCACTGGGTGACACACACTGGCAGCGCGGTACAGCGTATATGATTCGAAGAATCAAAATTGATTTATAGAGCGCGCTAGGCACGCTCTGTTGCCGTCGCGCGCACGCCCCGCACTGCGGTCTGTGGAGGCCTTTATTTTGACCGATTTGACCAATCAAATAAAGCTAATGTCTCTAAGACACTTAGGTCCTAGCTCGTACCTATCATTTAAAAGATAGTCAACTATTAAATTGAATGAGTAATGCGTGATGAACCAGTGCATTGCTTCCTGATTTATTACCTAGTATTTGCTTTTTAAATTGTGTTAATAAGAAGGTTAAAGACGTTTTGTTTAATATGTCTATATCTATGTCTTTAATGTGTCACGTCAATGAATTATGAAAAGTAACAGTTTTTTTTGTTTAGAAATTAATGCGCGTGACGTCGCTCTTCCCTTTTGATTAGTATTAAGTGAAAGTTTTCATACCTGAAACTAACTTTCGCTATTTATTTATTTCGAGTATTTAATTATTCGAGTATTTATGAAAAGGAATAAAAATTTTTTTTTTGTTTAGAACAAAATCTATTTCAAAGCTATTTTGTAGTTGTGGTTGTGCATTTTCTAATTAGTCATTTCGTCCTCACTCACCTGAGGTGTATATAGTCGGGGCAAGTAAAGGTTCGTCACTTTTCGACTCTATGTCAACGAATTAAGGTCGAAAAGTGACGAACCTTTTTTTACCCCGACTATAATAAGGAGTAGCATTAAAGTAGTTTTAAAATATTTAGTACTGTCATCCCTAACCCATATAATAATTTATTTAATCAGGCGTTACTTTGCGGAGGCCCATATCAATGAACTTAAACACTTTGCTCACCCGCGACCTTAAATACCATAAAAAAGTCGCGGGTGAGCAAAGTAATTGTATTCAGTTCTTCCCTTAAGTATTTAATGTTTTTTTTTTACCTTAGACCGAGCAAGCGCCATTTATGATACTATTCTAACTAATAGCTCTAGATAGTCCGCTTTCCCCTCTTCGCCTGCACCACCATGTAACCCCAACTAATCCCCATACATTATAAACGCGTGTACGTCTGTAAACCTCTCGGAACTCCAATATTTGCTCCTGCGTGAGGTGCGATGTTACTTTGTTCAAGCCGTGTCCAAATTAGTTTACATTGCGATTTGATTTGTACTGTTTGTGTACGCTTTTACTGAGATTAAAATACAGACTAAAGTACCTATACATACATAATTATAAGGGCGAAGTACGGGCTTTTATTGAACTAGTGAGTTACATTTACATGAGCTGAAACAATTACTTGGCTCACCCGCGACTTTACGATGGTCGTTTATTTAAGAAATGCGTGTTCATGCAGTTACTCCACCTCCAAACTGTACGAAAACACACAAACCCAACTATCACCACCACCAAACTACACTGACGCGTTTCGAACTCAACCAGAGCTCATCTTCAGAGTAGGTACCACAATCTTACGCTATGCTACCAAATGTTAGACTTAACACTAACATTTTGGTTGTCTAACATTTGATTTGTTAGCATAGCGTACGGTTGTGGTATAGTCGACCAAGTAAGTGCTTTACCATTTTTTGAGACAGTTCCTACATCAGAATAAAAACAATAATGCTGATTGTCACATTGACTTGTAAGTGAAAATAGCCTTTGATGTCTTAAGTCATACAACTGACATTGAACTTTAGGGTGGTAAAGGAGTTTCTTGGTCGACTATACCTACCTACTCTGAAGATGATTTCTGGTTGAATTCGAAACTGAAATTTGGCATAAGAGCACAATAAAATCTTAGATGTGTAATGGGCATTTACTTTACTTTCAAACATATTATGTGACAAACTCTGCTCTGTGAAAGCTCTGGAATGAGGTTCCTGCTGCGGTATTCCCGGACCGATATGACCTTCAAGCTTTCAAAAAAAGAGCGTACTCCTACCTAAAAGGCCGGCAACGCACTTGTGACTCTTTTGGTGTCGCAGGTGTCCATGGGCGACGGTAATCGTTTACCATCAGGCGATCCGTCTGCTCGTTAGCCTCCTATATCATAAAAAAAAAAAAAAAAAAAAAAAACTGAAACAATTACTTTGCCACCCTCTTTGCTTTGCTTTGATCGCGCGTGAGCAAAGTAATTGTTTCAATTCATTAATATGACCCTTGATTGCGTTGGGGGTTTTTGGAATTGTTTTCACTGGAATTTTTGAAGACAGTTAAAATTTCAATTCGACTGCTTGACCTGATTTACGCGTGAAAAACCGCGGGTCAGTGCTATTCCTCTTAAGAGCTCGTTTACCATAGACGTCTGTAGCACATGCCAACGGTTGTCCCCAATCCGTCGAGACCGCTCCTTGTTTGGCTCCGGCCGCCATTGGGCGCGTGTGAAGATCCGCTTGCACACTGATTGGGTCACTGACGGCATGGCACGGCATAGCACGACAGGTTACATACGAATTTTACCGCAGCATCCCTCGGCACGTCGCGGCATCGTGGTATCGAAACAAAGAAACCTGAATTCTAAAGTCATTGAAATAAGATTAAAAATAACTTGATAGGAATAAAATCCTTTGGCCCTTAGTCGGTGGTCGGTGGCCAGTGGTGTAAAGTTAGGTATGTACCTACTTTCGTTGTTTTACCACTCAGAACTTTTGGTGAAGGAAAACATCCTGTAATGCTGCATTGGTGTATGTGAAGTTCCCAATCCGCTTTAAGCCCGCGTGGGAACTACAGCCCGTCTCATTCTGAGAGGAGACCAGTGCTACAGTGGGATGTATGTAAGAGATGTTGAATTCTAATGGTCTTCGACTAAATCAATAACTTGGGTGGAGATATATGTGACCGTTATGGAGAACGGGGGCTATTTGTCAAGATGTCTGCGGACGGCCTAGTCAGGCGGAAGACCGGAATGATAAGGACACGTCTTGGATTAAGCGTTTATTGAAGCGGCGATTCCCAAAGGATACATGCAGGTGCATAAGTACCGACGTCAGTCTATCGTAGGTACGTTAGTCTTAAGTCGGTACCTGTTTAAGAGCAATCGCTGCTGAAAAGGTGGCATTTGAATTTACGATTACACTATATTTTAAATGTAATAAATAAATATTTATTTTATAATATTTGGTAGCCTAGTAGTAGTAGTAGGTTTGTAGGTAGGTGGTAGGTTTGGTAGTTGTTTGACCTTTGGCCTCTCAAGCAGAGGGTCGTGGGTTAAAATCCCGGCTCGCACCTCTGAGTTTTTCGGAATTCATGTGTGAAATTACATTTGTAATTTACCATGAGCTTTACGGTGAAGGAAAACATCGCGAGGAAACCTGCATACACCTGCGAAGAAATTCTATGGTGTGTGTGAAGTTCCAATCCGCACTGAGCCCGCGTTGGAACTACGGCCCAAGCCCTCTCATTCTGAGAGGAGGCCTGTGCCCTGCAGTGGGACGTATAAAGGCCGGGATGATGATGATTTAATAAATATTTTTTTCCTTGGCTGGACATAGTGCGTATTGAGAGGTGCGAGAACAAACCCTGTAAATCTAATACCTGGTGTACACTCGCGTACGAGTGGCGAGACGAACTGCGGGACGAGCCACGAGACGAGAGTGTGAACAGGCGCGCCTCGCGCCTCGTCTCGTGATTTGCCTTGATTTTGAGGCTCGCGTCCGGAGCGAGACGACGAGGCGAGGCGCGAGGCGAGAGTGTAAATCAGGTATAAGTATGTAATTGACTGTTGAAAAAAGAACACTATTTTAAATATCTAAATTCAATCCTACAAGACGTTAGAACGACTCCAACTGGTTTGACCACGCACCCCTCGTTTAGGATTTGTCCCACTGAATGCGTTCTGCGGTCGCGGTCAGGTCAAATTGAATACAGCCCGCATTATGTATGAACAACGCACGCGCAATATACAGAGACCGACAATGTTGTTCATACATAATGCGGGCTGCGTTCAATTTGACCTGACCGCGACCGCAGAACGCATCCAGTGTGACAAATCCTTTATTCCTATGATCTGAATCGCTAAACGCTCGGCTTATGAAAGACTACAGATCTTGGGCCGTAGTCAGTTCGGAGGAGCATGTGAAACGGCAGAGCCGGTAAGTTATTGGACACTTTCGTGCACCGCTCTATTTATGGGTAACTTCCTTTTTACTGCGACACCGCTCGAGCGATAGCGCTACTTAGGAAATTAAGGCAAGTTTTTTATGCGGAACGAAATTTAAAAAACCAGTCAAGTGCGAGTCGGACTGGCAAACCGAGGACTCCGTATTAGTCAATAGCAAAAATATCATCTTCATCATCATAATTTCAGCCGAAAGACGTCCACTGCTGAACATAGGCCTCCCCCAAGGCTCGCCAAACAGATCGGCCTCGCGCCATCCCCATCCAACGCGATCCCGCAGCCTTAACCAGGTCGTCGCTCTATCTTGTTGGAGGCCTACCTACACTGCGTCTTCCGATCCGTGGACGCCACTCGAGAACCTTTTTGCCCCATCGGCCGACAGTTCTACGAGCGATGTGCCCTGCCCACTGCCACTTGAGTCTGGCGATTCTTCGAGCTATGTCAGTGACTTTAGTTCTTGCGCGGATTAAGCAAAAATATAAGCTATGAAAACTCAAAAAATCAAAATGTCCTTCTGGTTAAGTTCATAAAGTCGCTGAAAAAAAAAATTTTCTCCCTAAGATCGACTCACGTTTGATCGTTTTTTTTTATGTACAGTTTAGGAAAGTGAGGTTAAAAGTCGTTTCATATCAGCTGAAGTTCACTAACCTAAAATACAAATAAACACATTTCCCAACATGAAGTCAGTGGGTGGTCTGTACGTAGAACCGAGGTTATGCAGCCAGTTATTATCTAAACTCTAACTTCCCTATTTGGAAATGGTCGTGAATATTCAGAAAACGGTTCGGAATTGGTTTAAATGTAAACATTGTTTTACACGGTAATGATATGGCACGACTATACCGAGAAGGTTTACAATGTAAACAGTAAATATAAAATTAAAGAGAAACGGTGTGGCTAAGACGTGGTCAAAGTCAAAGTCAGAATCATCATCCCAGCCTATATACGTCCCACTGCAGGGCACAGGCCTCCTCTCAGAATGAGAGGGCTGGGCCGTAGTTCCCACGCGGGCCCAGTGCGGAATGGGAACTTCACACACACCATTGAATTTCTTCGCAGGTCTATACAGGTTTCCTCACGATGTTTTCCTTCACCTTCCTTTCAATGTGATTTCGCACATAAATTCCGAAAAACTCAGAGGTGCGAGCCGAGATTTGAACCCATCAGTATCTATAGGTATCTAAGCTATTCGAGACTAGAGGCCGCCAATACGGAATTAAATTATTTGGAAACAAACCTGTCCATGGTAAACGTTAATTTTAAAAAGTGCACTTTGCCCAAGGAAATTCCGTGAAAAATAAAATTATCTCATTTCCATTAGACGAGATAAAAATAAAAACCGTCATTAAATTATTTAATTACGAGCCGTTATGCGAAACAAGCGTTATTCGCCAAATGGGGTCGATTAAAAGGTTGAATTTTACATGATTCTCGTACATCCAAGTTAATCGTAAAGTTAATATCAGACGCGTCGTTTTTCCTTCATTTTCTTGTTTGGCTTTGCATCTTTCACTCAAAATGACACGTCTGAACGTAGGCATAGAGGGATACAAAAATGCTGAATTAATTATTTAGTGAACCGATACGACGCTGTTGGATCTTTTCATTCGGCATCTTATCACTTCGAATGAACGACAAATGAATAGTTTGGTCGTTCACTTGGATTCGGGCATTTTAAGGCCGGCGCCCACTGACGGCATGGCACGGCGTGGCATTTTATTACTATCAAGTTATTTTGAATCTTATTTCAATGAGTTTAGAATTCATGTTACTTTATTTCGATACCACGATGCCGCGACGTCCTGAGGGCCGACGCCACGCATAACCAATAAAGTAACATGAATTCTAAACTCATTGAAATAAGATTCAAAATAACTTGATAGTTATAAACTAGTGTAAACTTGATAGTTATAAACTAGTGTAAACTCATGGTAGTGTTACTGAGGTTAAGATTCTAAATGTTTTTCATTAACGGTATTTCTATCGAATATCGAAGCTACAGGATGAAGCTGGTATTAGTACCCTATAAATTTAAGGAACAATTCTTATAAAAAAACTCAGCGTCATTTCCATCATCATCGCTTCAGCCGAAAATGTCCGCTGCTGAACACAGGCCTCCCCCAAGGTTCCCCAAACAGATCGGTCCCGCGCCATCCGTATCCATCGCGTTCCCGCAATCTTAACCAGGTCATAACGTCATTTTATCATGAGAAATCGTCCTGGCCGCTATTGCTAACGTGGAATGCGACCACAAGACCAGCTTGTAGCGGTAGTGCGGTTCGATTCCCGTCCCAGCCGAGATTGGATTACCACCTATGCCATTATTGATAAATATTCAGCATACATGCGGTTTATATGAAAAGCATATTATTTTACTTTACTTTGGTATTATGAGAGGGAGGCAAACGAGGAAGTAGGTTATCTGATGGAAAATGATCACCACCGCTCATAAATATCAAAAACTCAAAAAGATTCACTGATCTGTTACCCGCCTTTAAAAGGGAGAGGGAATAGGGGAGACGGACGGGGAGAGGTATTGGCCCCCCGGCGCTCTCACTGACCGTACGAAACGCAGCAGGATTACTGCTGCTTCACGCCGGTGTTCTGTCAGAGGGTGGTACTGCCCCGGACGGGCCGGCCCATTCGTGATGCAGCAGCTAGCTACAACATGGACCTACCACTACTAAATTAGTTTTCATTAGAATAAGTAAAGTCAAAATTCCCGCACACTATCACCTCTCCACTTCACTCTCGACAATTGCAAAAATTAACAGCGAATCCCGCAATCTCGTAAATGATTCCGGGAATCCCGCGGGGCGTGTCCGGGATTGTTAATCGCGAGATTATGAGACGTCCGAAGCGGTTGGAGCTTTAATATGTAAGCTAGGATGATTGAGGGCGGTCTGTTTTGGATGTGGTAAGAATGTGTTGAACAGAACGAAGAGAGGTCAATGTTTGTACAATATTATTTATGTGTCCATGGGGTATGTTAGACTTAGAAGGTATGTTAAGTTTAAAAAGAAATGGATAAAATACCAACCGATCGATCGGCCGACCGACCGATCGGGACCGATCTGTTTGGCGAGCCTTGGGGGAGGCCTATGTTCAGCAGTGGACGTCTTTCGGCTGAAATGATGATGATGATGGACAAAATACGTGATGTTCATTTGAAAAAAAAAAATCTTTAGATACTTACTGTCAGTTTTAGGTTTATTAACAGTTCGTAATGATTTACAGTTTTACAGAATTATACAATAGTCTAAATCATCTAGAAAATTTTATCAAATTATTAGTTTCACCGAAACTTTCAATAAGTTTACTACTAAGTGTAATTAATTAAACAAAATAAAATCTAAACAATTGACCGAAACAACAAAACGAATTTGTTTTCTAAGAGCAAACCCCTCCATTTTTTTGTGATACTTTTCACTAATTCATACGAAATACGAGTACGATATTCGTTTAGCATAAATGTTTCCATTTCATAAAATACTATGTAATTTTACCTCGTTTGATTAAGATAAAAAAGACAAGTACGTGTAATTTCCCCGAAAGATATTGTCTAAAAGTAAAATGACCCTTTTAACCAAATGAGCATATTTTACAGAAATGCCTAAATGCTTTTTTCACTCGAATCCCAATTTAGGTCCAAACCCTTTCACTGACGGATCTTTTAGACCTAATTTACAACCCTTTCCAACAATGATTTACCTTCACTCCTTATTTACTACCGGTTAACTAACCGTCCGAAAACCGTAATAAATCTTTAAATATTTACCGAATCCCGGACAAAAAAAAAAGAAAATCAATAAACTGTCCCACCTCTATCGTGCACATTGAAAACAACTCTGAGGCAATGCAAATTCGACTTTGTAGTGTAAGCTTTAGAGTTCCATTTTTTATAGTAAGATGTAACGTTACATGCATCGGTTATGGAGATTTCATATTCAATTTTCGATAAGAGAATTTATTGTTGGACGCCGGGATTCCCGGAATGTTGTTTTTCCGTGTCTTTTCTGGGACTTTTAGTATAATTGGATTGGATTTACGGCAGTTTTATTTTCTTATGCTCTCCTTACGTATGTTTTTAATATGTTCCGGGCCGTAGATAAAGAACGACAAATCTTTTATTTAATAAAGAAGTAATTTTACAAGTGCGTGTAACACGTCATTTTACTCCAGACGTTTTATCCTCACGAGCTGCAGACGAGGGTACATAATTAAGTCGAGGGAAAAATGAATTTAATAAATGAGTTTATACACTCTACTTTTCGTTTAAATTGCAAGGAACTTGTACTGTACAAGTTATAACAGCATCGCGAACTATTTATTGCTAAAGTTACCTCGAAGTTTCGACTACATTGTAGCGTCCGTGATCACGAGACATGGTCGCAATAAATAGTACGTGATCAAGTTCCTAGAAATTATAGTTATGAGTTAACATCATCATCATCCCGGACTATATACCTATACCACATGAATAAATACGGAGCAGAATAAAAAGTTCAAACAACGTCGCGCACGCATTACACTACTACACGCACAACATATGTGTGCGTGACCTGTACAGACAGGACGGTGGGGGCGTGCACCGGCGTCCGCTCGGAGACAAACCGGTTTGAACTAGCTCAGTGAGTAGACAAAGTTCAGGTGTGCTGCCAGCGACGACGCGACCGTTTAGCGTTTAGCTACATAGTTCGGGTGTTCGGTTGTTTTTAAAGATGCCTACCCGTTGTAGTGTTTGTAGATGTACAGATATTAGATATTTAGGTACTTGTTTGAATAAAATAATTTTATTTTTAATTATTTTTTTTACCGAGCGACAACCCTATGATAATAGGTAAGAATTTATTCTGCTCCGTATTTATTCATGTGCCTATACGTCCCACTGCAGGGCACAAGCCTTCTCTCAGAATGAGAAGGCTTGGGTCGTAGTTCCCACGCGGACCCAGTGCGGATTGGGGACTTCACAAACACCATTGAATTTCTTCGCAGGTGTGTACAGGTTTCCTCGCGACGTTTTCCTTCACCGTAAAGCTCATGGAAAATTTCAAATGATGTAGTTATGAGTGACAAGTGCTAAAGTTTAAAACATTATATGAATAAGTAAGTTAAAAGGATTAACCACATTGTTTATTAAAAACTCGAATCCCAACTGAAAGCTCATAAATCCTCTGGCCCCATATTAATCAAGTACTCCAATAACTTGGAATTCGTAAGCAAACTCAAGCGCCATACTAATCATTGCTGCATGACAGAGACGAATGGACTGCTTCTTGACAGGGAACTATCAACCCTAATATATATTATACACTAGCATTTACCCGCGGCTTTGCTCGCTTGAACCACTGTAGCAGTAGAAATTGCGGAATCACGTAAAATAACCGTGCAAAATTTCACGTCTTTATACTTGAAAAGAAACGTTGAATACTTTTAATACGTACTTATGTAGTTAACTGGTTGTTTATTTTAAGTAAACAGATAATATATTGGTTCTTGTGTATTCTTCAAACATTAAAAAATATAATCGGTTGAAGTAAAAAATTGCAGTTCTCCACTCAAAGATTTTGAACTACTTTTATAAAATTTACAACCTTACCCGTTTCCCGCTAATTTTGGCTGGAGTTTCCATTGGCGAAATAAATAATAACGTACTTAACTTACAATTGGCTAAAAAAGTTTTTTGAAGAGATGTTAATTATATTTTTTTTCGACAGTGGTAATAATAATAAATAATAAATAAATATCACGGGACAATTCACATCAATTGACCTAGTCCCAAAGTAAGCTAAGAAAAGCTTGTGTTATGGGTACTAGGCAACGGATAAACATACTTATATAGATAGATACATACTTAAATACATATTAAACACACAAGACCCGAGAACAAACATTCGTATTTTTCATACAAATATCTGCCCCGACACGGGAATCGAACCCGGGACCTCAAGCTTCGTAGTCAGGTTCTCTAACCACTAGGCCATCTGGTCGTCAAAGTGGTCGACTTCAACACCAAGAAACTGCAGCTGTTTTATTTTTGTCTCCTTTTATTTATTGGAAATATTTTTTTTAGTGTTCGAGATGACATTTGTGAGATTTTATGGCTGACAAGCGGTTCGTGCTCAGTACTAAGAAGAAATAGAAAAAAAAAACGAATTCAACTGTCGCTTCTGTCAATGTCAAATGAAATCTAACCGTTTGCGTTTCGTTTGCTTTGCGTTGTCCAAGAAGCAGTTCCAAAATAGTGATCGAAAGTATTCAATCGTGATCCAATTATTGTGCATAGGTCGTGGAAAAATGCGGTAAAATTGAAAGTCCGGATTTTATGCGGAGGTCGATAAAAATAGTCAAAAAATCACACTGAGCACACCAAAACGCAAAGCAAACGAAACGCAGACGATTTGACATTGACAGCAGTGACAGTTCACTTCGGTTTTTTTTCTGTTTCTACTAAGTTCTGAGCACGAACGGCTTGTCAACCATAAAATCTCACAAATGTCATCTCAAACACTCAAAAAAATATTTCCAGTAAGCAATAGGAGATAAAAATAAAACAGCTGCAGTTTCTCGATCTCCAGAACCCGACTGTCGAAAAAATATATAATTAGCACCTCTTCAAAAAACTTTACTTAGCCAATTAGCTTGTAAGTTGAGTGCTAACAAAAATGGATCTGATGAATAAATTTATTAATTATTAACTGTTGAGCACTTATCCTTTTCCCGGGAATTAAATACTGCTGCGAATTTTGCATAAACAAAGCCTCTGACAAAATCTACCCCTACTACTATTTTATAAACGTAAAAGATTACTGAAATATCCTTGTTTTGCTGGCGACAAAAAAATACATTTCCATACAAATGTATTAGGACATTTTGGGAGGCTCAGTTGTACTCACGCTACATACTAGGGGCTAAATTCAGGAACGGCCCAACACGGTTTGCGAGCGGTAATTCAATCGTTTGGGAGAGGATAGGAATGGGTTGAGATTGGGATGAGCCTTATTATCCTGTTAATTCGCATTGTAAATAAATAAATAAATAAGGCTCATACCAAACTCAGCCCAAACCTCTCGCAAACCAGTGATTTTTGGCGTTCCTGAATAGCAGTTCAAACGAAACCCAACCCAAACGATTGAATTACCGCTACCAAACCCGTGAAGGCCGTTCCTGAATTTAGCCCCTGTTTTATATCCAAATGCTGAAACGAAGAACGGGGTGAAACTTTCGGGGATTCTCGTGAAATTCAATAAAATCCCGGAATTTTAATTCAACTGTCTGATGGATATACGAGCGAAGACGCGTGTAAAGGTTATATAATATTAGTAAGATAAGGGTGACAGTTCGCTAGGTGGATTCTGTTTGCGTTTTGACAGCCAAGGTGGCAGCTTGACGGTTTGTTATCTATGGCTTGACGTGACAGGGTAACATTCGGGATTGTTGGCAACTATTGTTGTGTTGGTTCGAGGACTTTGTAAAGAACATTGAGTGACGAGGTTGGTGTCGATGTTTGCTTATAAAAGGCATGCGTGTTTTTGGAATATATAGATAGAGATTGGGTACGTTCAACCGACCTTTGGGAAAGTTTTTCAAGTAGGTATTTATTTAGTACAGTCAAGGAAACGGAATCGCGTACTAGGGTGCAACTTTTTCACAACCAATTTCACGCTGATTTTTTTGGCAGTTTTTTTTTCTTGGTTGAAAAAGAATGGTTGAAAAGTTTGCGCAGACTTAAGGCTATTGTGCCGCCGCACCGGACGGCGGCGTTTCGAGGGAGTTTTAGGTTCGCGGCGTCTAAGTGCTGGAATGACATCCCCCCTCCCATCCTAAGTGTGACTAGCAGGTACACCTTTGGGCGAAAGCTTAAAGGCTATTTGTTGTCATTGCAAAATCCTTAATTTCCTCTCCTTTCCAGCACTATTTCACAAAACTTCTTTGATTTTTATTGTCTTGGTTATTTCATTTTTCGTTTTAGTCCGCGCAGGGTTGTATACTTGGCAAGTGAGATATACTAATTATGTTCAAGAAATTTTCTTATTATTATTTGCTTTTACAATTTACAAATTATTTATTTACGCATGTACCTAGTCTTATGTATGTAGCTATTAGTGTGCAGTTTATTTATTTATTTATCTATCTAAACAGCGATCCGGGTGTCACCAACGGTACTGGCTGAAAATCAGCGCTGGGGTACTTTAAACGCCTCAGCATTATGCTGAGCCAGTGTCCGATTTGCAACCGCAATGACACATTCTATCTTTAGCTTTAGTATTGCCTTTTTGTTTTGTATAATATTGTGTCTTGTGATGTTGTAAATAAATGTATTTTCTTTCTTTCTTTCTTTCTTTCTTTCTTTTTTATGTTAGAGAGTCCAGACAAACGAACTAGTGGGCCAACTGATGTTAAATGATCACCACAGTCCATAGACACCCGCAGCGCCTTACGCGATGCCAGTGCGTTGTCAGCCCTAAGGAAAAAGGAGAGGGAATAGGGGAGGGAGAGAGGTATTGGGCCCCCGGCGCTCTCACTGACCGTACGAAACGCAGCAGAGAGTACTGCTGCTTCACGCTGGTGTTCTGTGAGAGGGTGGTACTGCCCCGGACGAGCCGGCCCATTCGTGATGCAGCGGCTAGCTACAACATGGCTCAACATGGCATGGTTGCAGTTGTATGGAATGTCAACATGACATTTACTATGAAAACGGTTCACCCTGGTACGTGATTCAATTTTTTCCACTGTACCTTACGTATAATTATGTAGCCGATGTGAACAGAGTGAACCTTCAAAGACAATCGGAACGCTATTTTGTTTGAAAGAGAGAGTAAGAGAGAGAGAGAGAGGGGGAAGGAGAGGGTAGGGAGAGAAAACTCACTACACACATACACTTTCTGCCTACAAACTGTTATGTAGCTTGGCAGGGGTATTTGAAGATAAGTATTTTTGTACTTTTTTGTTTTTATTTGAGTTAGTAAATAATTTAAAAAAAAATGTGGAAAGTTCCCCAACAAGACCGGTTGACGATCTGGTCAATGTCACAGGAACCACTCTTGGATGTGAATAGAGAAGGAGCGATCGTTATGGAATCGTCTTTTGGCTGATACAATTTTGTGAAATCCCGGAATTTCAATTGAGAGAAACCACGGGGAAAAGCTAAGCTAGTAAAGAAATAAAATGCCATCTTTTTCAGTTCTTAATGAATGTTGGTCTCATCCGATGTCAAAGAGGTTCGTTAGCGCTAACCATAAGCCGATTCCCTGTCTTTGTGAATATCTTGAAAAATTGCCAACGGGTTTATGAAGATGTGGAGTCAGTGAAGATAATGATATTAAAATGCCGTACAGCTGGAACATGGAACAAGGGGTCCAAGTTACGCTTGGTATGCAATGGTTTGACATAGTGTAATATTACTAGCTTTTTGAATTAGCCGTGGTGGCCTAGTGGTTCTATCTATGGCCTCGCAAGCTATTGAGTTTTTCGAAATGTATGTGCAGAACTACATTTGAAATTTACCATGAGCCTACTTATTAGGGTTCATGTCTGTAATCAGTACTTATTTGTAAAGCCTAATTGTACGACATGATTATAATGGAATAAATAAATTATTTACCTACCACAAAAATACACGCGAGAAGAAATTCAATGATGTGTGAAGTTCCCATTCCGCATTGGGCCCGTGCCCATGCCTTGTTATTCTGAGAGTAGGCCGGTGCCCTGCGGGACTCATAAGGGCTGATAATGACTAGCTTTTGCCCGTGACTTCGCCGGCGCAGCACTCTTTGTCGTAAAGCTTCTTCATCTTTCACTGACTAAATCTGGCAAAGCAAAATTGAAAATCTCAAATATTTTTTATGGGTATCGGAACTATTGGCTGTATTTATGCCTTTAAAGGGAAGGTATAAATACCAAAAATCAACCGCTGGTTTGAGAGATTTGAAATATGGCGCTAGTCATTTTATGTAATTTTTTTTAATGAAGGGTAGGTAGGTAGGTTTTGGAATTCTCGCGGAATTTTTTCTCGTGCAAAACTATCTTACGGTAGGTTACCGTTCCTGTAAAATGAAAATAAAAACGATCTAAGTAGTTCCCTATCCATGGGAATTTCGAAAATATTACTTATAGGTAGCATTCGATGGCATCTAAATTTAAAAATTATGTTGAACATTTTAATTTATTAAACGCATGACTGTACCCCGATAGGCTGTGTGACAAGTAAAACAGACAATCGAATTTACGAAACGATAAACCGATGCGGGCTCATCGAACGACACGTTTATCGCGCGCGATAAAACCAACCTGACAAACAAAGCTATATTGATCTCGCGTTGAATTGTTGCGAACAAAATGCCAGTATTTTGAGGTTCGTGGCCGCGGATTAGACGCCAGGGCAGGGAGCGGTGAGCGTGTTTCGCTGTTCATTGCGCGTTCGACACGCTCGCTGCATAGTGGTTACTTGAGACACACGCAATTAACAGAGAAAACGGACACTGCGTCGCCTGTCGCGCGTGATGTTGGATGGTGGGTGGTAGGTGGCAGGGAAATGGCCAATACAGAAATTAGAGTCTAAGGGACGTGATCAAATCACGCAGGATGTTAAAATAAGGAATTGATTTTATCATTTCCCTAGAAAAAATCCATCATTTAATTTTGATCAAAAACCTAAACCTGTTTGTTTAGTGAAATGACGAAATCAGATAAAAAGCCAACTTGTTTTTTCATTTCACTAAATTTGTTCGAAAAAACGAATTCACAGTTTTAACATCCTTCGCGATTTCATCATAATACCTTAGGCTTAGAGATTTGTTCAATCATAATAATCATAATCATTTATTTATCTGTAAAACATAGGTGCAATGGAAAGGTGTTACAATTTTTTAAGATCGCTATATTTTGCCACGAGGCGTACAAATATATTAAAAAAAAAACTTAAAAATTTAAAAATAAAAAAAACATGCAACATCAAATTCAATCAAATTAAGTACTCAAATTGTCATTTAAATAATCAGAAATGGAATAGTAGCATTTATTAACAAGGAATGTCAGCAGTTCCCGTTTAAAACGCGGCATGGGTAACAGTTTTATATCAAATGGAAGCATGTTATATATCTTGCACCCTAGATAATAAATACTTTTGCGTATCAGTGCCGTATTTGTTGAAAAAAAAAAAAACATTTATTCGTGACAGTTAACAACAGGCATACGAGATAACAATTATGTAAGGCAACTACAACTATCACAAAACGGACCCACCTCAGCATAATGCCGGCTCGAGAGCCAGCGCTGGTCTTCCGGTGGGACCGTGAGGCCGTCATTCGCTCGCTGCACGTACGACCGGACCGTGTCTAAATTGTTGATGGTACATAAATATCTCGATTACTCCTCAAATTTCTGTTTTGGCGATTTCCCTGCGACATATAGATCGAGCTGACAATGAAATGGGGTGCGCAACGATCGCTATAAAAACTTTTGATATAACTTCAGTCGCTGTAACGCTCATTTGATATAATTATTGAATCTTATAACAACACTTAATATAATTATCATTTGATATAATCAACTTTTCATATAACGGTCATAAGATATAATGATGGTTATATAATAATGGTTGTATATGCCAGAAAAATATGTTAGGTTAGGTTAGAACTGCAACCCTCTACACAAAACAAATGGTTGCGTCTTACGGGATGTAACAACAAAATATATAATAACGTTATACCATATAAAATTATATATTTTAAAATTATACCAAACGTTATTTATATCAAATGAGTGATGTTATATGAAAAGAAGATTATATCGAATGTTGTTATATCCATCATTACACACCCGATGAAATGTAGTGGAAATAAAATCAAAACGAAGACTAGTGGCGCCACCTGTTCACCTTACCATAATGTTCCTCAGTTCTTGTCTATTCTTAGTTCGTAACTTTTCAGACGTGAAATAAGTTTGCCACGGGAAATATGAACTTGCAATCTTTTCCGGACTTCAAATGCAAATAGAACAGCTCATATTTGAAGCCGTGTTTAGGAAATACTCGTTTAAGGCTGCGTTTCCACCAGAGATGTGCGAGGATGCGTTGCGAGGGATGTGTGTGTCATGAACCAATAGAAACACTTCATTGAAAAGGTCCTGAGTGAATGAAGTGTTTCTATTGGTCCATGACACACACATCCCTCGCAACGCATCCTCGCACATCTCTGGTGGAAACGTAGCCTAACTATGTTTCAGAAAACTACGCAACTATTGCAATATTTTAAACTGTCACGATTTCCACTCATTAAGTCGTTAATCTGTCATCTATGTGGCACGTCGCTCTTAGAACTGATGGCCGGTGGGGCCAAAAGGTTCTCGAACGGCGTCCACGGACTGAAGGACGCAGTGTAGTTAGGCCTCCAACAAGATAGAGCGAGTGCTGAGGCACCGACTTCAAACAAATCCAGTAAAAGTTATTTTTGGAGTCTGTTAATGTTTTGTTTTGTTTTCAAATTCAACATTTAGTTTTGACGGGTCGTAAGGGCAGTTGCTGATGGACCGCATTCTAAGTCAGCTAAGGAGTAGAAGTAGAAGAAGTAGCGTCACTAAGGCTGCGTTCAAACCAAACCAACTGTCGGGCCGCCGAATGTGAGCGCGCGTTACGCAGTTTATCGCATTTCGATACATATTCACTTTTTCGTTCACACCAAACCGACACATAAAATACCGTACAAAATAACGTTCACACTGGGGCTCACAGTGAGCCTGCTCACATTCGGCGGCCGACAGTCGGTTTGGTTTGAACGCAGCCTAACACTAAGTAGAATTAAGCTTTGTTATTACTATAGCTAGACCGTTTAAATGAGCGCGCCTCGTGTGCCTGCCGCCCGCACCTCTCTCGGCCCCTTTGTCGTCATACCCCCCAACCCCTGTACCGCGCGAGCGAGGACTCATTTAAACGGTTTAGCTATAACACTATGATCCTATCTTGGTCGAAATAAAGGTTGCTTGATTTGATTTCTAACTGCAACTGCCTGCTCATCATATTGCATCAAGCGTGTAGTTTTGCCGACTGCAGTGTACGGAGTTGCAGTCGGCAAAAGCAAGTGATGGGCATAGAACTGTAAGCAACAATTTGGTGCCGTAGAGTGCGAGCGGTTATTCCGAGCCGTCGACCGAACCGGGCAATCTCAGCCAGCATAGAGATGTGTTCCGCACTGCCCCGTCATTATTTTTGGTCCTGAAACTTAGACTAACAATTTAAATATTGTTTCACAACAAACAAAAAATATTAAGACATTTAAGGATTCCTTTGAGCAGGACATTATGTAACTAGATTTTACCTATTATTATTTATCTGCTGGTGCTTGACAGGCACTTGGAGCCTAAATGAGTTGAAATTGTTAGCCCTGTGTGTGAGAGTTGAGTGGGTAGATGAACTTGGAGTCATTTTCGAAGACTTTCTCCGTCGTCGTCTTCTCAACACAAATAAATTAGGTATTGAATTGAACACCATATAGTAATGCTAATGGGTATAGTATAGTAGTGAGAAGGCCCTCGACCTCAATATCCGTTGCTGAATTGTATTCTTTATTTATTTATTTATTTATTTCACTGTAAAGTCATGTACAGTCACGAGCTTTAATTTCGGACCCATTTAAGGTTGACAGTCCTGTCATATTGTATAGGAATTCAAAGGATTATTTTTCGAAATGGGTCCCAAATTAAAGCACGCGACCGTACATTTCAAAAGATGTTATAGTTGTATAAGTCAGTCCACGACGCCCTGCAAGGGTACACAATAATACTTGAAACCAAATTAAACATTTCATTGTATCGTATTATTATTTATTTTAAATCTTCTCGTTGCAAATTACGAACACAACAAAAAAAGACAAAAGAGGTTGTAGCGTTATACTTAAATTTTTGTCACTTTCTTATGGTATTTTTGAGTCTTGGGGGCTACTCTGAATTCCGACAATTGAAGTTCCTATCCTATTGTTTTCCTCACTCTCGTATTAAAAACTAGTAGCGTGAGCCGAACGGCACAATACGAAGTTCGAATTTTGAATTTCAAAAATGAATCGCTCACGTAGTCGAAAGAGGAATGTATCTGGCCGCCCTGACATTTCTGCTCGCGACCGTACGTCTGGCGCTGAAGCTCGCTTTTGTTGTTCACTGTACCTCGTACTGTTAACAACAGAAGTCACGTACTCTATGTCTTAGTTCAAGTTTTAATGAAACATTAAACACGACTTAGAAAATAATACATTAGACATTTCAATTTGTATGTAGGCACATACTTCTGTAATTAATCATGAGCTTTACGGTGTAGGAAAACATCGGGAAGAAACTTAGACACAACTGCTTAGAAGTTCAGTGGTATATGTGTGTGTGAAATTCCCGGTCGTACGCGTCGACGTATGCAGGTTTCCTCACGATGTTTTCCGTCACCGTAAAAAAATAACGAGTATCCATTACTAACTAAAAAGGTTTTTTTTTTGCTATACAAATAAGCCTATTACGAAAAGGTGCAAACATTTAAATTGATGTATTAAACGGTCCTAGTAAAACCAGGTTGGGTTGAAAAAATATAAAAAAATCCATCATCATCATAATATTCAGTTTATACACCGTGTTAGTTTTGTTTCATTTAACTTAAGCTGTTCAGTTTAGACGTAAAACTGTGGCGTCACTCCAAATAGTTTTAGGCCAACTAGATTTCCTCACTCACTGGCGTCACTCCGCGGCAGCTCTTCAGTTTTCGATTGGCCGCCAAGCTGTTAGGAGGTGTACTATTTATGTCGAAAAAAAATTAATTATGATTCCGAAGAAGAAACTTTAATTCTTACTGCGGCTACTGTTTGTTGCCATATACTTACCGAAAAACAAGAAAGAAAGCAATGGATGAAAGAATGGAATGGCGTGCGCGTGCGTGTTTGACGCTTGTGACGGCTTTGGAATGACGATCACACACTGACAGGCAGTTTGGCACGACGCGCCGGGCTGGATTATGGTAGTCACGGAAAATTTCGTGGCGCGCCGTCAGTTAAAACTCTGGAGTGATGATTCGACACTCACGATAAAATTTTGGATTGACGTCAGTTCAACTGACGCGAAAAACTGATCGTCAATGCCCAGCTTTAAAGGAACATTCTCACTAACAATAAGATACACAAATTCTTTGCAGGCGAAGTCATAGGCAACAGCTTACTCATCATTTCAGCCGAAAGACGTCCACTGCTGAAGATAGGCCTCCCCCAAGGCTCGCCAAACAGATCGGTCCCGCGCCCTCCGCACACAGCTCACTACTAAGCCTCAACTTAAACAGTATATAAGTCATTTTAGAATTAACTGACATAATTCAAATTACACTAAATACATACTAAATTAGTATAAATGTATGCACTAACGTTAGATTAATACTGAGTTGATAATTAGCGAGCCTGTGGATCCATTATTCATTAGAATTTAATTAGTGGCTAACTGGAGGAGTTAATTATGGTATTGCGTTTTATTTATTTAAATGCGTTAGATAATAAATTGGCGTGTCTTCTAGAAAGCTCAAAAACATTAGATGATGTTTTCAAATATTATTTTTGCTTTTGGTTTAAACAAAGGAAAATAAAAGTGCTGATTTATGAAATGAATGATTAATAACGTTATTTTTGCTAACCGAAGACGTGATGTGCTCGTGGCGTGGTAAGTTCCCCAACAAGATGGAACGACGATCAGGGGCTAAATCCAGGAACAGGCCTTCACGGGTTTGGTAGCGGTAATTCAATCGTTTGGGTTGGGTTTGGTTTGAACTGCTATTCAGGAACGGCAAAAATCACTGGTTTGCGAGAGGTTTGGGCTGAGTTTGGGATGATTCTTATTTATTTATTTATAGCTAATACCCGCGGCTTCCCCCCCGTTCTATTTTTTCTAAAATTTCTTTCATACAAATCTCCTCCTGACAGTAACAAACGCAACCAAAAAAGAATTATCCAATTTGGTGCAGTCAATCGAAAGTTATGCGCGTTCAAACATTTCGGTGATTCATTCTTATTTATATAGATAGATAGGTAGATTAATTTTAAAACACCTGAGCGGATATAATTAATCGACGTTAAAAAAAATATGTAACGATAGCTTTTGCCCGCGACTCCGTCCGCGTGGAATTAGTAATTTGGGCAGCTTATTTTTTTATCCAATTTGCTTTTTCATCAATTATGGCTCTCCTTAGATCCTTCCGGAAGAAGTGAAACTTCATAATAAATCAACCCGCTCCCAATCCGCCCCAACCCGCTCTCAACCCGCCCCCAACCCGCTCCCAACCCGCTCTCAACTCGCCCCCACCCGCCCCCAACCCGCTCTCAACCCGCCCCCAACCCGCTCCCAACCCACTCCCAACCCGCTCCTAACCCGCTCCCAACCCACTCCCAACCCGCCCCCAACTCGCTCTCAACCCGCCCCCAACCCGCTCTTAAGCCGCCCCCAACCCGCTCCCAACTCGCCCCCAACCCGCTCCCAACCCGCCCCCAACCCGCCCCCAACCCGCTACCAACCCGCCCCAAACCCGCTCCCTACTCGCCCGCCCACCCGCTCCCAACCCGCCCCCAACCCGCTCTCAAGCCGCCCCAAACCCGCTCTCAACCCGCCCCCCCCTAACCGCTCCCAACCCGCCCTATCTAACTGGGCTATCTAACACTGAAATAATTTTCCAAATCGGAGCAGTAATTCCCGAGATATAGACGTTTTACTTCCAAAACCCCCGATTTGGAAACATTCTTCCGCTCCGCTCCGCTCCTATTGGTGTTAGCGTGATGATATATAGCCTATAGCCTTCCTCGATAAATGTGCTATCTAACACTGAAAGAATTATTCAAATCGGAGCAGTAGTTCCTGAGATTAGCGCGTTTAAACAAAAAACCTGTTCGATAAATTCTTAAAATAGACGTATCTTTCTTATTTGTGAACCGATTCAAATGAAACAAACACTAAATGTTAATCCAAGAAAATACCAACATATCAGTGAAAACCGCATCCTTCTAGGTTAAGCTGTTTCTGAGATTAGCGCGCACAAACGCACAGACAAACAGACAAACAGACAATAATTCTAAAAATCATTGTTTTGGGTTCCATTGTGCTAATAAATAGCCCTAGTGACAGTTTTTCTCAAATATATTCAATGTACAGACACCGACTTGTTACAGATTTATTATATGTATAGATTTACAAAGTGAATTAACAGGAAAATAAGGCTCATCCTAAGCTCAACCCATTCCTATCCTCTCCCAAACGATTGAATTACCGCTCGCAAACCGTGTTGGGTCGTTCCTGAATTTGCCCCTGGTAAAAGTCGCAGGAACCACCTTGATTAGTGAAATATTTCATAGGAGGCTTTTGTCCAGCAGTGGACGTCTTTTAGCTCTTTTGATGAATATTTCTTAGAAACATGTTTAGGAACGTTGACTTCTCAACTGACTTCGTATCCACTCAAACGCGCTTGTTGCACCGTTAGTGTACTCGGCACACGTGGCCGGCCCAAGCCGATTTTAGCTTGGCGACTCTATGACCCACGTCGACTACATTCGTGCGTTGTCTAACTTGACAATGTAAGCTTAATAGTAAAATACTCAGATTCAGCCCAGAGTCCAACTTTATGTGTAATCAACAACAAGAACTATCTTAATAATTAAACTAAAGCACGTCAACCCAATTTATATTATAATTGCACGCATGCTATATTACGGTCAAATTTTAATCACAAGGACATTTAATGGCCGCAGTAAAATGTAAATTTCAAGCATCAAATTAACTATAAAATGGCATCAAAACATTGTTTTACTAACCTTACGTCGTAACACGTCAGCAAGCCGTGTAATCCCGGTTTAACCGCGGCTCAAGCGAGGATTAGCGCGTGCCACCGGCCCGAGTGAATATAATAGTTTTTGGAAATTAAATTGGCTTTTTAGTTTGCTTTGTAAGTAATAAATGTGCTGTTTGGTCGGAATTTGGTTTGTTTGGTAATATTACTAGAAGTTTGGCGAGCTTGCGGTTGATTCTGAATTCAGTTTAATTATTAGCGTTATTATTAGTTTTAGAATCTCATAGAAGCCAGTGTTCGTCCTACTCTTACTGCTGGGCACAAACTTTTCCTCAGAATGAAGTTAGGGCTGTTGTTCCCACGCAAACCCAGTACCGATCTGCAACTTCTCACACATTACTGAATTGCTTTGCTTTAAAAATGTATGTATGTATGTATGTATGTAAAACTCTTTATTGTACATAAAACATGAAAATAACTAGTTAACAAGAGATACAGATGTACAAAGGCGAACTTATCCCTTAAAGGGATCTCTTCCAGTTAACCTTAGAACGATTGGCAGGACATCAGAGACAAGAGTAGGCATACAATGCAGAGTAAAAAAAAAGAGCCGAAATCAAAAATAAACCCAAACTAACAAAACATAAACAATACCCATACTTACAAAGAATACACACAAGTACACACATATATTATATAATGAATACAATAGACTAATACATATCATATCAACATAAATAGATTACATAAAAACTACAAATACTTACATTAATATAAAGAAAGAAATAAAGAAAGAAAATACATATATTTACAACATCACAAGACACAATATTTTACAAAACAAAAAGGCAATACTAAAGCTAAAGATAGAATGTGTCATTGCGGTTGCAAATCGGACACTGGCTCAGCATAATGCTGAGGCGTTTAAAGCACCCCAGCGCTGATTTTCAGCCAGTACCGTTGGTGACACCCGGATCGCTGTTTAGATAGATAAATAAATAAATAAACTGCACACTAATAGCTACATACATAAGACTAGGTACATGCGTAAATAAATAATTTGTAAATTGTAAAAGCAAATAATAATAACAAAATTTCTTGAAGATAATTAGTATATCTCACTTGCCAAGTATACAACCCTGCGCGGACTAAAACGAAAAATGAAATAACCAAGACAATAAAAATCAAAGAAGTTTTGTGAAATAGTGCTGGAAAGGAGAGGAAATTAAGGATTTTGCAATGACAACAAATAGCCTTTAAGCTTTCGCCCACAGGTGTACCTGCTAGTCACACTTAGGATGGGAGGGGGGATGTCATTCCAGCACTTAGACGCCGCAAACCTAAAACTCCCTCGAAACGCCGCCGTCCGGTGCGGCGGCATAATAGCCTTAAGTCTGCGCAAACTTTATACGCATACGCATATACACTAAACAAAGAACACAACAATTGCTTGCTTACTAGGTTTCCTCGCTATATTCTCCATCATCGGCACGTAGGAGGCTCGTGGTCGCTACTCTAGAATTGTTCACATGGACATCTGACATAGTCGCCAGATTTAAGTGGTAGTGGGCAGGGCACACTGCTTGCAGAACTGACGGTCGATGGGCAAGGTTCAGGACTGACTGCGAAACGGAAGACGCGATGTCTTTTGGCTGATATGACCTGTTGTTAATTATGAAGGGGTCAGCAGCGGAGGAAATGAATTATAAATTTTGTAAGCGATTAAGAATTTCGGGGGAGTCGGTTGGATGCGACGTGGTTCAATTGGTAGAACACCCGTTGGGGCGCATACCCAGGAGACGTGGGTTTGAATCCCACCGGCGCACCCGAAAAACTTTTTCGCTTTTAAATAATCTTAGATTCGGTGAGCAGCCGTACTGCTAATAAAATAAATAATATTTTTATAAATTTTGTTTGGGAATCATCATCGTCATCATCATTTCAGCCGAAAGACGTCCCCTGCTGAACATAGGCCTCCCCCACTCGCCAAACAGACCGGCCCTGCGCCATCCGCATCTGTTTGGTAATAAATTAATTTAATTAAAATAAAGGTTACAAGTTCTTAAATTTATCACGAAAAATCTCGCGTTGTCCTAGGACCCGACGGGAGGTGTCTAAAGGCAAAGAATGACTGCGCACTATCGTTTTATTGTATTGATCGGAATCGTTGCCCAATATCAGTGATGCGCGGGCGACGTAGCTTGGTGACACATGCCTAAAGCCAAGTTTAGATTTGCAAGAAAAATCGTGCAAGTTGCATTACATTTTTTTTTAAATCTTTATTTAGTTAAAAGGGCTTTTGTCACATATTGACGATGTCAGCCCAAGTTAAGTTGCATTACATTGCTACGTTCGATTTACCACTACAAAGTCGTTGGCTTTACGGCCTAGCAGTGCAATGCAACTTGCACAATTTTTCTTGCAAGTCTAACATTCTGTCAACTGTCTGTCTGTTAACTGTCATTTAAATTTGCATATTCACCGAGCGTCAGTGACTAGTTTTTCATCGAATTTCCTTATTCCGAATTCTATCTCGTTCATCGATTTAAAACAGCCATCAAAGTCTATAATTTGCAATCACTACTTAATAAGGTTGTTTAACTTAATGGCTCGTTTTAAAATCACTTAAACGTAATGATCAATAGAGCAATGGGTGATCATACTTAAATCGATGATAGCCAATTAGTAGCCGCGACCGACTGGGCGGAGTTAGTGAACATGTAAGCAGGTGATGGAGATAAGAGATATTTAAATTTGTTATTATTTAACACTCTTCTATTATTTATTCAATCAGGCGTTACTTTGCGACGGTGAAAGAAATTAATGAATTGAAACAATTAATTTGTTCACCCGCGTCCTAACGCCGCCTTAACCTTTTGCAAAGGTCGCGGGTGAGCAAAGTAATTGTTTCAGTTCAGTACACTTCTATTAGCTTCATTGCTTCATTCCTAGTTCAGGCATGTGTCATTCTTCACTTTTAATTTGTTTAGACTTAAGTTTTATATTGTAAAAATCTATCTTCAATAAAGATTTATTATTATTAACGACCGCTTTAGCCTAGTTGGTAGTGACCCTGCCTACGAAGCAAGAGGTCCTGGGTTCGAATCCCGGTAAGGGCATTTATTTGTGTGATGAGCACGAATATTTGTTCCTGAGTTATGGATGATTTCTATGTATTTAAGTATTTATTTATCTATATAAGTATGTTTGTCGTCGTCTAGTACCCATAGTACAAGCTTTGCTTAGTTTGGGACTAGGTCGATTTGTGTAAGATTGTCCCCTAATATTTTTTTTTTTTTTATTACTAGCTAGCTGTTGCCTAAAAATCGGCCAAGCCGTTTTGGAGGAGTTCGGTGACATTGTATGTATCAGATAAATAGTTACAAGTGATAGTCTATGGAATATTTGAACATTTCACCCATTTCTTGTTGTGATATTGACACGAAACTTGACAATAGTAATGATAGTTAGGATGTCCACGAAAATACAGTCGACAAAGAATCATAGAAAAAAATAGGAATTCATCAAAAACTTTTTCCTTTCGAGATACGTAACCCTAAGAAACGAAATAGAGTCCCGTAACGCCGTAACTTCTAATTTATTGAATCAGACGTTACTTTGCGGAGGTCCACATTAATGAATTGAAACAATTCGCGCGCGTTTAAGGTCGCGGGTGAGCAAAGTAATTGTTTCAGTTCACCATAACTTCTATCAACGAACTAAACATACTTTACCACCAAATCTGACTGCCCGTGCATCACCTGTTAAAACATGTCACCATCCGTCAATAAATTTAATCCGGCGCCGGACACGGGTCCGGATAGTTTACAACGGCCGGATCAAACCGTCACCGGATTACCCGTGCCGTGTCGGCAAAGCCCTTGATACTTACTGATGTCAATTTGTGTATGCTTAATGGGTTTGGTTGAGATGGAGATCAGGGGAGATTGGTGTGGAATGTTTTGATGAAATATGCATTACAAGTCGCTTCAATATGTAACTATGTCTGTAGTTTTACTTTTAGCCTGTGTATACGTGTTATTGTTGTTATAAATAAATAGAAAACCTTTCTTTCTTTGTTCGCTTTGTTTGTGTGACGTGAACCGTTACATTGAGATTATTTGAGATAGAATCCAGACCGAACACTAAATTGAAATTCAAAAACGTTTATTTGTCAAACATAGGAAAAAAATTATAGTTTTCATTCAAATCCACCATGCCGTTTTAGCGTTTTTTATGAATTGCAAAAAAAAATTAGATTAGGGGGTCTATGTGTTTTTTTGCGTGTGTGTGTATTTGATGTTTATTGACTTGCCTTGAGAACATTGCATGTTAGATATTTAATGATCTTGTATAGGTATTCCACCAAGAAATAAGGTAAATGGAAGTAAGGTTTATGGCTTAAAACATTAAAATTGTTTTTATTCCGTTGTAGAAACTCCCCCACCACCACCAAAGTGCTGCTACAAAAAAAAAACCGTAGTGGCCTAGCGGTTTGACCTATGGCCCGCAAGCAGAAGGCCGTGGGTTCAAATCCCGGCGAGCACCTCTGAGTTTTTCGGAATTTATGTGCGAAATTACATTTATAATTTATCATGAGCTTTACGGCGAAGGACAACATCGCGAGGCAACTTGCACACACCTGCGAAGAAATTCAATGGCGTTTTTTTTAATGGTGCATGCATCTTGATATTCATTATTATTTTAATGATTATAACACCAGATTTATGACTACAGTCCACACGATAATCATAAAATTATAATGCGTCGTTTTAAATTAATGATGTGATGTATTCCCGTTTTTAATTAAATTAACGTTCTTTAATTATTATTTTAATGTGAGGCAGTAATAAAATGGAGTTATTTGGCACAGTATGTACTGAAAGAGCAGTTATTAGGCTTTAAATGACATTTTACAGTCAATAAACTCTATATTAAGGACTCGGAATGTTAAAAACAGTAAATGAAAAGACAAACAACTTGAAATATTCTAATATTCCAGTGCACGTGATGTACTTTTTACGCGCTAACAACACGCGCAAAGTGAAAGTTCATTAATGCGAAATCTTAATTTATTTAGTAACGAAGAGTTCGTTTACCACTATCCTGTGGGAATAATGCAATTTTCCGGAATAGAAACCATCTTATATGATTCCTAAGGTTTCAAGCTATCTGCAGACCAAATTTCTTCTGTCTCGGTAAAGTGGTGTGAGCAAACAAACAAACAGAGAGATAGACAGACAGAGTTACTTTTAAATTTATGATATTAGTATGCGTATACTACAGACAAAAGCATGTGAAATAAAAGTAAATATGTCATTTTTAATAAATAATAAAAATGACATAGTAATTTTCTTTCAGACTTAGGTCCATATAAAGGTAAAGGTAATTTGTAAACAATGAAAATCTTAAATACCTAAGTGTTAGTACTCAATTGTAACAAAACTATACCTACATAAATAAATAATTATTAATTATTGCGATGAAATTATTATTATCAACTAAAATCATCTTTTTGTGTTCTCTTTTATAAAACTTCTTCGACACTTTTAAACGTGACACTATTTTCTTGTTTAAATCATGCCAGAATCGTTCAAAATTATTCTCACAAAAAAATCTTCTCTCGCTAGAGTTCCTTTTTATAAAAATCCCCAACCCGCGCAAGCGAAAAGTCACGGGCTTATTAAATATTTTTAAAGCGGAGTAATGTGCCCCGCTCTCCCCCGTAATAAACGTCTCCATAGTGCGGAATGCAATAACACTGTCGCAGCTGTGGGGACGCCGGGGACATAAGCGACAGCGGAATAAAAAAAATTTCAAAATTCAACGGCGGTGACGGTTGTAATATTCTAACTTGTATGAATGAACCAGTTCGCGGTACGGTACCGCACAACCGTTCATACCCCCACTTAACACGTTAACGCGGGAAAGGATTATTATCTAATAATACAAACAGACAACGAATCTCCTGACACTTGAGCAACTGCGCTGAGCAATTGTCAATTGGCACTCGCCGCTCTTTAAGATGTTAGTTCAGATTGCTATGTTATTATCGTATTACCGAGTGAAGTCAGCAAAATCGCAAGATTTTCTAATGGCAGTACTCGGTTTTCTAAATGTGGTTATTCACATTTCTAAAAATTGCTTCAATTCTTTTTACAGTCACAGTAACAATGTCGTGTCGTGCGCACGGTCTTTTAGGTTATAAATGTCTGCGTTGTGTTTGTTCGCCGCCAGACAGCGCTGCTCGTTGCAGTCGCAACGGCTGCGTTCAGCATACCGCTTAAGGCCGTGTTGCGCGACAGGGTTTCTGTGACTGATAAAAAGGGTCCCGCCGGAAGACCAGCGCTGGCTCCACCTCAGGAGTCCGCATTTATGCTGAGGCGGGACCTTTTTCACACACAATTTAATGTTTTATTTTTTATTTTATTTTTTATTTTTGTATAATTTTTGTGTGTGAAATAAACTTTTTCATTCATTCATTCATAAACATTAGTTTTCGCCAAGAATGAAAATTATAAAAAGACCTGGTAGACTAATGATTTGACCTATGGCCTCTCAAGTTACTTGCCGGATTTTTCGACATTTATACGTGCATGTTATAGCCTAAATTCATCATCATCATCATCATCCCAGCCCTTATAATAAGTCCCAGTGCAGGCCACCTCCGCTCAGAATAAGAGGGTTTAGGCCGTAGTTCCCACGCGGGCCCAGTGCGGATTGGGAACTTCACACACACCATTGAATTTCTTCGAGGGTGTATGCAGGCTTCCTCGCGATGTTTTCCTTTACCGGAAAACTCATGGTAAATTTAAAATAAAATAAAATAAATAAATATTAGGGGACAATCTTACACAAATCGACCTAGTCCCAAACTAGACGACGATAAACATACTTATATAGATAAATAAATACTTAAATACATAGAAAACATCCATAACTCTGGAACAAATATTCGTGCTCAACACACAAATAAATGCCCTTACCGGGATTCGAACCCAGGACCTCTTGCTTCGTAGGCAGGGTCACTACCAACTAGGCTAAAGCGGTCGATTTCAAATGTAAGTTCGCACATAAATTCCGAAAAACTCATAGGTGCGAGCCGTGATTTGAACTCACAACCATCTGCTTGAGAGGCCATAGGTCAAACCAATATCAATGAACTGAAACAATACTTTGCTCACCCGCGACCTTC
Source organism: Archips crataeganus (assembly GCA_947859365.1). NCBI lineage: Eukaryota > Metazoa > Arthropoda > Insecta > Lepidoptera > Tortricidae > Archips > Archips crataeganus. The sequence continues at coordinate 16,896,312 of OX402066.1, read as the reverse complement.
CGCGCAAAGGTCACTGGTGAGGAAACTAATTGTTCAGTTCATTGCTAAGATGAAAAGCAAAAATAATTCTTTGTTGCTTCTAAACTAAAACAAAGCCACCAATGGTTACCATATTTCCATTAAACAATTTTAAATGGACACTTAACGGGCCGGTTGCAGACCACGGTTAACTTGCAGTTAATGGATCGTTTCGCTCGTCGACCGGTTAATTGGAATCGTCAGATAGGCCTTTATTACGAACCATGATCACCGTTAAACGATGGTTAAGTGAATATAATCGTTTTTTTGCGCTCTAGTGATTATATTTCAAACTAGCTCGTTTAGTAAATGACTGGTGATAATGAAAAATTGTAGGTATATCAGCCATAAAAAAATGTCAACCGAATTTCGATCTTTTCGAGGTTTGGTAGGTCGAATGGCGTCAACGGACCGTAAGACGCAGTGTAGTAGGTAGGCCTCCAACAAGACGAAGCGACGACCTGGTTAAGGTTGCGGGATCATGTTGGATGCGGATAGCACGGAACCGATCTGTTTGGCGACCCTTGGAGGCCTATGTTCAGCAATAAACGTCTTTCGGTTGAAATGATAATGACGAAGTAGGTGTTTATGGCTGATTTTAAAGTTGGTTATTCTACGAATAACGTTTCTCATGACGAAAATAACTGAGTAATATCTGTATACGTAATGCCTAGTTTTTAGTTGCGAAGCAATTTTCCGAAACTCATGGGTGCTTTATTTGTTTCAGGTATGATCTTCATGAAAGAGAAAGATAATCATTTGAGGTATTGTAAAAGAAACAAAAACTTTCTAGAACTCTACGTTTGATCATATTAAGGCGCAAACCACACAGAAGAGACGTAGGACGGGGGCGCGTCGCAATTGCGACGCCCTTTGAATCAGTTTTCATACTAAATGTAAAGAAGCGTCGCGATCCAAAGCAGACAGAAGAGACGGGGCGGAGACGCGGCCTGCGGACAAACGACGCGGACTGCGACGCGCCCCCGCCCCACGTATCTTCCGTGCGGCTTGCACCTAACTGGCTTAAAATACTTCAGGAAATCCAAAATGCTACCGCCAAGCTATTTACCGTCTTGAGTCTACCTCGTAACACCGGTCCCGAGTAACGCACATTCCAGTTTATCCGGCAGATAGCTCGCCGTGATACGGCACGGATCCGGCCAAGTGTTGCCAGGAGCTACGCGATGTAAATCTTTAAATAAATTAGAAAAAATGTTGGGATTGCGGAAAAAAGTTGCACGATAAAAAGACGATTTGGGGTAAATTTAATTTTAGATACAAAATACATTGTGTACGTGTATAAAACTAAAATAATCAAGGTTTCGGCTTTCTACTTTTAAACTTGTCTAAAGCATTCGTTTTTTTTTCTAGGTTTTTTTTAGAAACTACTAAAGTTAAAGTAACTTGGTGCTACTCGCACTAAGAAATCTGATTGTCTATCAAACCATGGAAACTATAGCTCTTGACACTTACTCTAAAAGCTCTACCCAAGAGCTCGAAATCCCCATAAAACAAAAGGGCCTGTAAAAATTCCTCGGGCGTCCGCTGTAGTTGGACCCACAATCGATCTATCGAATCAGTGACATTAGCGACATTATCTTGCGAGATCCAAACATTTGTGTGGCTCCCAGTCGTTAAAAAAAGCGTTAAGCCTACGTGTGGTTTGGATAGTTGACAAATGAAATTAGGCTACTTAGAAAAGTAACCAATGAAATAATAAAATGGTCAAGTGCGAGTCCAATTCGTACAGTTCTGTGCCTCCGTACGATATATTAAAAATAGCTAAGTAAATAAATTATATAGATCTAAGATTACTTAAAAGCGAAAAAAAAAATAGATGTGGTACATCATTTCTTACGCATTTCCAATGAAATTTCGAACGTAGAAGTCATAGCTTCTAATAGTTGTGATGGATGTTACCACACGCCACTGTTGGCGTATGTAAGCGATTAAGAATTTCGGGGAAGTCGGTTGGGAGCGACGTGGTTCAATTGGTAGAACACCCAGGTTGGGGCGCATACCCGGGAGACGTGGGTTCGAATCCCGCCGACGCACCCGAGAAACTTTTTCGCTTTTAAATAATCTTAGATTCGGTGAGCAGCCGTATTGCTAATAAAAATAAAATAATATTTTTACATAGATCTAGTTAAAAAAGCTGGCAAAATGTCCTAAACATTTTTTCGTGGTGGCTAGGATTGACGTATATCGTGAGGGAAAGTTAGTCAGTGCAAACCCTAACTAAGCGATGTATTGAAACCAAGATATTCCTTTACCACTCTAAGGTTCTGTGTCATTTTCACAAGCCTTATTGTTTTATTTCTGCTTTAAGAACTGCCATAAAAAATGGCAAAGCACGTACTTCGACTATACGGGTACTTCCCTGGTCGCCCCATCTCAAATTTCTACCCCGTATCGTGCGATGAAATATTCCATGAAACCCTTCTGAAAGTGGCTGTACAACCTGCCACATTGTCGCGCCTGAAAGCAGTACGTGACTGTACTTCAAACCGAGGCCCGTGACCTACTAATGTATGGATTTCAGTCATAAGTAGGTGACTTGGGTATTTTAGCTTCTATTGCTACAAACGTTGATATTGTTTGCTACGATTGGCTAGTTTGTTGACGGTGATATTACTAGATTTGAAGACGTCCAGTAGCGTAGACTCTTTATTTTCATTTTTATCCCTATTTACGCTTTTAAATAAATAGTAACTATTCCTTATGAAACCAAAAGAATGTAAATGACCATTAGTACTTTTTTTTTATATAAGTGGTGGCAAACGAGCAGACGGGTCACCTGATGGAAAGCGATCACCGTCGCCCATGGACACCCGTAACACGGGGGGCATCACAGGTGCGTTGCCGATCCTTTTAGGAATTGGTAGGCTCGTTTTTTAAAGATCCCTAAGTTGTAACGCTCCGGGAATGCTGCCGCAGAAAGCTGAGTACTTTCTAATTGTTACATATTTGCTGTGATTTATTATTCAAAAGTGTTTTTCAATAAAAAGACACGTCAAGGTCGCTTATCTTCTTTCTAATGCTAGAAAAAATTAAGTAAAGATAGGTGCATACTTAAGAGGGTACGATGCGCACCATTTCTCCATACAAACGTAATCCCCTTTTTCCTTTTGGCTTTAGAGCCACCGCTTTAGCCTAGTTGGTAGTGACCCTGCCTACGAAGCAAGAGGTCCTGGGTTCAAATCCCGGTAAGGGCATTTATTTGTGTGATGAGCACGTATATTTGTTCCTGAGTTATGGATGTTTTCTATGTATTTAAGTATTTATTTATCTATATAAGTATGTTTACCGTCGTCTAGTACCCATAGTACAAGCTTTGCTTAGTTTGGGACTAGGTCGATTTGTGTAAGATTGTCCCCTAATATTTATTATTTATTATTATTATTTTTTTTTTTTACTGTGTAATCTGTATCTACTACAGCTATGCCCCTATGTTTCGTTTTTTTCCATATTTCAATTAACATAAGAAATATGAGCTTTCAAAAACTGAAAAAATTGCCCAATTTCAACGTCATTTTCAGGCACTCATCAGAAAAGAATCCCTGATATAAACAAAAAAAGGAAAACATAGGGGCATAGCTAAATCTGTCCTCTAATTATTTTTGAAAAAAATAATTTTATTGGTACAGTCTTCGAGAAGAAAACAGGGGATTACGAAATGCTGTTTTGATCAATTTTACGCGCCTATTAGGTAACGGTCTGAGCTGCAGTTGTCCCGCTCTCGCTGTACTGACACGAAGGGGTTCGGGCGAGACAGCGACATTTCGTTAAAATACCTATTTCTCAAAAGTCTTTCAGCCATCGTACCCTCTTAAACACATATTAAACACCCAAGACTCGAAAACAATCATTCGTATTTTTCATAAAAATATCTGCCCCGACACGGGAATCTAACCCGGGAAAAGCTTCATAGTCAGGTTCTCTAATCACTAGGCCATCTTGGTCGTCTATCCAATACTTAATGCAAACTACCGTGAGACTCACTCATAGTGAAAATATACGGATCACTCACGTCTTAAAACCGATTTTAACTCGACATGTTCAGCTTCATTTGACAATGACAATAAAAGTGATGATGAAAACGGGGGTAGTTGTGTGTCGCTGTCAGTTGCGTCGAGTAGCCTCGTGACCAGAGCGGTAGCGCGCAGTGCGCGTTTGGCAGCCGCCGTGACGTGTGACTCCGAGAAGGGCTACGGATTAGTCCGAAACATGTCCAGTTAAACTCGTTTTAAGACGTGAGTGATCCGTATATTTTCACTAAGTAGGTACTTAATTCAAAATCAAAATGTCATTTCTTTCCAACAAAAACCATTTCGAGAATGTGACCCTAACTTGATATGACAATTTCCAACATAAACCCAACAGATGGCAGCACGCCCCCCTTCTTTATAGCAGGGGTAGGCAGACAGCGAAATTATGAATGTGCCCAGACTAGCCATTAGTCTAGCCAAAGCAGACTTCTAGGCAGCTAGATCCAGCCATTTTCTCAGTTACTGCAAATATGTTTCCATCCTACTCCTTGTGCGTTTGTAAGAAAGGGATAGTTCGACATAAACTATTCTGGCAGACGTGTAAAAGTGCTGGTTTGACAATTTAGTAGGTATCGTGTAACTTTACTTAAAATAGAGTTGCAGTTTTGCGTGAGTTGTGCCGTTGAATGGGTCTTCTGGGTCCATGAGTAAGAATTTTATGAGATGAAGCTAGGTTTTAAAGTATCTAAACTGACTACTGGCTTTATCACGCGGGTATGGCCGTGTTATATAAATCCATGAAATAATATTCATCATCATCATCATCATCATCATTCCAATCTACACACGTCCTATTGCAGGGCACAGGCCTCCTCTCAGATTAAGAGGGTTTGGGCCATAGTTCCCACGCGGGCCCAGTGCGCATTAGGAACACACACGCACCATTGAATTTCTTCTCAGGTGTGTGCAGGTTTCCTCACGATGTTATCCATCACTGTAAAGCTCATGGTAAATTTCAAATGTAATTTCGCACATAAATTCCGAAAGATTCAGAGGTGCGAGCCGGGACTCGAACCTACGACCCTCTGCTTGAGAGGCCATAAAGGTCAAACGACTAGGCCACCACGGCTTTCAACAAGGTTTTTCTGCATAATAAACGGAATCTTTAGATTAAATTTTAGCTTTCCATTCCAAGTCCAAGGGTTCGGACTTTACGGTGATAAGTCAGTCAGTCCATCAAGACGCCACGATCAGAATACAAAAAGTGCAATTTTTATCCGGATGCAAGTCAAACACGGACGTATAAATCTAGTAAGTAATCAACACATACGTCCGAATGCATTTCCGATGTGTTGTTTGCAGATTAACTACTGATTTTCACTATGTTTCGTACGATTTTGATTTTTTTTCTACAGGGCAGTTTTTCTCGCGCGTTTCATATAAAAAGAAAGTGCTCCAGTCCTGTTAACACAACAAAAGCTTTTCTTTTATTACCGTACGTCTTTCCGTTTGGGGGAGGCACTGATTGATCGACTCGCAGCCAGGGCTGTCACTGCACGGTTGACAAATTATTTTATTTTTCGTAGACGATTTGCTATTTCGAACGGGACATGTTTTTAACCCCCAGACCCAAAAGAGGGGTGTATGTGTGTAACACCGAATAGTAGGCGTTTTAAAGGTGCGTGTTCGATTACCAACTAAACTTTACATTTAACAGATATTTTTTTTCGAAGGGACAAACGACATGGTTAAAAAAATTTTTTTTTTACTAATCTAAAATAGTGTCCCACTGCTGGGCAAAGGCCTCCCCTCTGGTCCTCCATTGTTCCCTGTTTCGAGCCAAATCTGGCCAATCGTCTAATTCCGCGTCCAGAGGCGCTACTACGAAATTCGAAAATCGAAGTTCGTATCGTATTATCCCTCTCACTCTCGTGTCAAATCATATTTGCGTGAGCGGGACGGCACGAAACGAAGTTCGAATTATGCACTTCGTGGTAGGGCCTCAGGTCGTCTCGCCATCTGCGCCTGGGCCTACCTCGCCGTCGGTAACCGTCGTGCGGCACCCACCACGTGGCTGAGTGCGCCCACCTTTGAGGGTTAAAAAAATACACATAAAAAATGTAAGCAACTAAAACATACTTTAAAGGATAACTGAAGGAGATCCCTATTAGGAATAGTCCGCCTTTGTATAGCTGTTTCTTTTGTTATCTGTAATTTCACGTTTATTGTGTAGAACCGCGTTGGAACTACGGCCCAAGCCCTCTTATTCTGAGAGGAGGCCTCTGCCCTGCAGTGGGACGTATATAGGAATGAATGATGATGATGATGATGACGATGTTGAGCTTGTTTAAGCTAAAATGATGCGCACAACTCTTCTTAATTAGTTGATTTAGTGCAAATATTAGTTACGACTCCTTCATCTGCTTGGGAGCGTCGACTATTTCGTGAACTATGATCAGTGTGCAACATCAGTGTTTAATAAGGGCATTTTCAGAAAAAAGTGTACCCTGTACTTTTTTTTAAAAACCTAACAAATTTTGGGTTATTTCTACTCTGAATCACAAGCACTATCGATTTAAGCAATAAAAATAAGTGTCCCTCTCTTAATTGTCAGTTTTGTGGCGCAGTTAACCATACATGTTGTATGGGCCGTCACAAAACTGACTAATAAATTGTGTAGGTATGGAAAAATTAAGGAAAATTAAGGAAAACGGGTACATTTTTTTCTGAAAACTCCCTTAAATTCGGTGGTAGGGCGCGTCATTTTAAATTATATAAGCTCTACAGTAAAAAGTACAGACAAATATATTTTTTTTTCAAATATCTTTTCAAATAAATACTTTGTACCTAAACATTTCCAATTTAAAATGAAGACTAAAAAACTTACGTTCCCGATCCATCCCCAAAAGACCCCGTATTTTCACTTGATCAGTACTGCCAATGCTCCGTCTCTCCATATTTTATAACATAGTAATGGGTGAAAAACTTAACTAAAGATCTGTAGTATACATATAGCAGTAGGTAAACAGTGGAGCTTAAGCCATTTTTCTAATTTGGTACGTCATTTTGTTTATACGGACATGTTAAACATCAGGTCTTTTAGTGAAAATAAACGGATCACACACGTCTTAAAAATCACGTTTTAAATTACGTTTATTTTCACTATGAGTGAGTCTCACGGTAATTTCATGTTTAAAGTAATCAGGTCTTTTATTTAAGTGTTTCACTTAAATACTTCCTCACTGCTGTCGTAACCTACACATGTAAGTACTTCCCCTACCACAACTCTTGTTTCCTCAGTATAGGCTATAGTAAGCTTTTTTTCGCGCACTTAAGGTGCTTTTTTCTATGTCCTTTTTCAAGACTTTAACAAATGTTGGCGTCGGCAGGAGTGTTCGGAGAAGTCGTCGGATGTTGTGAGTGTTGTGTGTCGGTGTGGTGGGGTGCCGTTAAAAAATCTTGATCAAGTGCGGGTAGTTCGAGATACGGGTGCTGATTCTAATCGGGATCAAGTGCGGGTAGTTCGAAAGACTCGTGCGGCTAAACGAACTTGACACCCTACACTTCAGTTGACTCGTGACTACGGTTGCTGCAATGTGGCCGAAACGTCGAGGTAAATAAATAAATATTTAGTGCGTGATAAGTCCCGTTTAGTTTAGTAATTATGAGTAAAAATCACGAAAGTTTAAAACAGTATACTTTAGCAAAGTTTCATACTAAATACAAACTGAAATATGGATGCACAGAAAAACCCAGAAAAAAGACCAGCGCTGGGAATCGAACACAGGACCTCAGCATTCCGTGCTGCGTGCTACCCCTACACCACCACTGGTCACTGGTCTGGTCTGGTCTGGTCTGGTGTAGGGGTTTAGCACGCAGCACAGAATGCTGAGGACCTGGATTCGATTCCCAGCGCTGGTCTTTTTTCTGGGTTTTTCTGTGCATTGTGCATCCATGTTTCAGTTTATATGTATTTAGTATGAAATATTATATGGATTTCACGGGAAGACCGTAAAAGTAAAAAATTAAGAGTTGTAAAATGAAAAATAAAATACAAAGAGACTCCAAAAAACCAATCTTGTTTAGTTAAGTTGTTGAACCTGTCCCATCTCTGAAAGATTGAATTTATTGAATTTGAACGACCGCTTTAGCCTAGTTGGTAGTGGCCCTGCCTACGAAGCAAGAGGTCCTGGGTTCGAATCCCGGTAAGGGCATTTATTTGTGTGATGAGCACGAATATTTGTTCCTGAGTTATGGATGTTTTCTATGTATTTAAGTATTTATTTATCTATATAAGTATGTTTATCGTCGTCGGCTTTGCTTAGTTTGGGACTAGGTCGATTTGTGTAAGATTGTCCCCTAATATTTATTATTATTTATTATTTATTATAATCGTATAATGAAACGGTGGCAGCCCTGGCTAAAGGCAAGGGCCCAAAGTAAGGAAGCGTGTTCTTCTGGCGACTTCTTAATCTTTTGCCCAAGCCTCGGACAGGGAACAAGTTAAATGCGACTCGCGTATAACACATAATTTTCTGAGCTAGAAATCGGGCGAATGAAATAGTCTAATGTGACATCTAGATTCTTATATAAATAAATAAATAAATATTAGGGGACAATTATTATTACAACCTGACAATTAAGCCTTAGCCTTATTATCTTTGACGCCCAGATGGCCTAGTGGTTAGAGACCCTGACTATGAAGCTTGAGGTCCCGGGTTCGATTCCCGTGTCGGGGCAGATATTAGTATGAAAAATACATATGTTTGTTCTCGGGTCTTGGGTGTTTAATATGTATTTAAGTATGTATCTATCTATATGTATAAGTATGTTTATCCGTTGCCTAGTACCCATAACACAAGCTTTGCCTAGCTTACTTTGGGACTAGGTCAATTGGTGTAAATTGTCCCGTGATATATTTATTATTTATCTAGATCTATACTCTTTAGTATTCCATACTAATAACAAAATAATCCGGTACCACTATAGGATAATTTTGCTATCAGTCTTTGTGTATTTCCGTTACCCTCACAGCGCGAGTTCGACTCGCATCTGCCTTGTTTTTAACCGACTTCAAAAAAAGGAGGAGGTTCTCAATTCGGTTGTATGTTCTTTTTTTTTTTTTAACGTGTGTTACCTCTGAACTCCGTCATTTATGAACCGATTTGGAAAATTTTTTCGTTGTTTGAAAGCATATGCTTCAAGGTTGGTCCCGTTGTTACCAGAATCCAGTTCTGATGATGGGATCCATGAGGAATTGAAGGAACTCTTCAAAAGTTCAAGGGAAATGTAAAGCGATTTTAGTATTTTCAGTGACAAATCGAGCATTTGCATTCAGAAAGTGTCATTTGGTAAACTAGATCTGATGAAGAAGACCGCAGATGGCCAACGGAACTCCTCAACGGGTCAAATCTTGCAAGTTGAATTTGACTCAATTCCCGGTTTCTGATTGAGTTCATATTTTACATGCATGTGTAAATCAGGTGACAATGCAATATTATTGTGACATGGAGCTGATCTGATGATGGAGTTGGAAGGTGGCCATAGGAACTCTGTAATAAAACAACACAACCTCGTCGAGTTTGGGTTCATTTGAAACGTCTTTAAGAACTCCGTAGTAAAACGACATAACCCCATCATGTTTGGTCTCGTTTGATTCGTCTTGATGAGTACTTTGGTAACCAGAGGCAAAAAGTACAGTCAGTAATGAGTGCCAGTCCAGGCCATTAAAAACAACTAAAAAGAAAAAAATTAAAAATTTTAAATAAAAAATAAAACCGCCTTCAAAAAACACCCAATAAAAACTTGGAAATAAAAAAATTTCAAATATAAAATAAAACCTCCTTCAAAAAAACCCCAAAAAAACATAAAATAATAATTGATTGAACCGACCACAATAAGCATGAAAATATCTTTCTACTAATCTGTTTGAAGTTGGTGCCTCAGCACGAGCCAGCAGGAGTGGACCTAGTAATGTAACTTACCTACATATCTACTATAGGGCTTCTACACTCCTGCTGGCTCGTGCTGAGGCACCAACTTCAAACAGATTAGTAGAAAGATATTTTCATGCTTATTGTGGTCGGTTCAATCAATTATTATTTTATGTTTTTTTGGGGTTTTTTTGAAGGAGGTTTTATTTTATATTTGAAATTTTTTTTAAACTTCTGAAGATACTACCATTCAGCCAAATTTTTCGTTCTATTTTTTTTTATATTGATTCCTGCATTTCATAATTAGATAGAGGACCGGTCAAATATGCTAGAGGAAACCGATGTCAATTTATAAAAACATTGTTATTTGACACTTGTCATAAATAAGTAGTATAGATAATTATGACAACATAATTTGTTCAAGGTGGAACGTGTTCTCATCGCGCAATATTATATTCAACGCCTTTTTTAAACATAAGAAAAAAACCGGCCAAGTGCTAGTCGGACTCGCGCACGAAGGGTTCCGTACAATTATCTATAAAAATCACGTTTGTTGTATGGGAGCCCCCTTAAATATTTTTTTTATTTTAATTTAATGATTTATTTTTTAAGTCAATATATAATTAAATATTCTGTGAATGTTTCAAGTGTCTACCTGTTGCCGTTATCAATATCGAGCAAAAACGAGCAAAAAAATCATGTTTGTTGTATGGGAGCCCCCTTAAATATTTATGTAATTCCATTTTTTAGTATTTGTTGTTATAGCGGCAACCAAAATACATCATCTGTGAAAATTTCAACTCTCTAGCTATCACGGTTCCCGAGATACAGCCTGGTGACAGACGGACAGACAGACAGACGGACGGACGGACGGACGGACGGACGGACGGACGGACAGCAGAGCCTCAGGGTTTCCGTTTTTACCTTCGTTTACGGAACCCTAAAAATGATATAATATTTAAATATCATTCTACTTATATCGCTTTCCGTTTAATTCTTAAGCCTCGACCACAGTCCCAGATCGTCGACTGTCTATCGCTTTATTGTTTGTGCAAACACCCTAATGTTAGACAAAGACATCAGCTGTTGGTTTTGTAGTTTAATGTATTTAAAGTCGATAAGTGGACTTCATGTCTATGATAAAAGCACTAATATAAAAGAATCTTAATCATCATCATCATCAGCCGGAAAACGTCCACACATCTCAGCCTGTATACGTTCCACTGCAGTGCACAGGCCTCATCTCAGAATGAAAGGGCTTGGGCTGCAATTCCCACGTGGGCCCAGTGCGGATTGGAAACTTCACACACAGCATTGAATTTCTTCACAGATTCGCAGGTGTACGCAGATTTACTTACGACGTTTTCCTTGTTTCCTCCAGTGTTTTTAAGAGAGAGAAGGAGAGAGGGGGGAAGGGGTAGAGGGGAGAGAGAGAGTAAAAAGATTCTCTTTTTAGGGTTCCGGACCCAACTGCACACGGGCCCCTATTACGAAGGCTCCACTGTATATCTCTTCGAAAGCCGCAAATTAGGTTTTTGGAACCTTTACCAGGTTTTCGCTCCATCTTGTTGGAGACCTACCTACACTGCGTCTTCCGGTCCGTGGACGCCACTCGAGAACCTTTTTGCCCCATCGGCCATCGATACGAGCGATGTGCCCTGCCTACTGTCACTTGAGTCTGGCGATTCTTCGAGCTATGTCGGTGACTTTAGTTCTTGCGCGGATTTCATCAATTCTAATGTGATCCCGCAGATAAACTCCAAGCATAGCATATTATATGTTGGTCGAAATAAAGATTATTTGATTTTGATTGCTAACTAAACATAACAACATAAACACAAAGAGTTAGTTACAACTAATACTCAAAACAACTAATTACCCCGACTAAATGCTCAAAAGCGTAGATTACGAGTACTCTCACCAGTATTTGTTCCAGCTACTCGCCTTGAAACTAGCAAGCCAGATTAGTGCCGTCTAAGCTCGAAAGAGCTTTATTGGCTGAGAAGCTATTTGTGTTTAGAACTGAGAAGCTTTGCTAGCTTTTGCTGATAATTATGATAAGTATAAAAGTACATATTTTGGAGCATTTGATTTCTAGATTAATTTAACTTTCGTGATTTTCATTTCACTCATAACTATTACGGGACTTATCACGCAAACAATATTTATTTTACTTCGACGTTTCAGCCACATTACAGTGGCCATGGTCACTACAGTACCCGGCCATAAAGATTGCACACGGCAAATGTCGGACATTTGCAGTCTTTTTCCAAAGACCGATGTGTTTTTTGTGTTTGTATTTTTTGTGCTTTCATCCCCCCTTTAAAACCTCCGCACCCCCCCCCTCTACCCCCCCCCCATTAAAAATTACCCGAGCGCTGGTACTAAGATTCCTGGCGCGCGCTGCTCTCTTGTACATCCTGGCGTTCACTACTCTCTCTTGTACGGGACAATAGTACATGTAAGTTTTTTTTTATTATTGATAGAGGGAGGCAAACGAGCAAGTGAGTCACCTGTTGGTAAGCGATCACCACCACCCATGAGAACCAGAAAACCCAGAAGGGTCACTAGTCCGTTGCCGGCCTTTAAGGGAACAATACACTCTTTTCTTGAAGGACCCGATGTCATAGTTAGTTGGAAACACCGTAGACGGGAGTTGATTCCATAATTTAACTGTGCGTGGCAGAAAATGCCGACGGAAACGCACAGTTGTAGATGTATATTCATCAAGGTGGTGACGGTGGAACGCAGACTTACGGCGCGACGTGCGATAGTGGAAGCCCGTAGCTGGTAATAAATTGAATAGCTCCACAAGTTACATTGCGTCATCCTTTCTCGTGCGTGCAGCCGGCGTTCATCGATTTATTAGACGTTGTCACGTCAAAACACAAGAAAAGACATCGGTCTTTGGAAAAAGACTGCAAATATCCGACATTCGCCGAGTCTTTTCAAAGACCGTGTGCAACCTTTATAGCCGGGTACTGTAGTTGAGTCAAGAGTTGAGTTGTTTGCGTGACAAGACCCGTTTCGTGTAAAAGCATTTTGATTTCTGTCCTTCGTAGGACGTTTCCACAGTAAGCGTCATAGTGATTTTACTTGTCAAGCAATGCGATCTCACTGTGACATTTACGGTGAAAAGGTACCACAGTGAGTCTCGATTCAGTTTATTCAATTGTCTACACCGTGTGTTTTTACATACTTTAGTACCACTACCATGAGTTTACTCTAGTTTACAGTGACCGTACTCGCTAGCGACGGCGTAAATGATTTGTATGGAGAATCGTACTTCCGTAAGTGACCGCTACAGGCGCTGTACAATTCTCCATACAAATAATTTACGCCGTCGCTAGCGAGTACGGTCACGTAAACTAGTGTTAACTCATGGTAGAGGTACAGTTATAATCTAGATTAACATATAGGATTTTTATCTCGGAAAATCGCATAGTTCTCGTGGGATAGTGATAAAGAAATTCTTCGAACACGGAGTCGCGGGCAATAGCTAGTAATGAATAAAAATAAAACAAACTATCACACATTAAAAAACACAATTTACTTAATCACGGAGCGTTAGTCCCGATATGCAGAGACTAAGGTAACAATTTAAGAGCATGAGAAGTGAAAAAATATTTTTTTTACATCAGCTTTCAGCCACAAGAATATGAGAATTATCTAGAAATATTCACGACGCAAACATTTTATTCCGCTTGCCTAGGCAATAGGGTAAAACGTCCTAAGCCGGTCCCTTAATCTCTGAGACGTAGTAATCCGCGAATATATCATAACGTTATCTTCGTAAAGGGCTATAAATAGGCGTTTTTACCTCTTAAGGGATGTAAGTTGGCTTTTAGGGTAGGGTTTATATACCGTTCTATATTAAAACCAGCAAATCGTGAATGTAAATTATATGCGCGATGGTCTCGCGAACGGTTCTTGTATCTAGGATTATGCGTGTTGGCTTAGAAATCCCCCTTAACTAGAACCAACCTGGGTCTGCAGGCTCCAATGGTGCGAATTTGTAATGAGTACAACGCAGCTGTAAACAGCAATGATAAGATAGACATTTTTCATGACTCATTGCAACAATTCAAAATAAAACTTCGGACCAAATAAAATAAGATCGTATGATATGCCTATTTTCACAATAAAAATAGTTACAATAAATATAGTAGTAAAATATACATAATTTTAATAATTTTAATTATACATCAATGCCATTGCGTTTTTTTGTGGTTTCATGCCTTTTATTGATATTATTGATATTTTTAATGTTTTTTTTTGTTATTGTGTGAACTGTAATTTTAAACCTTAACCAGGCAACGAGGGTTTTCTTGTCTATGAGTGTTTGATATAATATGGTTCTCAGTGATACTTTTCCCGATAAAAAAAAAAAAAAAATCGAATCTAATGTGGTCCTCGTCCTATATAGTAGGTGGGCTATTCTACTTTTAAGTAACCATTAATCTTTTGTGAAATATAAGGCATACCTGGTGATTTTTTTCAAGTGTAAATAACTTATATACAAACTGAAACACCTAAATTTAATGTTTTAAAGCAATAAAACTTTAAATTCAAAGAAATTTTGTGGAAAAAATTGGTAACTCAGCGGAAAATACATCAATTTCCATACAAATGGCGGGGACATGCATGTCCACTGCGTTACCTACTTTATAGATAATAATGATTACTTTTTATACGTAGTGATAATTTTAAATGTAAGCTTAATTATGTGCCTATTTAAATCTTTAATGATTTAAACCGAGGACTTTACCGTTTTTGTAAAAAAAAAATTTGAAGAGCACAGTGCAAAACATGACTGGTCAACGAAAAGTAGAATGGCCCAGGTACCTACATTGCCTGGTTAAGGGTTAATTTGGAGTTTTAAATTGCAATTTTTACTTATTTATTAATGTTTCGATAGTATTTTTAATGTGCTCTTTTATAGTTTAAATATAATGGTAGTTTTTATTTCGCATGTTCCTGTGTTCTTTACTGAGTTTAAATTGTTTATGATTTGAATTCTTCGATTTTATCTGAGTCACATTTAAAAAATCTTAACTTAATTTATTTACAGTGTTTTATTTTCTGCTTTTAACTTTGATATTTTTGTAATTTTAACAGACGTCTCGCTTTATGGTCAATGATATGTACTCTGTAATTGTCGTATATATCAGAATAATATACATGTAACTAATTTTTATGGCTCGGATTGTAATATATATGATGTAGATGTACTGAATAAAATAAATAAATAAATAAATCGATTTGGCAAGGTTTTATCTTTAGAAAACAAAATTTAAGTACATATTTTGTGGAACTAATTGGGGGAGGCCTTTGTTCAACAGTAGACGTCTTTTGGGTGATATTATGAACATTATTCTTTAGGGTTCCGAACCCAAAGGGTAAAACTCCGCTGTCCGTCCGTCTGTCACCAGGCTGTATCTCATGAACCGTGATAGCTAGACAGTTGAAATTTTCACAGATGATGTATTTCGGTTGCCGCTATAACAACAAATACTAAAAAGCAAAATAAAATAAATATTTAAGGGGGCTCCCATACAACAGACATGATTTTTTTGCCGTTTTTATAGATAATGGTACGTAGCCCTTTCTTCTTTTTTTTCTTCTTTTTTTTTTGAGTGCGCGTTTGGCAGTCGCCGTCTCGTGTGACTCTGAGAAGAAGGCCTACGGATTAGCCCGAAACATGTCGTGTTAAACTCGTTTTAAGACGTGAGTGATCCGTTTATTTTCACTATGAGTGAGTCTCACGGTAGTTTCTCATTTTAGTAGGATATTAGTAGGTAGGATACTATTGCGTTATATAGCAGGTTCAGAAAATATTAGCATTCTTTATACAACTACAGTAAACTTCTCCTAGGAGGGGGATTAGTATCCCCCTTCCACCACCAAGTTTTATTTCCGGTTCCGTCTCCTACTTCCTTCCCGTGTTATTGTGGCAACGTCCCCTTGGAAAATGTGAACTATTGTAACTTAAATAGAGACTAATTTACTGTGCAAGTTTAAGATGAATGTGCTTTACAGGATGCGATGTTTTTAAATGTAGCGAAGTAAAAGTGAGCAAAATCGCGATTAAATTTTAAAAGTGCATTTGTCATAGTTGCTGGGTATACCTAATGATAAACATCTTAAGGCCCAACGTCCTAAATTTAATTCATATGTCCAAGCAAATTTTATTTATTCTTGATTGCCATTAACTTTACAATTCTGATAGTCGAAATTTATGTTTAGTGGGGGTGTTTCACCACCTTATTGTCAAACTACTAGTCACGTAACCAATGAATAAACTAAGTACTGGACAAATCTGTCGGCTAGTTTTTTTTTCAGTTTCACCACTCTGGTCCTGTGCAAACTAAGTACCACTTAACTAATCGTCGGTTTAACATAGAGGGGGAATGGCAACGTCACATTTCACGATCACGCGTTCCTGTTCGCACACTTTCGTTCAAAGAGTCGCTCATTGTTAAAGCAAAAGAAATCGTAAACTATGTAATTTTTAAAGACATCTATTTTTTGCATAAACAAATGTGTAACATTATAATTAATCCAAAAACGGTATTTATTTACGATACTTTGTTAACAATAACAAAGAAAAATAAAATCACGTAAAACGAATCGAAAAGTGGCGCCAAACCATTTGACATATTAACTTTTTTTTAATGGCGATGTACAAGTTCACGTACAACAAACGATTGTGCCACTGAAAAAAAGTCTGTAATTAAAAAATATTACGAAATTTTGGATTTATTTTTACATATTAAAAGCGTACCTATATTTTTTTATTCAAGTCTTGATTTTTAAATCCTCGTTTGCAATTTAGCATGACTCCTTTCTTTGAAAAATAAAAATACATTGATTTATTTTTCTGAAACCGGCTGAAGGGCTCTCCAACCATGGCCACAAAAAAATTAACTGACTAATTAAAAAGTTATGTGACGGATAAAAATGCTAAATGCCACCAGATCTGATGGTCAAATCAAGGGTCAAATTAAAAAACAGTTTGTCCGTCACTTAGCGCTAATCAAGACTGGTGAAACAGAAATTTTAAGTCCATCTGTCAAATAAGGTTATGATTAAGCTAATCCGAACTTTAAAAAAAGTGGTGAAACAGCCCCTGGGCCATTCTACTTTTAAGTAACCATTAATCTTTCGTGAAATATAAGGCATACCTGGTGATTTTTTTCAAGTGTAAATAACTTATATGAAAACTGAAATAACTAAATTTAATATTTTAAAGCAAAAAAACTTTAAATTCAAAGAAATATTGTGGAAAAAATTGGTAACTCAGCGGAAAATACACCAATTTCCATACAAATGGCGGGGACACGCATGTCCACTGCGTTACCTACTTTATAGATAATAATGATTACTTTTTATGCGTAGTGATAATTTTAAATATAAGCTTAATTATGTGCCTATTTAAATCTTTAATGATAAAACCGAGCACTTTACCGTTTTTGTAACAAAAATATTTGAAGAGCACATTACTAAAAATTACTGGTCAACGAAAAGTAGAATGGCCCCCCTAAGTAAATCTAATCAAATTTCGAAGGGCAATATTTTCGGGTAATGAAAAAGAGCACGTTAATTTTTTTTTAAATGTCATTCACTATCTATTCTTCAATACATTTTATGCGAGACAAAGCAAGAAAAAAAAAACAACTAAAACGGCTAGCGATCTTGGTAATACTTGTTAACACTACGGTTTTTAATTTCAAAGTTTAAAAAACTTCAAGTTTTTTTTTCTTAAGTTTTGGTCTGTAATGCAGTTAAAGTAAAAAAAAAAAGAAAAAAAATGAATTTGAAGAAAATAAAAAAAATAAATAGAAAAAGATACTTCATACTTAACCTGTAATGCAAGTACACAGTCGACTAAAAGTGCAGTCCACGAAACAGCTTATGAGTTATAAAATGAAAATGAAATGAAAAAATTTATTTCGCACACACAAAAATAAAAAATAAATAAATAAAACCGTTAGTAGGTAGTTAGTGAACCGTTTTTAGATTACGTTTTGAGGTTTTAACTTTGTAGTCAGGTACATAATCCAACACGTTTAAAGGCCATTCGATATAAAGTTGAACCCAAAGTTGACCGATTACAAATAACCTGGCCTTTATTATGAAATTGGTCCATTTTAATTATTTTATTCACACATAAACACACAAAGTACCTACTCTAAATCCATTCCCACTACCGCATCCCATCCCAACAACAACGTAACACGCATTTCAGAAACTCATAAAGTCTACCGCACACGGTCATGACCTGTAAACCCGGCCGCACACTGCCGCTCAAAGCCGACCACACACGGGCAAAGATCGCCACACCGGTAAAGCTAGCCATACGCGGCTTAAGCACGCCGCTGTGAGCACGCTTATCGACTAATTGATCTCAACGCACCTGTGTACTGAAGGGATGGAATGTATCGATGTTAAGTGTCGATAGAAACTGGGGTTTGGGTTTGGGTTTTGGGGAGTTTTGGGGGTTTTTGGGGGGCCTGAAATGATGATGATGAAAATGATGGAACTGGGGTTTAATATCGAAGTCAAAGCATTTTTATTCGATTTAAGCTATGAAAAGGACTTATTAATTTTATTTGATTTCATTATAAAAAGTTGAAGAATCTACCACTGGTTCGGAAAACACTCAGTAAGAATCCGCTTAAAACTAAAAAGGTATTTATAGCTTTTTTAAGCAGTTCTACAATGTTATTTAATTACGTACATCTTATTTCTCTATTTAACCAAGCTATTTTTATAACACAGTAAATTATTATATTTTTAAATAAAAACAGTTTGTCGTAACTTTGTATAATAAAACTTGATTATTATTTTTATTATTTAGCCTACATACGTATCCTTTTGCTAGGAAAAGACCTCTCCTCTTGAACTCTACATTTCCTTATCCAGAGCTACATTTAATTTTGGCTACTCCCTCAGTTCCGCCTCCATATTGTCTCTCCATCCACTACCCTATAACTTGCTAATAATACAAGAAACTAAATTAAAAAAATAAATATCGTATCAAAAAAATAACAATGAAATTCTCGGCACAGTCCTTTCTGCTAACAAAGTTTTAATGCCACTCTTATTTCAAATGTTATCGATATCGATATTTAATCTAGCCCGCCCTACAACATCTCACAAAGGAATTGCCATTACGCCAACCGCTTAGCATTCGATTCGGCGTCTGAGCAAATATCGAATACGCGTTGACTCGCTGCACAGCACTATGCTATTAAGATATTAGCTACAGTATGTTGTAGCTATCCACAGTGTGCTTGTGTGCGCTACACGATGCGAAGCGAAGCTTTAATTGCTATTGTAGGAAGACTGTAGTTTGAATTGTAAGAATTTTGGCACTGCTTTCAGCCATGTCAATGGCAGAAGTTCCAGAAAATTTTATATAGTTTTACATACAGGGTAAAAGGGAGATCGTGGCAGTAGTTTGACCTTTCAAGCAGAAGGTCGTGGGTTCGATTTCGGTCAATGTGCATTTGAAATTTACCATGAGTTTTACGGTGTAGGCAAACATCGTTAGGAAACCTGTACACGCGTGTGTAGACATTTAACGGTGTGTGTGAAGTTCCCGATCCGCACTAGGACCGCGTGGGAGCTATGGCCTGAGCTCTGCAGTTTGACGTGTGTAGGCTGGGACCCTATCGGATTCAGTTAATTGTAGGCTGCTTTTTCGTCGCAGTATTAATAAGATTAATGTTTTTTTTTCAATAAGGGACGTTGGATATATTTTGTCTTGATAAATTGCATAGTTCCCACGGAGTAGCGATAAATGAATTATTATTCACTGCCTTTGCGGACAACGTATAAATATACGTTATTTAGTTGTTCTAAAAATAGATTTGTTCTTCATAAAGTTTGCTACGACTCTCGCGAATTGGCTAAACTGAAGATGTTTATTGTAGTTTTAAAATCTACCTATTCGTTGATCACAAAATAACGTACGCACTGTCCATAAATCTCTGAAAAATGACAGCATTTTTTAAACAAGATCCTAGATAACTTTCCAATTTCCTGCAAAAAAATCCTTTGAAAGAGTTAATACCAATTTAATGTAAATCCAGAGATAATGTTAATTTACGAGGCAATATGGCGGCGTGATTTAGGAGCGCCCATATTGGCAGTTAGCCTGTCGCCGGATCGGTTCCTGGCGGTGGCAAATTGGGTCCAGATGTGGGAGATTTTTACAAATGCTAGCAAAAATTGCCTTTATTTAAAATAGCAATAATCATTCTTACTTACTCTGTTGGCTCAGTGACCCGAAGTGGATCTTGGCATTCAATACTAGTTGGCGCCAACGCGCCCTGGGGCTAAATTCAGGAACGGGTCTTCACGGGTTTGGTAGCGATAATTCAATCGTTTGGGTTGGGTTTGGTTTGAACTGCTATTCAGGAACGCAAAAAATCACTAGTTTGCGAGAGGTTTTTTGGACTGAGTTTGGGATGAGCCTTATTTATTTGTTTATTTATTTACAAAGCAAATTAACAGGAAAATAAGGCTCAACCCAAGCTCAACCCATTCCTATCCTCCCAAACGATTGAATTACCGTTCGCAAACCGTGTTGGGCCGTTCCTGAATTTAGCCCCTGTTCTCTACGATCTCCTCCCAGTTTTGTGCGTGCAGAGCGCGCAAATCCTTTTCCACTTAGTCTTTCCAGCGGTAGCAATAATCATACTTCAGTAATATTTTTTAGCTATAAAATGTTTCTTTAAGCTTTATGTGGAAAAAACACGTCCTGTATATATTTTTAAACTATATTGCAGCATAATATCTTGACTGAACCACCTACCAACGAGATGGACAGATGATTTGGTAAAGGCCGCAGGTTCAAGGTGGATACAAGCCACTTCCAACCGTGATGATTGGGTATCAGGGGAGGCCTATGTCCAGCAGTAGACGTCCTACGGCTGAAATTATGATGTAGATGATGAATTTTCACTCAAATTCTTCTCAAGTATTTTTAAGGGTTCAGTGCTCAATGCATGTATGCTAACAGACCTCTATTACTATGTCACAGTTATTTGTCCGTCCTTCTATTCCTAATCTGGCCCAATTTTAATAACGGCAGTTATAATCGTACTAATGTGTAAATGAGAAAGATTGTGAAGATGTTTGAATGTTTGTTACTCAATCACGCAATAACAGCTGAACGGATTTACATGAAATTTGGTGTGGAGATAGTTTGAGACCTTAGGAATAACATAGAATGGTTTTTATCCCGGAAAATTGCACAGTTCCCGCGGGAAAGCGATAAAAGGATTCTTCGCGGATGAAGTCGCGGGCAGCAGCTAGTGTAGGTATAAATAAATCTGTCTCTCTCTCTCTCTAATAATAATAATAATAATACCGTCCGAGCCGATTTCGGCTACAGCGACTGCTGGACAGGCTCAGAACATCGAAGCCTTTGAAAAGCTACGAAAAGACGAGCTCGACGCAAAAAGAGACGAGCTAAAAGCCAGACCAGCAACGGCTTTAACTTACAATTATAGTGGCGGCGTTCTCACCTGTCCGATATGCTCAAGAACATTTAAGGCCAAAATTGGCTACAACAGTCACATGCGAGCACACCAACGCGCGGACCAATGAGGCGCCAGCTGCTGAGCCTGTCTCTCTAATACTTAGTATGCGAATCCGACTCACACTTAGCCGGATTTTTTTGCTACCAAATAAATAATAATAAAATAATAAATATTAGGGGACAATCTTACACAAATCGACCTAGTCCCAAACTAAGCAAAGCTTGTACTATGGGTACTAGACGACGATAAACATACTTATATACATAGATAAATAAATACTTAAATACATAGAAAACATCCATAACTCAGGAACAAACATTCGTGCTCATCACATAAATAAATGCCCTTACCGGGATTCGAACCCAGGACCTCTTGCTTCGTAGGCAGGGTTACTACCAACTAGGCTAAAGCGGTCGTTAAAATAGCAACATAATTGGACAAATTTCAAGTAGTTGAGACACGTTGAGATTCGAGATCGACTCACTAAATCGCCTCTGGGGGGCCATCGGTTTCCGCTAATCGAACCCGCTTTTGGGGTTCCGTATCTCTCAACGAATGGCTTCCATTAGATGATGGAACACATCGTTAAGTGATCACTTTAACTTATGCTTCATATAAAAAAATCGAGAAAATGTAATACATAGGTATATATTTTATGTACTTAGGCTTTTCCACTAATAACTTACTAATATAAATTACATCATCTTATCACTTTAAATCATCATCATCATCAAGGCTCGACAAACAGATTGGTCCTGCGCCAACCGCATCCAGCGCGTTCCCGCAACCCCAACCAGGTCGTCACTCCATCTTGTTGGAGACCACACCCCGTCTTTCGGTCAGCGGACCCCAATCGCTATAAATCCTTACTAATATTATAAAAACGAAAGTAACTCTGTCAGCCTGTCTGTCTGTTGCCATTGCATAGGTACTTTAACCGCTGAACAGATTTAAATGAAAATTGGGATCCCCAAGTCAAAGTCACAGCCACACTTTCGCATATACAAGTATATATTACCATAGGACAAAGGATTGCAGTGTCTACTGCGGTGGAACAAAAAAACATTTTGCCAACTAATTTTACGAAACCAACTTCAGCGATACGGTCCATAAAACGACTAAAATCCCTGATTACGCGAAACTTAGGAACCAATGAAGCCCCAAAGCGCTTTACAAACTGCGAATAGCGAAAGAAAAGGGCGAAAAAGACGTTTTTACAAACGAGGGCGCTGATTCTAACAAATCGCCGGCCGCGACGCGCTCCAAGACGTTTGCGAGTCAATATCAATCAGTGATTCGGGTTGGAATTCCATTAGAGCGTATTACGAATTGTTTTAATTGACAGGTTATTTGTAGGAAAACCTTATATTTGTAGAATTACCTGTAATTGCCGTTATCAATGTCGGAAAAAAAACAACCAAAAAAAATCACTTTTGATGTATGGGAGCCCCCTTAAATATTTATTTTATTCTGTTTTTTAGTATTTGTTGTTATAGCGGCAACCGAAATACATCATGTGTGAAAATTTCAACTGTTTAGCTATCACGGTCTGTGAGATACAGCCTGGTGACA
The DNA here is from genome assembly GCA_947859365.1 of Archips crataeganus. NCBI lineage: Eukaryota > Metazoa > Arthropoda > Insecta > Lepidoptera > Tortricidae > Archips > Archips crataeganus. Next base: position 16,873,248 of record OX402066.1, on the reverse strand, counting down.
GACGGACAGGCGGAAGGACAGCGAAGTCTCAGTAATAAGATCCCGTTTATCCTTTGGGTATGGAACCCTAAAAACCATTTTATTTTAATAGTAATCCTTCAAGCGGTCGTAGGTTTGAGCCACGATTCGCTCCTTTGAACTTTCCTCGAACTTAGGATAGGGTCTAGAAAAAAAAACATCCTGAAAAAAGGCCTGTGCTCAACATTGGGACATGTTTCTACTATGAGGTTAGGTAGACTATATTTACCTTTCAATATTAACAAATAAACTAGTTGCCGAAGCATTTTTTCCGAGAAATACCGAACAAATATTCATATTTTTCATCATCTGTTTGTCCATTTGCCGTATATTAAAACGCATAAAGTTTTATCACCTTTTAGAAACGTCCAATAACGTTTTACTCCTGTCTCGGTACCATAAGAATTGTAAAACCGCAACAGTGCGAGGATCATCGTAGTGCTCGCAATACATTGCCGTTCATGATAGATCGCTTATAAATTCATTGCTGCGCGGCCCGCAATGTAATCAAACTCACGCGATATTTATCGTACCGTCTAAAGCTTTATTCCGAATCGTCTCAAGCAGATGTAATGGCACCCTTTTTTTTGTAATTAGAACTATGATTAAATACTTTTTTTTTTTCATGAAAAACTAGTTTTATGGTGTTGTACCTCTAAAAATTTTCGTTTTCCTACATGTATGTACCTATCTTGAACACAAAAAGTTTGCGGAGCTCTGCACTAGGCTATCCGCGCCAAGTACATAAGTAGATAAAAAACATCCGTAAAGATAATTCCACCCCCGCATCCTTGAATGTTATCCGATTTGGGAGTAACTGCCGAAGTTCAAAAGTATTCCAGAGAAACTCGGGTAATTGAGAGAATACATCGCACAATACGGTTTAATGGGATTACAAGTTTTCTTAAGAGCTCCGCGGTTTCCGCTTTTGCGATTAATGTAGGCCGAATGGTGCAGAACGACAGTATTGAAGCACCCTCTGTATCAGTAGCGTGGCGCTCTAACAACTCGATTCTCACTGCGGTGCTCAAATTCTTTTATGATTGATATTTTATTAAAAAGACTTATAGCCGGAAGCAGTGTCGTTAGTCCGTTACCGGGTTCGCACCTGTGGGTTTATCGAAATTTACGCGCGAAATTACACTTTAAGTTATCATGAGCCGGTGAAGGAAAACAGCTTGGGGAAACCAGGCCGGAGCTCCCACGCGGGCCCGGTGCGGATTATTATATAGATATATATATATATATAAAAAAACTTTATTCATAACCTTGAAAACCAGAAAAAAAAGAACTGACAGTAAAAATTCAAGTTGCTTTGAAATAAATGAAAAGTCAATAGGGATATTTCCTAGGTAAAAAAATAATAATTCTTATTAGTCCGTATTTTACATTATCAAAAAATATTAGACACGTAATTTTTCTTTTGACAATTAAACAAAAAATGACGAAGATATGGCGCGTTGAAGTTCCGCGTGACGAGGCGTGACGTCACTTGTTCCTAAAACGCTCATACAAAGTGTAGGAACAAGTGACGTCACGCGAAACTTCAACGCGCCATATCTACGTAATTTTTTGTTTAATTGATAAAATAAAAAATACGTGTCCAATATTTTTTGATAATCTAAAAGACTGACTAGTTAGGAAAGTACCCAATTGAGTTGTTTGATTAGTAGCGTCACGACGTTCTGTTCCTATAAAAATCTGTTGGGACATTTTTTATTGCATTTAGACAGCTCATTAGTAGGTAGGTACACCAATTATTTTTTTACATGACTTCAGTGATGACAATTAAAGTAAGTAAGTGTAGTAGTGGTAAGGAATATTATTTCCAAATTTAAATGGAACCACCCTTGGGGTATACGCTTTCCAATAAAAAAAAAATCATCAAAATCGGACTACTCTGTAAAAAGTTATGCATGATCATACATAAAAAAATATATATATATTTATATACACGTCGAATTGAGAACTTCCTCCTTTTGTTTTCGTCGGTTGAAAAGAGTGCAGTCCGACCTATCTACAATATTGGCTCATTAAAAGAACGCTTCAAGAAGATTTATACATCCTCACAATTGCTTCACAGTACATGTATGATATGGTATTGTATACATACAAGAATATCAAGTCCTTCAAGAAAATGTCAGACGTACACGATATCAACACCCTTTGGGTACGGAACCGTAAAAATCATTGACAATTAGTACATAACATATTTTATATTATTATATGTATAAGCCAATTTCGTCCGGATTTACTAGGAATCGGCAAATTAAACAAATGTGTTGCTCTGAAAAGACAAAGTATTTATTTTAACATAAGTTTACATTTTTACGCTATGTACAATCACACTAGTTTTAGTATCATACCTGAAAAGACAAAGAAACGACATTTAAAGTAATTTAATTAGTTTGTCGATTCCCTGCATACGTTAAATTTTATAATATTATAGCTTTTCACATAACACTCCATCCATCTTGAAAAAAAGTCAAAACATTGACATTAGTAGTTCCGTAGACAGTGGCGCCGTCTTTTCTAAGTGTTGACAGCATATAGGAGGCGCGTTTAGTTCAACAGGAATAAAGGAATGTAATTTCTTTACATCTTCCCCCGCCAGAAAGGAAAATTTTTACTGAAAATTTTCCTAAAGCAATGTTCATCATTTGCTGAGTATTACCTACATACGAATTTTTCTACTATGGTGCTGGAATGAGTTTTGTGATATGAAAGAGATTTGACTCCAATTTTCTATGGCCTGTATCCACTTTATATATTGAATTTGAAATTTTTTCTTCGATTCTATAGGGTCCAATCCTTAATTCGTCTAATTTTCTTCTATTGAGTTTGTGTCCATTTTCTACATAGACTTTATCACCTATATTGAAATTATGGTGCATTCTATTTTTATCATTTACTTTTTTATTGTAATTATGTGACTTGATTGAATTTTCAAATGCTGTTTTCCGGTCTTTAATCCAGTTGTCTACTATTCTCTCCTGTTTTAATTCATTTGGCACGAATGACACATCTGTCCCATCTAGCAGGTATCTTGGCGCAAAACCAGTTACAGTATGATCCGTATCATTGTACTTGTCTATGCAGTCATGGGCAATTGTTGTCCATGCTTTTCTTTTTCCACTTTCATTTATTTTGCATCTGATTTTATTTACCAGAGTTTGATTCAATCTTTCATTTAATCCATTAGAAAATGGTGCATTTACTGCTGTGAAAACAAGTAGTATTGACTTTCCGTTTAAAAAGGTTTTTAGTTCCTTTGAATTTATTCCTGGATATTGGTCTGTGAGTATCATGCCAACTTCATTATCATTAGTCACCTTATTGATTAGTTTAATGAAGTCTTTAGCATTCTGTGTCTTTGATGTTACTATAAATGCATATCGGGTGAAATGGTCCACCAAAAGGTGTAAATATCTTTTTGTGGATCTAGAGCCTCCAAAACCCCCAATTGTATCTATAGATACAATTTCAAAAGGTTTTGTGGCGGGTCCTAAATGTGACATTAAACCATACTTAACTTGTCCTCTTATTTTATTCTTTATACATGTCTCACATTTTCTACAGATATTATTTATATTTTTTGTCAAATGTTTTGCTGTATATACTTTTCCAATTTTCTTTTGCATCTGTTTTATACCAATGTGGCACATATTTTCATGTATTTGTTTTATAATTTTTAAACTGTATTCTTCCGATATTACAATTTTTTCTTGTTTTTTTAATTTTTTATAATATATATTGTTTTTATGTATTAATTTATTCTTACTTTTTTGTAACTCCTCATTTTTTCCTTGATCTGCGACAATATCCTGTAACTTTATGAAATTTACTATTTTTAATTGTTCGTCTATGTCATGATTTGCGTCCAATACTGGGTTCCTGCTTAAGCAGTCAGCTTCTAAATTTTCTTTCCCTGGAGCATATTTTATTTTAAAATCATATTGTGACATGTAGTATATTAATTCTCCTAATTCCTCATCTGTTCTCGATTTAATATGCATGTTTTCCAAAGGTTTGTGATCTGAAAATACCGTGAATGATTTTCCTATTAGCCAGTATTGCCAGTACCGTATTGCCTCTTTAATGGCTAACGCTTCCAAAAATATTGCTTTTTTTTTCTTTTGCGAATCATTTAATTTTTTTGAGAAATAAGCTACTGGCTTCTCGTCCCCATTAGCTTGTACTTGTTTTAATATTGCTCCAACTCCTTCTAATGAGGCGTCTGTATAAATATGTATTGGCAAATCTTGGTCAAAAATTTCCAAGACAGGTTGTGAGCATAGTAGTTTTTTTATCTCTTCAAAAGAATTTTGACAATCCGTAGACCATATGAATTTTTGATTTTTTCTCAGTAAATTATGAAGTGGTTCTAAAATTATTGTACTCTTTGGTATGTATTCATGATAAAAATTTACTTTCCCCAGGAATTGCCTGATATTCTTTTGAGTTTTCGGTGTTGGGAAGTTCTGTATTGAAATTAAATTGTCTCTCAAAGGTCGAACTGTATTATTCTGTATAATATGTCCAAGATATTTTACCGACTCTGAAGCAAACATACATTTTGTAAATTTTAGTCTGAAACCTTCTTTCTTTAATGCCTCTAGTAGTTGTGATAAATGGTTGATGTGTTCAGTATATGATTTAGAGAAGACCAATATGTCGTCTATATAATTAACCGTAAAATCAGTTAGACGATATTTTCTTAGTATGTTACTTAATATTCTTTGAAATATTGCTGGAGACGTCTTCAAGCCGAACGGTAAGCAAGTCCATTGAAAATGACCGGTTTGTGTCACAAAAGCCGTCTTTCTCCTATCTTCAATTCTGAGTGGAATGGACCAGAATGCAGAGTTTATATCTAATGTTGAGAAATACTTACAGTTTCTCGTCTTGATTACCAGGTCGTCAATCAGTGGGAACGGCTGAGACTGCGGTACCACGATTCTATTTAAGTCTCTGAAATCAATACACAGTCTGGTTTTTTTATTATCTTCTTTCTTGAAAGCTAACGTCACTGGTGCTGCAAACGGGCTGTATGATTCTTCTATAAGTTTATTTTCAAGTAATTTTCCCACTTGCTCTTCTATTTCCTTTTTATCTTCTATAGAACATCTATATGGTCTTTTACTACAGTACTTGTCAATCATTAAATCTATGCATGCTTCATATTCTCTCACTGTTCCAATATCATATTTATTTTTGGCAAAGCTTGACTTATATTTATCAATCAAATTATTTATTTCACCTTGTTGTTGGTCATTTAAGTGACTCAAATGTATTTTAAATTCTTTTTCCTTTATGTTTTCATTAAAGTTTATAGAATATAAATTATTTTTACTTTTATCTTCTTTGAGACTATTGTTATCACATATTTTCTCAGATTTTTGGATAATTTCCAAGTTCTCGTTTTGAATCAATTTAAACTCTTTTATTATATCTAACCCAATTAGAAAATCATACTTGAATTCCTTTTTATCCACCACATAAATATCCATATATTTTTCCATTTCAAAGATCTTGATTTTTAATGTTGTCATACCTTTGGTTTTTTTCACACCATTAATTGTTATCAAATTTGCATTATTATAATATCTTTTTCCTGGTTCCTTTACTCTTAACAGTTTGGAATTGATCAGAGAAACATTAGCTCCCGAATCATATATGCCAAATGTCTCTAGTTGTTCATTTAATGTTATTTTAACTTTAATTAATGGTGTGATTATTCGTTTTTTGGATCATGGTCGTTTAATTCCACATCTAACACAGTATTGTTCACATTCTTATTGTAGTACTTCTTGGTCTCATGGTCATTATTTGTGTGTTTAAACCAGCATTTTTCCTCCGGGTGGAAACGGATCCCTTTGTTTAATTTTTCACAAAACTTGCAGGGTTTGGCAGGGCTTTTTTCCACATTTACTTTGTTATCAAAGGTGTTTCTTTTTAGTTTATTATAATTCTTCCTGTATAAAACATGCTCATATTTTCCAATCTCATTATATAGGCTCTCAGCAGAAGTTACTGATCCTTTATCAATTTTATCTATTATATGGTCTGGTAGCCCCATCACAATAAGGTTTATCATGGTTTGTATATCAATTTGTTTATTGACTTCTAATAACAGCCTCTCCTTTTTCGTGGCATATTCCAGTAATGAACCCGCTTGGAATTTGAATGCGAAGGCATATTTTATTTGTGACCATCCTTTATTTCCATAGGTCTCGCACAAACTTTTTTTCCATAATGTCCACTCCGAGTCAATTGTATATTTTATCAACATACTAGTATACCACGGCTGCTCTACGGTAAAAGAAAGTAACTGCAGTTTAGTAAATTTTACAGGAGAACAAAAAAACCGAAAAAACTTAATTTTAAACGTTCTATTAACTATTCCACGATTTTTTAAATGTAGTAATGTGTCAAATAATTTGCTCTACTTATTGTATAACAATTTTATGACAATTTGTTTTTAGTTCTCTTTTAAATGCCAAAAAATATTTTTCCGTAGTAAATTAATTATTTTTAAATAAATGTGTCAAGTCAAAAACAAAGTAAATACTTTTACTTTATTTTTTAATTGCAAATAAGCATATTCTTCACACAAGTTTAAATTTAAATAATGAAGTAATAGTACTTACCTTGTTTTACAACTGCTAGGGAAAAATTTAAAGATTAAAAATTCTTTCTATACAGCGTATAATCATTTACTTTTTAAAATCGCTTAATAAGTAACAAGGTTAATAGGCAAACATAGGGCTGGGGGGGGGGGGGGGGCACTTGGATTGTCATTTGGGGGACCCGGGGGATTGCTTAGTGTGATAAGATATTAAATTATTATAGGTACCAATATACAATAAAACAATATAGGTGTAAATTTCTAATATTTTTATTGCACGAATCAATTCAAAAACACAATAAAAATAGCTATCAATTATGACTATGCCACTCTACTGATAGCAGCAATTATAAGGCACTATTAACTATAGTTATTATTAACATTGGTAACAATATTTTTTAAGTCTTATCCCTCATAATCATTGTATATTGTTGACACATTTTATAACAAAACCAGAAATTTTAAGTAATCTACCATTTAACCCTTCTTTGCATGGTGATGGAAACTTCCATCATAACATTCACATAAATCAGATCAATTTAACTATCCGAGTAATTTCACAAATAAAATAAAAAAAACATGCAAAGAAGGGTTAATAATATTGTTATCACAATTATGTTTTCTTGTTATATCATAATTAGGTTATATGTATATTTAATAAATATACTTAGTTATAGATGAAGTCTATTACAATTAAATTTTAATATATATGTATTATTATTCTTGTGTTATTTCTTGCGCTATCAAATCAGGAGAATTTTCATCAGTTTGCAGATTTTGCCAAAAATAACGCCGATTTTCCGGCATAAAAGGGACCAACTTTTCTATAATAGCTTGTTTTTTGCTTGGTTTAATACCCCGTCGCCCAGCTTTACGTTCCGGTAGCGTAGTTATATCGAATCTTTTCTGTAAAAAACATATTTCTTTAAATTCTGACTCTTGCATTGTTTGATAGTACAAAGCCTTCGATCCCTTTCGAAACTGAACACTTATTAAGTCCGATAAATAAAACGATTTTAAAGGATCATCTGGTTTTTTTGTTAACTGTCTTTTTTTCTTAATCCAGTTAAATTTATCGTCGGCAGCGTCAATTTCTACTACAATCATGTTCTTTCTGCTATGCAAAACTACGCCTTTTAGGTCATCAAAATCGTACACATTTCGGTTCTTTATCAAAGCCCTCTCGATGTTGCCATGGACACTATCGGCAGCATTGTGGGTATGGCCCTTAGTCAAATATTTCATTGTAATTGTATCGACTTCAGATTCTACCATATTGACAATTTGAACAAATGCTGTATACAAGAACCAATTCTTATTTTGGGCTGAGCAATTGTCAGCCCAAAATATGAAATGTTTAATATCTCTTTCTCTTTTAATGAATTTATAAAACGCATCTACAATATTTCTGGCGTCTCTCTCGGAAATCTCTTCATGCCATAGCACGCAAACTGCTTTTTCACCTTTTTTCATAGGCGCAAATGTAAGGTTAAAAGCAATTAACCTACTAAGAAATACAGAATCTTTCAGGCTAGGCATGATTGGTATCAAGAACACTTTCTGTAAATCGACTGCAGTGACTTTCGTATCACTTTCATATATTTTTGCTACGTCTTGTCGATACAATTCAGTGGCATATTTAGCTTTGAGTGTGTGTACTGCATAAAAAGATAGTTCTTTTAAGGTCATGAGTTGTTTCTCTTTCTTTTTCTGTTTGAAAACTTCGCAATCTCCACAAATATCTGATTTAGGTGTATGCAAAGACACATTCATCTCTTTCATTACTCGACGATATACTTCCTTACTATGGTGCGACTCAGGGTTTTTTTCAACATAATTGTCATACATACTGTTTAGTGTAAGGCCGTGAGGTAGGTATTTGACGTAGGGAGCATTATGTCGTCTGTAGTGTGATTGACAAGGATGATAGAGGTTTATATGATCTATAATTTTATCTGTTTGCAGTGGTTTCCTTTTATATTTTCCTCTGTTTTCCGTCACCTCAGCATCACATGGTTTCCTTTGTACAGCTTTCATCAGACTTGTTACAACTGTATCGGATAAATATCCCAAAGTCCTCAAAAAAAATGATTGGCATACTTTTACCATTTTTTTGGTCTCAGGATCTTCTAAAGTGTAAATTCTGCTTACTGTTCTGTTTTTCTTGGCATTAGTTGTAACTCTTTGCACTGATTTGGATGAAACACACTTAGAAAGCCAGTGTCTGCGGGCAGCATAGTTGCAGTTCCAAAAGTTCTCCCATATTATTTCGCGTTTGGTAATATCTATCGTGTGACATTTGTTTTTAGTATTTTTTTCAGGACATTTGCAGGAAACTGGTAAAATAGGATATTTTTGTTTATTTCTTTTAATCTTTTCTTTTTCAGTTAAAATCGGTCTTTTACGTGTTTTTTTTTCCTTTGGTTTTCTTATATCTGTCAATGTAACTTCTTCTTCTGTGGATGAATTACTTTCAGGAATAATGACATGTTTACTAAATCTGAAACGCTTTCTTTTACGACTTTTATCAGAGTCTGAATCTATATAATCTGGATCTTCGCAACTGTCATCAATAACGCTGGAACTAGAATCACCACTACCAAATAGGTCTCGTGAGTCTTCTATTATTGTATCCTAAAATTAAATAAAAGTGCATATTAAGTAAACTGTCGAACATGCATTACAAAGCATGAAATCATGATGACAATTATCAAAACAGTAAAAAAAATACCTTTTTAGTATTTTTTATTTTGTCGTCTTTTTCCTCAAATACCAAAATATCCTCAGGTATAATCAAGTCTCTGAAAAAAAATTTCAAGCATATTAATTTTATGGGTATTTTCTTAATTAAGAAATATAAATCCTGACCAGTAGCTTATTTGGACATGTCAAGGGGGCGCTATTCCATTTTTTATCTGTGTTAGGAGTTGTATTATATTATATAGCAAACGTTAGTTTAACAAAAAATCGCAACATGGCCAGGCTCATATAAGCACTGGACGGTCAGGCTTTAGTTACATTTATTTCATAATTATGTACTTAGGTGACATATGAATGCTAAGTAAATTAATAAATTTGAACACCTATAGATAAACAAATAATATTGATATAAATAAAAAAATATATCTTAACACTAACAATTAAGTAATTAATAATCAATATTCTTAATTTTATTTGATATTGTGTATTATTTAAATCATTACATTTAAAACTTTATCTCATTATCATACAATTCTGTTTCACATTATGTAATCTTAGTTCTAGTTACTTGTCTTGTTAATTACAGCTGTGTGCCTACAGGGTGTCATGGACTGAGTTATATGTACTTAATAGAAGTGTAACATCTTACTGCAATAAACATGACTTGCCAATAAATAAACAAATAAGTTGATTTTCTAAAAAACTAAAAAAGCAAAGTTGAGTTGTAAGGACTGTTTTCATATGATGATGTCGATAATGTGTGTGAAGTTCCCAATCCGCATTGGACCCGCGTGGGAACTATAGCCCAAGCCATCTCATGCTGAGAGGAGGCCTGTGCCTAGCAGTGGGACGTAAATAGGCTGGAGATGATGAGATGAGTGTTTTGTTTACCTATGTTTCAATAAATGATTTAACTATGTATTAAATAGGTATAACGTAACATCTACTTACTCGTCAAGCAGAATCGGGAAATTTTGAAGAATATCCTCAATAATTTCTTCACCTGATGTGGTTGGTCTTTGAGGGCTTGTGTGCTGGACAAGACATTCTATCGAAGAAAGATCTGGCTGTCCCATTAAACAGTTCTCATGATCATCATTGTTTATAGTATCGCCCACTTCGGAGCTCGCCTCGACAATATCCGGCGGCCTAGAGGCCCTACAACAAAGCAATATACCCTCTTTGTAAATTAAAATTGAATACGTTTCGATAAATGAATATGTTGGGTGATAAAACAATCAAAACACAGGAACGACTTAGGTATTATTTGTACGATTGCAATTGCAAGGTCATATTTTGCTTGATCAGGTATTGTACTAATAACTATCATCGAAATACCAATTAAATGCATCGTAATTTTCACTTTTCTACTTACCTTTGAGCTAACTGCAAAATAAACTTCGAACGTAAACTGCTACCACGCATTTCTTATTTACTTAATCTCAAGCAACTATTTCGAAACAAAACTTCTCGAAAAGTTCCGTTGAGAATGAATTTTGACAAGATCTAAATCAGATTTAGCGAAACATGACAGATTCTGTCATGTTTCGCGCGCGTAATTTTGTGACGTTACGGGGTGCGTTCTGAAAGCAACAAACAAATAAAGCAAGTGCCAAAACAGTATCTTCAAAATTTTTAAATGAAGCAGTTTAACAATATAGAAACAATGTAAATGATGCTTAAAAACGAAGTTTATTAAAATAAAATTGTAATAAGAAAGTAACTGTCATTCAAGTACTTTCTTTTTCCCTTAACATTTAGTTACTTTGTTTTTGCCGAGATAAATTGGTAATTTTGACGCTTTTTTACAATACAAAAATGAAGTAATGCTATTTACTTTTGTTTTGACTAAATCAGAGTCTCAATAAAAAACTATTTACCAAACAAAAAACAAAGTGGATCAAATTACAACTTAAAAACAAAGTAAACGACATGCAATTACTTCATTTATGATTTGTAATTGCGTTTTACTTTATTTTTCCGTAGATATTTTGAGTCAGTGCCTGCAGTTACTTTGTTTGGTGAAAATTTATCTCTAAAACTAAGGCTCTTTTGGTGATTCCAAGAATGTAGCAACATCCGTTATCATCTAAAAGTGCCAAAAATACAAAAACACCGGTTTTGACAAAAATGTTAGTTACTTTCTTTTTCCGTAGGGCAGCCGACCAGTCCAAGCATTGTTTTTCTAAGAGGTGTTTTAATGTTTCAATTTTATGAGCATTTTGCAGTATTTCATATCTGTCACATTCATTTTCGAATTCCTGAATCCACTGGTCCACATTTGATGTTTTTCCAGAAAATTTTTCAAGCAAAAATTTTTCTGCTGTTTTTCCTTGATTCCTATTTCCAGGTTCAGTGTTGTTATTAGCACTTATCGTGGGTTTGTTTTCAATTATAACTTCTTCCAAGTATTGATCGCTAAATTGCACATTTTCACCTTCATCTAAGTAGGTCTTCCTTAATTCATCAGACAATATGATCCACAACTTTCGTGATTGATGTCTTTTTTTTAGAGAGTTCTTTATTTTCGTAAATACAGCTGAGTTTGCTATGTTCGTGTGTTTACTTACAGGCTTCAAATCATCAGGAATATCATAAACACGTCCATCGGGTGTCTCAATTGAGGTTATGCATAACAAGTTTGTTTTTCCATCACTCGCCGCTATCACCGTAAACGTGAATCTTAATTTCTCCATTCCTGATAATATTCACTAGAAATGTCGTTTTATAAGCCAATTTCGTCCGGATTTACTAGGAATCGGCAAATTAAACAAATGTGTTGCTCTGAAAAGACAAAGTATTTATTTTAACATAAGTTTACATTTTTACGCTATGTACAATCACACTAGTTTTAGTATCATACCTGAAAAGACAAAGAAACGACATTTAAAGTAATTTAATTAGTTTGTCGATTCCCTGCATACGTTAAATTTTATAATATTATAGCTTTTCACATAACACTCCATCCATCTTGAAAAAAAGTCAAAACATTGACATTAGTAGTTCCGTAGACAGTGGCGCCGTCTTTTCTAAGTGTTGACAGCATATAGGAGGCGCGTTTAGTTCAACAGGAATAAAGGAATGTAATTTCTTTACATATGTATAGATTAATCGATTTTTCACATCTCCGCTCCGCCTAAATGAAAGCCTTAACGCTATCCAAAACGTATACATCCTCGTACCTCTTTAAGATTCACTACATCAAACCTCAAACTCTTTAATCTCTGTCACACCCACACATGCACGTCCATTGGTGATGATGCATGTTGTAGACACTACATTGGCCAGATAACTAGGAGCTGTGAAATAGCCCGGAATAGAAATAACCCCGCTAAGCGACTCACGGACGATTTCACCGGACCGGCGAATAATCGGCTGTTTTCTGAACCGCTTCGAATGCTTCGATAGTGCCGGTCTACGAGTACATAAGTGTTTTGTTTAAGGCTGTGGCTTTAACATTTTTTCAGATTTTACATTACATCGCATAGCATTGAGGAGTGTGATTGGTGTGAACTTGAGTGACCGAACGAGGAATAGTCCAATAACGGAACGTTGTGGTATGAAAGATGATGTGAATCGTAGAGAGAAAGGAATGTTAAGTTGGTTTGGGCATGTGGAGAGGGTGGACGAAGGAAGAATTACGAAAGAGATATATGCGAGTGTAGATGGAAATATTGGAAGAGGGAGACCAAGAAGGACATTCCATGACCAGATTGGGGATGTTTTTAAGAAGGGTCAGGTCAAGAGTACGCGAAACCGGCGAGCAGGTATGAAAAGACTAATGACTGCTGCAGAAGCGAAAGATGTATTTCAGGACAGGATCGTAGCTGGTGGTCTCTGCCTATCCCTTTGCTGGGAAGGAGGCGTGATTATTTTGTGATGTATGTATGTATTACATTACTTACCATCACGGCGCATTTTTCTTGGCAATTGTGGTCTTTTCGAAAGCGCTGGTTGTGTAAAAGAAAAATAGTAAAAGAGCTTTTGGCGGCCTACTTCTATCTATATCTATCTATACATATAATAAATCTGTAACAAGTCGGTGTCTGTACATTGAAGATATTTGAGAAAAACTGTCGCTAGGGCTATTTATTAGCATAATAGAACCCAAAACAATGATTTTTAGAATTATTGTCTGTTTGTCTGTGCGTTTGTGCGCGCTAATCTCAGAAACGGCTTAACCTAGAAGGATGCTGTTTTCACTGATATGTTGGTATTTTCTTGGATTAACATTTAGTGTTTGTTTCATTGGAATCGGTTCACAAATAAGAAAGATATGTCTATTTTAAGAATTTATCGAACAGGTTTTTTTGTTTGAACGCGCTAATCTCAGGAACTACTGCTCCGATTTGAAAAATTATTTTAGTGTTAGATAGCACATTTATCGAGGAAGGCTATAGGATATATAATCATCACGCTAACACCAATAGGAGCGGAGCGGAGCGGAAGAATGTTTCAAAATCGGGGGTTTTTGAAGTAAAACTTCTATAGGCACGCTTGACTTGGGAGTACGGTGTTGAATGTGAACGCGGGTGTGCGGGGGGGGGATGCAAACTGGATAAAAAAAAAATAAGCTGCCCAAATTACTAATTCCACGCGGACGGAGTCGCGGGCAAAAGCTAGTACAGAATAAATGACTGGTTTTTTGATTTTAATTTTGAGTCTCTGATATTTCTACGTATTTACTACTACCATGATCACGTATAAAAGTTAATCACGGACTACATTCTGTAGCATAATAATACCTATATTATGTCTAAAACACTTCTCAATCTACGAGAATCGTGAGTTTTAGCAACAAGCAAAATCTCACACGAACCAAAGAAAAGTCAGTGGTAAAACCTGTAGCTGCAATAATTCGTTCTATCATTCGCATCTAACATTTTTAACTTCTAGCACATTTTATGAAACAATTGCTGTGCTCACCCGCGACCTTTACCTTCAGTTCAATAATATGGACCTCCGCAAAGTATCGCCTGATTGAATAATAGTACATTACTGCAGCGGCCGCGAAATAGGGGATTGCCGGCCGAGTAGTAATAGATGGCCGAGTGTTAACGAGGCCATCTAGAGATACGAGGCCGGCAATCCCTGTTCGTGGCCAAGGCTTGTATAGTGCTTTTCTCAAATAAATCCAAGGAAATGATACGAATGTTCAACTTATATATTCATATTTAATTCAAATTGTTTTTTTTTTGATTCCCGCCAAAATATTTATTTTCCAGCAATTTATTTGTAAGCTGTTCCAGTTAATGTTTTTGACGCAAAATCTTGAGATGGTTTATATTTATTCAAAAAATACGACCTTATTAATAATAAATTGTTAACAATAAACGCCAATCCTTATTTATTTTATTGAATACCTGATTAAATCTAGCCAAGTAAGATATTAAAAAGTAAATTCACAAACTAATTTTTTCTTAATTGGCAGTATGTCATTGATAGTCAATAAAAGAAAATACGACCCACTAAAACAAAAGACAATCTTTTTGCTGGCCTTGGCCAGCAATGTTTGTATGAAATTCCATTATTGTCGTCTAATTTAAAATTGGAACGAATCTTCCTCAACTGCTATACAATGACATACTTCGTGTTCTATTGTCACGACTATAAGGACCACATTTCCTTGGATGTTTGAGAAAATTACTTTTAATGAAGTAAATGTCCAAGTTGATCAGGATGGAAATATCTAAGTTGGCGCCACACAAATTCTAGGTTCCAAATGAAATTCTGTGGACGTTCGTGGCTTCCAGACGTGCGATAAATTTGTATAAATTCTAGAAATACTTGGACAATGCTGTCTGGGAGATTTGTGCAATAAAAATGATTCACACTCGTTCCTAAGACTTATAAAGATGTTATTGAGCAAACATCGAAAGTAGAAGGTTCTATTTTCGTCACAATTTAATATGTACATGTTCGCCTATTACTTTGAAAATTATAATATAACAACACTATATGGTCTGGAACAATTACTTTGCTCACCCGCGACCTTACGATAGTTACGTTTATCTATCTATCTATCTATCTTATACCTTTAACCCTTTATAAGGCATAAGCATGTAGAGTTGATTTTATTAATTTTCAGAAAATCAGAAAAAAATAAAAAAAAATAAAAACCCGGTGGTAAAAATATTCCCTTTGCCCGTGGTGTACGAGCCTAATAACGGGCCTATGGCACCAACGCCCGATCCACCTAGTAACCTTTGAGCTACTAATGCCGTGTTGACATTTCATACATATGCCAAAGAAATTTGCTCTGAAGAATTGTTTAAATTGCTGCCTGCTGCAAAATTCCACCATCGCACTTCCCGCCGTAAGTCTAAGTTCCATCGTCACCATCTCGATGAATGGCAGTCTACCACTGTACGTTTTCTTCGGCACTTCCTGCCACGTACGGTGAAACTGTGGAACCAGCTTCCGGCAGCAGTGTTGCCAGACAACTATGACATCGGGGCTTTCAAGAAAAGGGTTTATACTTACTTTAAAGGCCGGCAACAGCTTGGTGACTCTCTTTGAGTTGCTGATATTTACGGGCGGTGGTGATCATTTTCCATCAGATGACCGAGCGCTCGTTTGCTCCCTCTCATAATAAAAAAAAATCGCAGCGAAATTGAATACGAAAAGGTTCCATCCATCCTGGCATGTGATTCAGTTTCCTGTACTAATAGTAGATAATGTTCCCATCGAGACCATCGACATTATAGCTTACAGTACATTATAGCTCACACGCCGTAAGAAATAAAACTTGTCTCTCCTGCGGATATAATATTACCGACTCCGTTTCAGTAAACTTAAGATTTCTTTAAATGGGCTGAAAGTTGGCCAGGCGTCCCACACGCGGATGTAGCCTTGACTTAACCTGACTTTTGCCATGTCTGTACGGACGCGATCATAAACATGTGTATGACCAACATAGTGTCTTTTATATTATACCTAACGTCACGCGAGACGGTTGAATACCTACTTTCGATGACACCGCCTGCCGGGAAATGGAGGGGGTGTGGCGCAAGTGGAAGAAGAACCAAGGCTATCTTCTTAAAAAGTTTTTTTTTGTTATGATAGGGAGGCAAACGAGCAAGCAGGTCATTTGATGAAAAATGTCCACCACCGCCCATAAATATCAACAACTCAAAGAGTGTCACTGATCTGTTGCAGGCCTTTAAAAATGAGAGGGAATAGGGGAGAGGGACGGGAAAGGTATTGGGCCCCCGGTGCTCTCACTGACCATACGAAACGTAGCAAGTTAGTTAATGTATGTGTTTATTTGTGTATATAAATATTGTATATTTTGTATTGTTTTTAATATTTTGATTAATATCTCTTCATTTCTCCTGTCTGTTGTTTCCGCCACCTACATAAAACTGTTCATATTTGTACATGTATGCAGTATTGGTTGTCTGGAAGAGATCGCTTTTGAGCGATAAGACCGCCTGCCTGTTTTTCTTTTTATTGTTATGAATATTTTTTTGCTGTATTTTTTTGGTGATCAATAAAGAATATTTGTATTGTATTGTAGCAAGATTACTGCTGCTTCACGCCTGTGTTCTGTGAGAGGGTGGTACTGCCCCGGACGAGCCGGCCCATTCGTGATGCAGTGGCTAACTACAACACGGTTCTACTACTACTGTTACACAAAGAAGCGCTAGATATACAAAGAAGCTCTTGCAGTGTCAACAACAACTTATTCGTCGGTATCTTCCTTGTCTGAAGTTGTTTGTTGTCTGTTGTTCTTGAATCTTTTATTGCAGTGACAGGCAAAGCAATGAGAGATTTTGTTTGGTCTGACCATCGTAAACAAGTGACTGCATGGTTTTTTACCATTTACTTTGCTTAACACCATCCACAGCCATCATCAGGCTCAACTACGAGTATACTCGAATTTAATTAATCTATACATATAAAATCCTTTGTCCTGACTGACGGATCAACGCACAGCCTAAACCGCTGATCGTAGAGACCTGAAACTTGGAGGGTGTGTTCTTTGTATGACGTAGGCATCCGATAAGAAAGGATTTTTTGTAGTTCTACTCCTAAGGGGGTAAAAAAGGGGGGCAAAGTTTGTATGGGACAACGTGATTCCTTGGTCCAATCTACTTCAAATTTTGCATAAACATTCTATAACAGAATTGATGGAAGACGTGTTTCGTATTTTATTGAAATTCATCCCTTGACGGGGTTAAAAAAGAGTAGAAAGTTATTTTGGGGGTGATTTGCTTCGAAGTTGATATCAATACTCCTTAGTGCTTTTGATTTAAATTACTTTTTATTTTGACACAATGTAAACGAAACGAAACTTCAAATTTTGCAAACCATTTTTGTCTACGTTTGTCAACCACTTCCTGATCTGATCTCTGATAATAACTAATTATAATAAGTATTTGTATTTCACCAAGCTTTTGCTTTTACAAGCGCAGCGTGGGACGTCCACCAACGAGATGGACGGACGTTTTGGTGAAGGCCGCAGGTTCAGGGTGGATGCAAGTCGCTTCCAACCGTAATGATTGGGCGTCAATGAGGGAGGCCTATGTCCAGCAGTGGACGTCCTACGGCTGAAATGATGATGATGATGATGAAGCTTTTATGTGAGTTCAACCTTTTTCGAATAAAATCGAATTGAGTATTCAAACATCATTGTTGAACTCGCATAAAAGCTTGGTGCAATGCAAATACATATAAAATGCTTTGTCCTGAAGTCCTAAATGACTGACTGGCGGATTAACGCACAGCCTAAACCGCTGTATGTAGAGACCTGAAACTTGGAGGATGTATC
This sequence comes from Archips crataeganus, assembly GCA_947859365.1. Taxonomy (NCBI): domain Eukaryota; kingdom Metazoa; phylum Arthropoda; class Insecta; order Lepidoptera; family Tortricidae; genus Archips; species Archips crataeganus. The sequence goes on along the minus strand of OX402066.1, from coordinate 16,855,129 downwards.
CTTTGTATGACGTAGGCATCCGATAAGAAAGAATTTTCCGGAATTCCCACTGGATAAGGAATATACGGGATGTATATATTTCATCAATCGAGAGTGACCCTATCCCCATAACGAAGATTACTAAACTGTTCCAATTGGGCATGCAAGTAGAGACTATTAGAATAGGTATAAAGCTAATTTCAATCATTTTGAAAATTCCCACGGGATAAAGATAAATCAGGATTTATATACTCAAAACAACTGGATCCTATCTCCGTAACTACATTTACTAAACTTTTCAAATTCAGTATAAACGTAAATGGTCATACATAACAGCAAAAAAACTTATTGCAGGATTTTTGGAAATTCCTGTGGGATAGATAATCTCTGAAACTTCCGAGCCGATTAAAAAAACTCTTTTACCAGTAAAAAGTTACACTATCCTTTATTGACTTAGGCTACCTTTTCCGGGAAAATGCAAAATTCCCAAGAGATAGAAAAAAAAATCAACTTCGGAGCTCATTTTAAAATGTCTTTCACCAATAGAAAAGATACATTGTCCTTGATAAATGCAAAATTCCCGTGGTATAGAAAATAGTAAATTTAACTTCGGGGCTGAATACAAAAAAAATGACCAATAAAGAGCTACACTATCCTTTGTTGGTATAGGCTAGGCTACCTACTATTTATTCGGTAAAATGCAAAATTCCCGTGGGATAGAAAGAAGTGAATATCACTTGAGGGCTGATTTGAAAGTTTCTTTCACCAATATTTACATAGACCATTATTTACATAGACTACTTTTCCCCGTTAAAAAGCAAAATTCCCACAGGAAAAAAATAAGTGAATTCAACTACGAAGCTGATTTTAAAAATCGGGGAAAATACAAAATTCCCGCGGGATAAAAATAAGCGAAAATTTGCATAGAATAAGGACAAATTTGTTGAAATTCCCACGGGATAGAGAATAAACGGGATTTATAATATTCACTAACTGATACTGATGATGATGAAATGATGAAATGATAATAATTATGGATGTTGCCGGTGCCGGATTTTTGTTTTATACAATGAAAGATCTGAAGAAGCTTTACCACAAATTGGAATTCTACGCGGACGAAGTCGCGGGCAAAAGCTAGTAAATAAATAAAATTTCAGCAACAAGCAGGTCCTCTGAAGTTGCTAGCGTCTAAGCTACAGTAACCACTACCATTAGGCGGGCCGTGGGCCTGTTTGCGACCTACGTAGTATGTAGGGAGAGGGATATTTCAGATTTTCTTGTGCCACGCGAAAAGTGGGAAATAGCGGGGAAGTGGATGGGTACAGCTAAACGCCGCCGAGACAGATTTGTTTTATTCACCCCCCCCCCCTCCCCTTTCACGTTAAACGCTGCGTGATCGTACTTCAAGGAAAATAGCTGAATTTGTTTTGTGGCGGGAATGTTGGTATCTCTATATGTACTGTGAAGATCTGAGGATGTAATGCATAGTAATCTTGTTGTTATGGCTTTTTCCCCTTTAGCTTTTACTATACTCCGTTCAAGTAACCGACCTTGGTACCGAGTGAATAGCTGCACGTGATTTGTTAGCCACGAGCGACATTAAGCAATTAGCAGATTTAGCCAATCACGTGCTGTGGTACCTCTGTACTAGCTCGTTGATTTGACTAGTGTAAGAGATGAGTTAAAAGCAATGGCTGGCATGATCATTAAGCGGAACTCGGAAAAATTATAAAAAAATAACGTTTTTAAAACTTTCTACAATTTTTTTTTAACCATAATCATACATTGCGAAGACAATAAAACAAAGTAAAACTGACACAATTTTTAGATTCCAAAAATCAAACACGAAACAACAATAGATTACTCAAACTTACGTTTGTCGGCAACGCACCTGTGATGCCCCCCGTGTTACGGGTGTCCATGGGCGACGGTGATCGCTTTCCATCAGGTGACCCGTCTGCTCGTTTGCCACCTCTTATATAAAAGAAAACTGGCATTGGCCAGTCCTTTTACCCTTTTGGAGCATAACAAAAAAAAAGTTAGAAATAAATATTGTTATTTTGTTTCTTATCAAAAGTTGTCTATGACGATAACGTTCTATATAAGTATTAGCTGCTAGGACAAAGACCTCTATCCCGTTATTTGGGAGTTTTCAGAAAAAAATGTACCTGTTTTCCTTAATTATCCTTAATTTTGTTCCATACAAAATTTATTGTCAGTTTTGTGACGGTCCATACAACATGTATGGTTAACTGCGTCACAAAACTGACAATTAAAGGAGGGACACTTTTTTTATTGCTTAAATCGATAGTGCTTGTGATTCTGAGTAGAAATAACTTAAAATTTGTTAGGTTTTTTAAAAAAGTACAGGGTACACTTTTTTCTGAAAATGCCCATTTACGCTACAACATTTATTGTGAAATGAATGCGGTGTGTACCTATATCAGTGCTTGGTAGGGCAAGTTTGACTTGACAACCCTGCAAAGTATTTTCATCGGAATTTTAGTTTTAAAATGTAATCACGCTTTTGACGCTGTACACTTTGAACGTCGACCAACGTATGAAAACGTCCGTCGACTTAAAATTAATAATAACTGGATTTTTTTACAGGAATGGTTCTATGAAACTAGCTGGAATATTCAGAATTTTAAGCAGTTAAGAAGATTAGAAATATTTATTAACGACTAGCGACCCACCCTAGTATTGCATGGGCGGTCAAACGCGGTTAGGTTATCTATCTATATAAATAAAAAATAATCACCGATATGTATGTTGGTATGTACGCGCATAACTTCCGATCGACTGCACCAAATTGGATAATTCTTTTTTTGTTGCGTTTTTAGTGTCAGGACAAGGTTCTTATGAAATAAATTTTAGAAAAAATACAACGGTGGCGAAGCCGCGGGCATCAGGTAGTATTAATATAGATGTTAAGTTTTCTAAATTTTTAAATTTGAGTGTAGATAATTACAACACGTCTGACCTGATTCTCAATGGCTTAATGATTTTAAATTCTACTTTAAAAACTAAAAAACTAATTTCACGACTAAAACCTTGCCACGAACGACCCACATAAAACTTTAACTGCCTCGATTGACGTACGGCACGCTTAGTGCGCTTGGGCACCGTAAATCTAACCACTGAGGTTCTAGGTTAAGATCCGACAGTATAAAGACAGTCAAGCATAAAGATTAAGTATAGTAAATCGCCCTTTACGTTACCTAAATGGACTTCTGTTTTTTTTTGTGAATACGTCTAGTCATCATAGTTAAGAATATATAGAAGATTTTAATAGACCATACATTGCCCTTACTTGCCATAATGAGCATACCTGCCAAAATTTCATAATTTTTACTTCCTATCATAAATCTAAAAAATATCCTTTTTAAAATCATGAATGACAGATAAATTATATAAGGACTATCTTGCATCACGATTAGATTAAATTGTAATTAGCATTGTAGTCATTATGTACGACAAACTGATAGACAATTCAAACGAACGACGTAATATGACATTGAAAAACATCAATTGAACACAAAACTTGCCGACACATACATATTTCAGATTTTGGTGACCTAACCAACGATACTCCACACTACAAGGTTAGATGAGAAAAAAAACACTCCCCACTTTACGTCTATGGGAGGTACGTAGGTACATACCCTAAAATAATGTTTATTTTCTATTCTTTTTACCACTTTATGGGCATAGTTGCTACATAAGTATTATTATATCCATGCACAATTACGGTTTTCCAACAATGATAGTCTTTATGCTAAGCCGCAGATGAACACACTGACATGGCGAAACTACAAGGATTCCGTTTATACCATTTTGACTACGGTACCATAAAATGTAACTAAAAAAACAGATAGACATAAAGTTTTGCATCGAGATCTTGGACTATCAGCTTATGCGCCAGAGACGGATCTGAGTGAATTTTTATTTAAGATATTATTTACGATGCGGCCGCTTACGAACCTATTGCAAGAGTAATGAGTACGGAGAAATGAGTTTGCTGCGATTTCATCCAAACATCTACCATATATTAACAGATTCCCTGTCCTATGAGGCACATGCGCCTCATGTGTGACTTTACTGGTACGTCCATGAGACACATGTGCCTCATGACTCTATGAGCGTTTAATGTCATTGTTACTATGGGGACGTGTCGAAAGAACGCCGCGCATTTCTTCGGGACAGGGAATCTGTTAAGAGAGACGCTATTAGAAAAAGGTTTTATATTAAGTTCACTATCAAACCAGGTAAAAAAGTTTTGGTAGATGAGTGGATTGACCACTCATCTCCCAAGCAGAGGGTCACGAAGAAGCCGTACTCTGTGTATGAGAAGTTCCTCATCTCTAATGGGCCCGCGTGGGAACTACGGCTAAAACCATCATTCTGAGAAGAGGCCTGTGTAAAAACGTGAAACAAAATTAGTGCTCCTAGCTCAGTTGATTCTGTACTACGTAATGCGTTAACTTAATCGTTAAAAGTAGTTTTATTAAATTTTGAATGTTCATACTTTGTTGAAATGAAATAACCAACTCAACGTACGGACACCTCAAACAAAATTACACTATAGTGAAAATAAACGGATCACTCACGTCTTAAAACGAGTTTAACTCGACATATTTCGGGCTAATCCGTAGCCCTTCCTCTCGGAGTCGCACGTCACGGCGGCTGCCAAACGTGCACACAACGCAACACAACAACGTGCACGGTTGGCAGCCGCCGTGACGTGCGACTCCGAGAGGAAGGGCTACGGATTAGCCCGAAACATGTCGAGTTACACTCGTTTTAAGACGTGAGTGATCCGTTTATTTTCACTATGAGTGAGTCTCACGGTAGTTTCATGTTTAAAATTACACTAATTAAATAATTGAGTTCACATTATTATTGTCCGATATTACCTCAATTAGAAACACTGATTGAGATCTAATATTTCACTTTTTATCGTTCCACATCTTACCTGACCTAATTTTAAACATCCTGTACTTATTCAATACCTCTAAAATATCTATATTTCAATGTACGTACAAAACCATTTCCCGAAAGCAATAACGGGCCAGTATATAAACCTAGAGTTAATCAATCGATAAACTAAAGTTTAATATCCGGAGGCAAACGGCTGCGGTGTTTATGAAAGGCATTTCGATATTTACGCGTCTGCCTGCCTTGTTAGGTTATCGTAAGAATACTGGCATTTTATTGAAGAAATTGTATCGGAAAATGTGTTTTTAATAAAAATACTCGGACTGTGTACAAAAGCAAACAAAATACAGGTAATAACTGCATGAACGCACATTTCTTGCATAAACGTAACTATTGTAAGGTCGCGGGTGAGCAAAGTAATTGTTTTAGTTCATTAATATGGACCTCCGCAAAGTAACGCCTGATTCAATAAATTATTTAAAATACAGGTTTTAGGTGAAGATTAAGTTAGCTTAGATATATTTTTCCTTTTTTTTATAACATAAGATATCTGTTAATATTGTAAATTTTGTGTTTAAATAAATACAGTTGCTAATACAGTTCCATACAGTTATTATTGCAAAGAATTTCTACATTGTAGATAATTATGTTTTGAAAAAAAAACGAGACTCCGAAAAAATATTTTCTTATTTACCACCGAAAGTGGGCACCATGTTTTAGGTTCATTTATTTACGTTCTACTTCCATCTATGGGTCGCTAATTTTAAATCGAATTCAATAGGAATTATTGAAGTTATACCTATAAGTAACAGGAAATTCGTGTGATTCCCGTTCCATCGAGAATTCCGGGAAAATAGCCTATGTCACTCTCGCAACTGAGACGAATCTAATGACATCTCACACTTCGAAATCCATCGCGCCGTTTAGCTTGCAGGAGAATGATCCATACGCACATAAATGCATACGCTCGTAAAACATAACTTTCTTTCGACAGTCGGGTAAAAAATCTGTTGTTTTAAAATGATTCGGGGCATGGGGTTACGCCCCTACTCGCACTTGGCCCCTTTTACTTTCCTAATTTTTCTTTCCTCAGCATCTGATCACTCAAATTGTCAATAAAGAAGTGAAAGGTATCTTTCTACTCTCCCGGGTGCTCCCAATTACGAAGATTCCCCTTGGCGTTTCGTCGCAAGTCAATCAGGAAGGTTTTTCAATATTTTTAGACCAATAAGCACTGAAGATATTGCCAATTAAAAATCGAGATCTATTCTTGTCGCTGCTTTTTAACGAAAAGAATATCATTCAATGTTGGTTTTTTCTTCATAAAAAATTAACTAGTAGAATATTTGACGTACTTTTTATGATCTGTCAAAACGCGAGACTTATAGAACGACGACGTTGACACGTCATTTTGAACACAAACTTACAGTACAGTAAACTAATTTGATGAGGCCACTACACAACCTTGTCGCATCAACTACAATACAATAGGTACACAATACAAATGTTCTTTATTAAACACCAAAAACAGTACAGAAAAATTAACAAAAATAACAATTCCGGTAGACAATAGGCAGTCTTATCGCTCAAAAGGATAATCTATATAAATAAAAATGAATCACCGAAAAGTTTGTACGCGCATAACTTCTGATCGACTGCACCAAATTGGATAATTCTTTTTTTGTTGCGTTTGTTACTCTCAGGAGAAGGTTTGTATGAATGAAATTTTAGAAAAAATACAACGGGGGCGAAGCCGCGGGTATCAGCTAGTAATTCAGTGCGGGTCAAAAGATTATCAAATAAACGTAAAAACCTTAAAAATGTTTTTGTTCCATTGACACGAGAAGAAAAACATGCTTTGACAGACGGACAGTGACAATTCAAGTTATTTGTTATCAGTGACACATGTTCGCACAGCTCGAGATGCCATCAAGACATACATCACGCAAAATCTCTTTACCGTCGTAGCACATAAACAAATTGGTTCATTATGACTTGGTTCTACTTTCAATGCTCTAGGAGCGTCCAACGCTGTATATTCTTGTCTAGAGTTAAAAAATATTCGCTCATCCCTCAGAAACGCACTACCGGGGTATTAAATATTCCATATCTCTAACCATTCAGCCGATATAGCATTAATTAATAAAGATCGAAATATCCGAACATTTATCTTAGTAGAATGACTGCAACACGTTATTAATCATGTTTTTTGTTGTTTCAGGTACTAAGGTTTCACTGCAGCTGGTTGTGAAAGAGATAGGAACGACATCGAAATGTATAGTATGATTACTTACTTACTTACATATTTTACCCGCTGAATTACTCGTGACCTGCTTAAAACGTGTTAGGAAACGTAGTTACTTGCTCATTTACATTGTTACGATAACCAAGATGAAGGGTGAGCAAAAACTATTAGATTTTTTATATCTTAGGTAAACCTATAAGTTATGTTTAAAGGCGCAGAAGTACTCTAAATAAGACGAGGCGAATCACTTTGTTTCCTATTGGTAACTTTTTAATTTGTCACAATTTCACTTCCTATATCCACGTTAGCCATAAAATATGTAGAACCGTGCAATTTTCAGGATTTTTATCGATTAAGAGATCGGTTTTTAAAACATTAAGCTATATTTTGTTATAGTCTTACATTATACACATATCGTATATTAAACAAACACCCTAGGATTGAGAACAAACATTATAAACATATTATGTATCTGCCTCGACCGGGAATCAAACTCGAAACTTCGAGTTTGGTAGATGCTGTAACCACTGGGCTATCCGATCGTTCAAGCACGTCATATGGGTAAATTCTACAGTTACTTTTAATAACTAAGTAACTTAATTTTTGAGTTCTCAGCAAAGATCTTTGTTATTTAACGTTCCCTAGAGGTAAACGGTAAAAATTACCGATAATTACCTTTATCGTCCAAACAAGTCGAATTCCTTTTAACCGTTAAATTAGTCCAATTTAGCCGGTACAGCGTTCAGCGTACCACCGATAGGTCCTCGGGGAGTTGGTCATAATTCATACCGCTTATTGAATCAAATGCTACGTGACAAGCCACCGTACCGGTAACCGAATAACGGTACAGAATAGAGTTCTGTTTGAAAATGTTTAGTGTGAATATCATCTCGGCCTGTATGTATATTCCCAATGCTCCTCTTGGGGTTGCGCTGTAGTTCTCACATGGGCCTAGTGCGTATTGGGTCTCACACTGACCACTGAATTTCTTCGCAGGCGTGTCGTTTTCCTTGACTGTAAAGCTCATGGTAAATTTCTAATGTAATTTCGCACGTATGTTCCGATAAACTCAGAGAGTAGTGTACCCCGGCTTGAACCCACGACCTTCTGCTTGACAGGCCATAGGTCAAACCACCTAGGCTACTATGGCTTGTTCATATCATATTATACCGCTGTGATTCATTACGAATGATTCCACCATTATCTATACCTACTTCGTTTTTTTAGCATTAGAAATAAGGTGAAGAATCTTGACGTCAATCTTGAGTCTATTAATTGAAAAACGCTTTTAAAAAAATAGTAACTATTACTTATGAAACCAAAAGAGCGTAAATGACCATTATTTGCTCTCAAATTGTTACATATTAGCTGTGACTTATTTATCAAAAGTGTATTTCAATAAAAAGACGCGTCAAGATCGCTTACCTTGTTTCTAATGCTAAATAAGTTTCGTTAAAAATTTAATTTTCAATGAAGCTTTTTCGCTGATTGCTTTTTTTGTTGACTGTACTTGCATTGTTATCCAACCTACATAAGTACACCAAATTTCAAGTAAATCCGACCACTGGAAGTGGGTCAAATTGTACTTTCAAGATTTGACCCGTACATACATCTAATCTATACATAATAATAAATCTGTAACAAGTCGATATCTGTACATTGAAGATATTTGAGAAAAACTGTCACTAGGGCTATTTATTAGCGCAATAGAACCCAAAACAATGTTTTTTTTTATATCGAGTAACTAAGGAGAGCCATAATTGATGAAAAAGCAAATTGGATAAAAAAAAAATAAGCTGCCCAAATTACTAATTCCACGCGGACGGATTCGCGGGCAAAAGCTAGTACTATACTATATACATCATCATCACCATCATCATTTCAGCCGAAAGACGTCCACTGCGCTGAACATAGGTCTCCCCCAAGGCTCGCCAAACAAATCGGACCCGTGCCCTCCGTATCCAACGCGATCCCGCAACCTTAACCAGGTCGTTGCTCCATCTTGTTGGAGGCCTACCTACACTGCGTCTTCCGGTCCGTGGACGCCACTCGAGAACCTTTTTGCCCCATCGGCCATCAGTTCTACGAGCGATGTGCCCTACCCACTGCCACTTGAGTCCGGCGATTCTTCGAGCTATGTCGGTGACTTTAGTTCTTGCGCGGATTTCATCATTTCTAATTACATTGCAAGATAGTAAAAAGCTTTAAAAAAATGAAATATACAGAAGGAACACTCGTGACAATCCGCTCAAACTATAAACTAGCCTTTAACTATAATATTTCTACAAGTTGTTAAAGTTTTAATGTCTTACCCACCCGCGCGAGCAAGTGGGGTAATGTAGCATACGGTGTTAGCTCACGGCTTATACCGGCAACTTTTATTTCAGTAGCTTTTAAAATAGCTTTTAGCAAGAGAATTAGTAACGTGCGAACAAAGTGTTTTAGTTTCGTGTAGTACCAAAAGCCTCCTTCGGGCTTTTGCGAGCTAGGAGCGTGTTACTTTAAATGATATTATTAGCGCGTTATTTCAAAGTAAATATATACGGCTGTGAACTATCTTTAGACAAAATTAAATGTACTCCTACTGTTAAAGATATAATATATATCATAATATCACGGGAAAATTCACACTAATTGACCTAGTCCCAAAGTAAGCTAAGCATAGCTTGTGTTATGGGTACTAGGCAACGGATAAACATACTTACATAGATAGATACATACTTAAATACATATTAAACACCCAAGACCCGAGAACAAATATTCGTATTATTCATACAAATATCTGCCCCGACGCGGGAATCGAACCCGGGACCTCAAGCTTCGTAGTCAGGTTCTCTACCTACTAGGCCATCTGGTCGTCTAGATATGTTTGTAGTTTACGACCTTGTCGCTCTCGCTTCGTGTTTCATCATCATCATCATCATCATCGCAGCCTTATGTATGTCCCACTGCAGGGCACAGGCCTCCTCTCAGAGTGAGAGGGCTTGGGCCGTAGTTCCCACGCGGGCCCAGTGCGGATTGGGAACTTCACACACACCACTGAATTTCTTTGCAGGTGTATGCAGTTTTCCTAACGATGTTTTCCTTCACTGTAAAGCCCATAGAAAATTTCAAAAGTAATTTCGTCCATAAATTGCAAAAAAATCAAAAGCGCCAGCTCAGGTTCGAACTCACGACCCCCTGCTTGCGAGGCCATAGGTCGAACCACTAGGCCACTGAAACCACAACTAACCACAGCTGATTATGAATTCAGCGAGTTCAATTCAAACCTACCGCCGCTTTGCAGACCCAGTAAGTATAACAGAGAAGTGACAATGTCTGTTATACTAACGCCTTCAAACCACGAAGTTCAAAGGCTTATCGGCTTAAGGCCGCCGGCGAATGTCGCGAACACTGCGAGTACGCGGACGAGTATTTATTTATACTTAGTACTTTTGTAGACTGGCCGGTTAGATACCCAAAAAATATAATTAGTCTGTCAGATTATCAAAAAATATTGAAAGCTCTTTGAGCCAGAATATTAGTATTAAAGTTTCACGTGATGTCGCAGGCTCGCTCTACCGAACTTTTACTCTCTTTATCTTTGTCATTTTCCGTATGATCGACAAAAGGAAAAATACCTGTCCAATATGCTTCTGATAATTTGACTGATGAAGTCTTGAAATAATTGTCCAAGAATTTAGCGAAATCCAGATTTCTCCAAATAAATACCTTAGTCACTAAACAAGATCTGTTTAGGAGCTACGATACCATAGTCAGAGACACAGATACACACCATAAACTTTTAACACCACTCTTCTAGTAGTGAAAATAGACGGATCACTCACGTCTTAAAACAAGTTTAACTTGACATGTTTCGGGCTATCCGTAGCCCTTCTTCCCGGAGCCACACGTCACGGCGGCTGCCAAACGTGCACTCAAGCACGTGATCCGTATATCTTCACTATGAGTGAATCTCACGGTAGTTTTATGTTTAAAGTGGCAAACCCCTCTTCTCTCGATAAAAAAGTATTTATCCCCGAAAAATACTGAGTACAAAATACTAAGTATGTCAGCCAGCATTAATTCCTTAAGCCAAAGTTACTCATTGATCAAGCTTGTCTGATTGGCGAATTCTTATCGGGGTGTCGTCAAGTTGCAGAGTACGAGATACTAGGTTATACTCTGTTATTTTATAGTTGCGAAGACTGAAGTTACGGAGTTGCCAAGTTAATATCTCGCTGGTATCTTTTGAACACGTACTCCATTGAGGTTGGAGGTTCGAATTATTGTAGAGATAGGACTCGCTACTAACTGTAAAAAGCCATGGTGGCCCAGTGGTTTGACATAATGTTCTCTAAAGCAGAGAGTCGTGGGTTCGAGTCCGGGCTCGCACCTCTGACTTTTTCAGAATTTATGTGCGAAATTACATTTTTACCAATTCACCATGAGCTAAACGGTGAAGGAAAACATCGTGAGGCAACCTGCATACACCTGAGAAGAAATTCAATGGTGTGTCAAGTTACCAATCCGCACTGGGCCCGTGTGGAACTACGGCCCAAGCCCTCTCATTCTGAGAGGAGGCCTGTGCCCTGCAGTGGGACGTATATAAGCTGGGATGAACTAACTGACCAGTTATTTATAAACGCTTTAACTGTTACTTTGTCATCAATGAGAGTGCTTGGGCCATAGTTCCGATGCGGGTCCAGTGCAGATTGGGAACTTCACACACACTACTGATTTTTTTCATAGGTACGTGCAGGTTCACGATATTTTCATGCATCGTAAAGCTCATAATAGGTTTAAAATTTAATTTCGTACGTAAATTGCGAAATAGTTATGGGTGCGAGCCCGAGATCGAATCTACGACCCTCTGCTTGAGAGGCCATAGGTCAAACCACTAGGCTAAGTACCACGAATTTTTTAACACTGAATCTCTTTAGTGTTTATTAGTGTTCCACTTTGGCATAGTTTGTGTAGTAAACAGTTTGTAAGAGGGTAGTTTTGTTATATTCCAATAGATGGCGCTAACACAGTCGTACGACATCTCGGAATCGCGCTGTTACGATTTTTCCTAGCAAGTTTAAGGTCTGAGAATCTTCAAATATTATTTATTTTATTAGCAGTTACATCTGCTCACCGAACCTAAGATTTAAAAGCGAAAAACTACTGTTGGCGTATGTAAGCGATTAAGAATTTCGGGGAGGTCGGTTGGATGCGACGTGGTTCAGTTGGTAGAACACCCGTTGGGGCGCATACCCGGGAGACGTGGGTTCAAGTCCCACCGGCGCACCCGGAAACTTTTTCGCTTTTAAATCTGAGAATGTTTTTTTAAATTTGAACTTTAAAACCACTCAAGTAGAAGCATGTGTTAGATCTACCTCCTGGGTGCCAGAATAAATATTGTGTGTTTTAATTAGGAACACTTTTGTTATTTAGTTAAAGTTCAATGTCAATTTTGAAATATGTACTCAGACGAGTACGCGGCGACCTAGGAGGTTATACAGTTTGTGTTTTGAAAAAAATGCTTACTGCCAAGTTTCTTTCAGCGCATTTTACTTGGCATTAATGGTACAACTAGGACAATCACTAGCACTCGGACGTCCATCTTCTTAGTGCCGTGGTGGCTTATAAACTTTTCATATCCAGGTTGACTAAAACTCAATCGTAAGTCCATTAAGTCGGTTCCGAACAGGGCCCACAACCGCGACGAGCGGATTGTCTCGAAGCCATTTGGCCATTCCCTGTTCCAAACCGAAATTTCCGCTAAGAACCTATCACTGAGATGTTCGGCCGCACTAGATGTGGCAAGGAATTATGAATTGGAAAATAGAGGCTCATCTTCGGCCTTTATACAATGTGTTTCTACTCTCTGGACACGGACCGATATCCTGAGTAGAGTTAATTCCCAGGAATGTGCGTAGCTTGAACCTACAATCCTTTGCGTGTAAGTTCATAGAGGTCAATCCACTAAGCTACCACAGCCACCTTATTTACACGTAATTTATTAATTTTATCAATTCATTCAGTATTTAGACGACCAGATGGCCTAGTGGTTAGAGAACCTGACTACGAAGCTTGAGGTTCCGGGTTCGATTCCCGTGTCGGGGCAGATATTTGTATGAAAAATACGAATGTTTGTTCTCGGGTCTTGGGTGTTTAATATGTATTTAAGTATGTATCTATCTATATAAGTATGTTTATCCGTTGCTTAGTACCCATAAAACAAGCTTTGCTAAGCTTACTTTGGGACTAGGTCAATTGGTGTGAATTGTCCCATGATATTTATTTATTATTTATAGTATTTCCGTTATAGCCACAAAACGACCATTTTCACATACTACGCTTGCATTTCCCACTACAGTGCGCTCTACGCCACTTCCGTTCGACGCACATCCGCGTCAGTAATTAAGTGCTGGGGAGTGTTAATAAATTGGCAACTTCTGAACCAGATGGATTGGGGCGGGTTATTGGGGCAGTAATTTATTAAGAAAATTGAAAATTTCGGCCGCTTCCTAACCCAGATGCAGTGGTAGGGTTGACATTAAGTAAACTGCCTTTTAGAATTTCTACATGAAATGCGAAAAGAGAGACGAATAATTAGTTTATTGAATCAGGCGTTACTTTGCGGAGGTCCATATTAATGAACTAAAACAATTACTTTGCTCACCCGAGACCTTACAATAGTTACGTTTATGCAAGAAATGTGCGTTCATGCAGTTCCTCCACCTCCACACTGTACGAACACACACAAATCACATAAACCCAACCATCACCACCACCAAGCTACACTGACGCGTTTCGAACTCAACCAGAGCTCATCTTCAGAGTTATCACAACCGTATGCTATGCTACCAAATGTTAAACTAACAAACCAAAACAAATGTTTTAACTTGTCACTGTAACTTCTCAAGTACCCACTTTATTTTTCTTATTCTCAAACTACCCCACAAAAATTAACTTTTATTGACATATTATAAAACTACCTTAAATTTTTTTGTTTATTTATTTATAAGGCATATTTAATTAATACTAACTGTTCAAATTCGACCCAAGCCGCAGTAAAGGAGAAGATACTAAATTTACCTGTTCATTAATAATAGACCCCATAGTGTTGTACCTAATTATTTCCATGCATTCCAGAGCATCCAGACGCAACCCCTTGCCGCAATAATGTAACACTTCATAAGAATCTGAATCTAACAATGAATGATTTGATTCCAACAAATGTTTTGCAAAATTCGATCTATCTGGATGCTCATTCCTATATGCCGAAACATGCTCTTTAAATCTAGTATTAAAACTTCGGCCTGTCTGTCCTACGTATATCCCATTGCAGTCATTACAAGTAAGCTTGTATACCCCCGATCTAGTTCCCTTATCTACCTGTTCTTTGTGGTTACATAGCCTAGAGTACAAAGAGTTGTTAGTCTTAAAGGCAACATTAATATTGTTTGATTTTAAAATGCCATAAATCTTATCAGACAAACCCCCAACGTAAGAGATGCTAGATCTATATTTGTTAGTAGACTGAGAAGGTAACGTCAGTGTAGCTTGGTGGTGGTGATGGTTGGGTTTATGTGATTTGTGTGTGTTCGTACAGTGTGGAGGTGGAGGCACTGCATGAACGCACATTTCTTGCATAAACGTAACTATTGTAAGGTCGCGGGTGAGCAAAGTAATTGTTTTAGTTCACGAATAATTAGCTATTCCGATAAAAGAAAAACAGTTCAACTTGATTTTTAGTCGCTGTCGAAATTTTGATCTTTATGTACTTTTCCTTATTTATTTTCCACAAGACATAGGGTCTTTCAAACAGTTGGTAGTGGGTTCAAACACCATCTTGCACCTCTGACTATCTCGGAATTTATGTGTGAACTTAGACATGAAATTTACCGTGAGCTTTCAATGAAGGTTTGTGTGAAGTTCTTAGACCGCACTGGACCCACGTAGGAACTTCAGCCCAAGCCCTTGTACCCGACGGTGATGTATAAACCCGAGATGATGTTAACGATTATTTGTAGAAAAACCACGAATAAAATAATGCGTGAAACGAAATAAAGCTGACATGTCAAGTGTGTAATAGTCGAGCAAAAAATTCCTTTACCACCCTAAAGTTAAAACATCAAAGGCTGTTTTCACTTAAAAATCAATGTTAGAGATAAACTACGATAACATGGCCCGCCCCTCCACATTACTATTTCAATGTGTTTAGTCACATATTTACGAAATAATTTCTATTTAGTAGTATCTGCTTTTGTTTGACGGCTGTCTCAACACGCACACATGCGTTGAATGTTATGGTGTGTTTTATAAATACTTTCACAATACATTGAAGACTTCTTGAATTTTGGAGGGGCGGGCCATGCTATCGTAGATTATCTCTACTACAGTCAGCCTTATTGTTTTTATTCTGATGTGGGAACTGTCATAAAAAATGGTAAACCACTAACTTGGTCGACTATAATATATCTAATGTCATTAATAATAAGCTATAAAAGGAAGCGGAAGAAATCACATCCCGAAACACTTCCTCACAAAATCGTACGGCGGTGAATAATAAATGGGACGGGGAAGAACTGATTGCGCTGGCTAGTCCGAAGTCTTGAGCTTACCCGTGTTCGCGTAGATTAAGACAAAGGTGGCATTCAGAAAAAAACGCCAATATTTTGACTGTGTCAGTCATACGAAGTACGAGGCATACGGCAGTGTAGGTAAGCCTCCAAAACGATAGAGCGACGATCTGGTTAAGGTTGCGGAAACGCGTTGGATGCGGATACCGTAAGACCGGTCTATGTTTAGCAGCAGTCTTTCCGCTGAAATGATGAGGCATACGAGAAGCTCCACATACCTTCACTAATGTAAAGAAATCTTAGCTAATAGTGAATAAATACCATCGATATAGAATTCTATATCGATGATAAATACGGATAACTCACGTCTTTGGTAACAGTGCGCGTTTGGCAGCGGCCGTGACTGTGGCTCTGGGAAGGAGGGCTACGAATCAGCCCGAAACATTTCGAGCTAAACTCGATCATACTCGTAGACGTGGAGTTATCCGTATTTTTTCACTATGAGTGAGTCTAACGGTAGTTTCATGTTGAAAATCTTAACTAAACTTAAATTTTTTTTTTTTTTATTACACTTTTTGTTTATGTACCTGCATTGGCCTTCCGCGTATTATGTTTAGAACACCTAAAAAAACATCTAATTTCATTTGCAAGATTTTAAATAAGGACGTAAATATTTTTGGAAGTCGGATTATTCAGTTACAATTTACGTATTTAATAATGTGTATAAAAATATCAATTTTATTGTTATGATAGGTAAAGTCTACACTGAATTCCATTTAAAAACTAGTTGTCTGTTAAAATTTTCAAACAAATCCGTTAACACCGCACAAGATTGCCATTTTATTTCATTGGAACGTGAACGTACGTGCAGCAGTTTAATGGCCACGCTGAGGTGCTAAGCGCACCTTTACTTGGCGTTTTTCCACAAAAGTGAACGTTTTTAAACCTAGCACAGCTGTCGCACCCAATTGATTCCTCTGAATTATTAAACGAGCCCGACGTTTACGCTGCGCTAGTTTCTACTTCCTTTTCGAATGCACCTTCAGATATAAGACTCGTTCTATTCGTTGTAGCGAACGGAACATTGCGGGTTGTGTTTGGTTTGACTTAACTTGTTTGTTTTAGATATCTTACTATGTTTTCTTTGTTTCAGTCGGTATTGTAAAGTCTAAGAGCATCCACACGGTGTATGTTATACATGCAAATGACGCACGTTTACGCGCTTCATTGGGATTCAGACACTTTTCATAACTAATACTTTTCGGGATTTAATCACTGACTACTTTTTAGGGTTCCGTACCCAAAGAGACTCCGTACGTACCATTGTACTAAGTATGGCCATAATAACAAATACTAAAAATAAATTAAAGTTCAAAGTTAAAGGGGGGCGTCACACAAGATACGAGTTTTTCTGGCGTTTTTAGGTTTCTAGGCGTTTTTAGGCATTTCTGGGCGGCCTAGGTGATAGCTAGCAGGCTGCTAGGCAACGCGAGTGACCCTATGTTTTTCGGATGTTTAGCTCGTGCGCGACCCTCCGCGGAACTCTGTCGCAACCAGCGTTTGTCGCATTTATTAAAATTACTACTTATCATTAGCAGAGGCTCCCTGCGACAGGGTTCCGCCGAGCGCCGCGCACGAGCTTGTCGGACTGTACCTATAATTTTGCGATTTTAGTTGAACTATTTTTGACATTTTTATGAACGAGTCTGACTCGCACTTGACCGATTTTTTCTAAAATCACCTTGACATTTCGACTCTAGTGCAGCGGCCCTACCAGTCGACTTGTGATAATTTCCGATAAATATTAGTTCACACCTTTGTAAAAATTACTGGATATTATGTATAGCGTCAAGAACGCGCGACCTCTGAACATGCGCTTTTGTCTATCACATCTGATAAATTACTTAACGATTTACGATACTTTTATGATTATCAAGTACTAAATATGCAATATTAATTAAATCTCCACCATCTTCAATAAGAAAGGGCGGAGTTCCTTACAATTTTGGTTATAATAATGCTGGAAGTCTTCATTATGCAAACGGGGCACTAAATCACGGCGGTTTAAAATATCACTTTATATTTCGGGCGTTTATTTTGTTAAGCTAGCCTTATCTTTACTGTATATCTTCTGTGTAATAACCAGTCTTGAGCGGTCATCATTTGAAATATCGTTGAATAATAAAAACTTTTTAACAAAAAATTAAACCGCCGAAAAAACTGAAAAGATAAAAATAATACCTTTTTTGTTTGACCTTAATCTAGGTACCAGTTTGAAGTCGGTGCCTCAGCACTTAGCCAGGAGGAGTGGACCTATAATCGTCTACCTGATTGGCTTCTATCACTCCTCCTGGCTCGTGCTGAGGCACCGACTTCAAACTGGTACCTAGATTAAGGTCAAACAAAAAAGGTATTATTTTTTGCTTTTCAGTTTTTTCGGCGGTTTAATTTTTTGTTAAAAAGTTTTTATTTTATACTTTTTTTCCATCCTTGGGGTAATTTTTTTCCAAATTTATAATACCAACTTCAAGGTATACGTATCTATCCAATAAAAAAGAATTATGAAAATCAGACTACTCTGTAAAAAGTTAGTCAATCATCCCCTGTTTTCCTACCCTTAGGGTAGGAATATTATTTCTAAATTTACATGGGACCACCCTTGGGGTATACGCTTTCCAATAAAAAAAGAATCATCAAAATCCGACTACTCTGTAATAAGTTATGCGTGGTCATATAGTACAATCAGTAACTGAACAATCAATCATCCCCTGTTTTTCTACCCTTAGGGTAGGAATATTGTTTCCAAATTTAAATGGGACCACCCTCGGGGTATACGCTTTTAATGTAATTTCGCACACTTAAAAACTCAGGTGTGCGTGTCCGGGCTCGAACCCACGACCTTCTGCTAGAGAGGCCACAGGCCAAGTCACTAGGCTACCAAGAGTATTGGATAAGTAGTCCAATAGATTCGGAGCAAATTTGCTGTCTCATACAGACACACACTACTGAACTAATAAGAGTAAAAGACATACCTACCGCCCCCTATTCTGAGAGGAGGCCTATGGCCTGTGCCCAACGTACCTATATAGACTGAGATAATGATGATGATGATTCGAGTACCTAAATACCTTCATTATCACCCTCTTCATTACGCAGGTACATCTTGTAAAATCCACGTAGCAAAGATTCCTTCCGAGGCAATTAATTCCTTCAGAATATTTAATAAAATTCCCGAGCTGAAAGAATTTACCGCGGGAATTATATCCCGGGATAACCCCGGGATTCCATTAAATGTGACGCAAGACCGGATTTCTTCATTTCCGAGGGGCTGTGCCGGGATGAATCGGATAGATACGGTACCGTTTTGGGACCGAAATGATGCTGAAACTAATATTGTGCATGCAAAGTTGCTTATTTTGCGACAAAATGAAGGATTCGATTACTTTTAGATACAACTGTCGCGGTGTTTGTCATTGTGTGAATCATTTATTTGACATCATTACTTATTGCTGGGGAATATTCTTCGATAGCAAAGAGAGAAATGCAGACTCTAACCTAGGCTTCAGGAACGCTGCTCCTGTGGGCCCCCGATGATTAAAATTTGTCGTCCACAGACGTATTATCTGAACTTGATGGATAATCACGTCTGATTGGTGCTAGTTTTTTTTTTGGAATTTTGTATTTGGATTTTGAGCGGAGCGGCGTCGCTGCACGCACACGGCGGTAAGAGTTTTTTCGAAGAGCTACTTATTTTACGTTGGCAGCACTGTCTTAGAGGTGCTTCGTTTCGTTGTTCTTTTTAGGGTTCCGTAGTCAACTAGGAACCCTTATAGTATCGCCATGTCTGTCCGTCTGTCTGTCTGTCCGTCCGCGGCTAATCTCAGAGACTGTTAGTACTAAAACTATAATAAGTCCGCCTAAGTATTGTGACGGTCGGGAACTACGGAACCCTACACTGAGCTTTTGGTTTGCACTGCGTTCGATCTTGCTATCAATTTATATGGATTAAAAATTAGTTAGAAAACAACTGATCGCCTTGTGCTAGCTGGACGATAATTTCTAGAAATACGGAACACTTATTATTCGCACTCGACCAGCTTTTTATTTTACAAGGAGCTATCTTATTTGCTTTGATAAATAACATAATAAATAAAGAAATTGTTCAAATATAAATCTGGAATCCAGTCCATAAATTCAGTGTTAGCCGTCGCACAAAACCGCTTTGCCTTCGTCGCAAATATATTTCCATGCAAATTAGTGAATCCACTGAGCAAAATTTACAGTTTTATAAATAAATAAACATTTTATACGTTGACTTAGTCTTGCTTACTCGCTAGAAAAGTATCACAAATGTTTAAATAATACTTGGGTAGTTCTTCTCTTTGTATGAGCGGTGCCTTTCGTATCGTCGAATATTTTTTGATCAAAATTTTGTTTGATCGAATGATATTTTCATTTATTTTTTTACTGATTTAAAATATTTAAATTAGCTAGGATTTTTTAGGTTAAGTTAATTATTTGAATTCGGTAGTTTTAGTGTAATTTAAATTATGTGAAACAAACGAACAAACATTACATTAGGACAAAAAAATATTCGACCTCGTGACATAAACTCCATTAATTTGATAAAAAAATCTTCATGAACCTACATGTATCATCACAAATTCTGGCCCTTGCTAAGAATTGTATTCGCAACCTGGAGGTTGCCGTCAAAGTGTCCTCCCGGAATGAGAGCCCTTGGCCTATAGTTTCCATGCGGGCCCAATGCAGATTGGGACCTTCACACACACCATTGAATTACTTCGCTGGTGCATAGCATAGCTCGCGGTAAATTTCAAGCGTGATTTCGCACATGAATTTCGAAAAACACAAAGCGTGTCCGGGTTCGAAACTACGAGCTCTGCTTTGAGGCCAAAGATCAACCGCTAGTATACCACGGCCGTGAAACAGTACCCGCTGTAAAATTACTTAAGAGGGTACGATGCGCAACATTTCTCCATACGAACGTAATCCCCTGTTTCCTCCCTGGATAATGGCTTTAGAGCCAATTTTTTTTTACTGTGTAATCTGTAACTACTACAGTTATGCCCCTATGTTTCGTTTTTTTCCATATTTCAATTAACAAAGAAATATGAGCTTTCAAAAACTGAAAAAATTGCCCAATTTCAACGTCATTTTCAGACACTCATCAGAAAAGAATCACTGATAAAAACAAAAAAAGGAAAACATAGGGGCATAGCTAAATCTGACCTCTAATTATTTTTGAAAAAAATAATTTTATTGGTCCAGTTTTCGAGAAGAAAACAGGGGATTACGAAATTCTGTTTTGATCAATTTTACGCGCCTATTAACGGTCTGAGCTGCAGTTGTCCCGCTCTCGCTGTACTGACACGGAGGGGTTCGGGCGAGACAGCGACATTTCATTAAAATACCTATTTCTCAAAAGTCTCTCAGCCATCGTACCCTCTTAATATCGTTCCATAATATAAAACTAGATTAAACGATCATGATGATGATAAAACAGTATATTATTATGATGATGATGATGATGATGATAATGATGATGATGATGATGATGATGATGATGATGATGATGATGAACATGATTTCCATAAAACTCAGAGCGAGTCCAGAGTTCGTATTGTCTGAGGCACGGACGCTTGCTATCACATTAATTGTTCCTTTCTGTCAAACGCGGGTATAAGATGGTGACTGACAGAAAGAGATGGTGAAAGCGATGTCAAGAGCCCACACGTTAGACAATACGACCTCTGGTTTGAACCCTTGATCCTAAGTTTTAGAAGCCATAGGTCCGCTAGACTACCACGGCTGTGAAACAGTACCTGCTGAACAATTATTTGATATCGTTTCAAATATAAAACTAGATTGAACGACTGGCTACAGGAAATTTGCTTCTTACGGAGGGGAAGAATTTCCTGAGATATCTCCACGCCCGATACCGGCTTTGTCAGGTTTGGCACGGCTACAGAATATAATATCTTGGTAATGTAATATCTTTGGGGAAAACTGCATTCTAAGATAGTGTACGCTTTTCGGGAACACCATAGGTTTACTGGAGCTTTTACCCGTTACTTTATCTACGCAGGAATAAATGAAAACTGTCCACTCTTCACCATCCTCCTCCAAAACATTTAATTTAACCCCTTTAAGGTCCCGATTTATAAAACCTATTAATTTTAGCCTAAAAATTAGGTGCCTGTTAATAATTTAGCTATAAAATTTGATATCCGTAGCATCAGCGGTTTCGAATTTCCATCCAGCGTTTGTTCCCATTAGGTATTTTGTTCAAATTCAAATTATTCCAATTATTATGTTCATTCAAGGGTTGATTTTCAAAAAGCAATATTAACTGTAAATTTTTATTTATTATTGATAGTGGTTTCGATTTTAGATATATAACATTCTCATTTCTTATTCACCCCTTTTAAGTATAGTAAAATGATAACATTAGTTTACTAAAATTGCAGCCAAACGAAACCATTACTCGAAAACTTACCACAAAATCATTATTGATGCCTCATCGAAACAACTTTTGAAATATACAAATCGAATTCTTGTTTTGAAGCAAATTTTAAATGTCTTGCCCATAATTAGCTGCTCCAATTAAAAAAAATACACCAAAGATCCGCTTTAAACCCAGAGTAGGGTAACTCCGCCAAAGGAAGCGGCTGGTTGGCGTGCCTCCAAAATCCGTATAATTACCTAGTACCGAGACTTGTACCGGAATAATTGTTTCTTTGTTTTAGATGTATTCGTTGGACATTTTAATTAGCCTCTTTAATTACTTTGAATGCAAAGTTTCGAATTAAACCGTGGGACGTTTTGAAAACTTGAATCTTAACAGTGCGGGTCAGTTAAGGGTGAAGTTCAAAGTTTAAATAGACAGTTAAGTTTAGTATTGTGAATATTAATCAACACTTTTCATCAGTTGAGATAGAGGTCAATACGGGCCAGTATTTTTTGTAAAAATAACCTGTTTTTGTTCGGTAGAATATTAGCCGCAAACAATCTAGAGGCATAGTAATTATCACGACACACAGAACTTACAATATCCGTAATATTACGAGTGAAAATTGCAACAGTATAAAACATGTAGTGAAATATAATGGATAACTCACGTATTTAATCGAGTTTACCTGGACAAGTTTCGGACTAATTCGTAGCCCTTCCTCTCCGAGCCCATGCCACGGTGGCTGCTGCAAACGCGCATGCAATCTGTATAAATAGATAGATTCATTTATTGAAAATTACAATATATTCTTCACACAACTTCACAAAACGATTGACAAAAAATATATAATTTACTATAAATAATAAAATATATTTCACTATAAGTAACGCTTACGGCAGTTTCAGTTCAAAAGAAGTATTAAACATTAAAAAATCATGGTATTTGACAATTTTATGATTTCAGGCAAACTTCGGTCTAAATTAAATTTAAAATAATATACCCTCACAATCATATCAAAATGCTAATGAACACTAAAATACTCCATTTCCCACAATATTCTTACTGTAATCCAAATACACAAAGCGGGGTGTACCGCAAACCGTCTATTTCTTTGAATCATTACGCCCCAAATCCTTACAATAAGAAATTAATCCATAGCTTTTGGGATTACATCGTCAAATTCACTTCAGAGAGATGGATTACTCAGCATTATGGTCTCGGACATGATCTTAGCAAGTATCCATTTATCTTAAGTAGATCATTTTCAATTTTCATTTTGTTTCTCGTGGTTCTTTATGCTCTTAATGATTTCGGTTGCTTCTTTTTTTCAATCATCTTTAGTGGTTTCTGATTGAATTTTGCTTTCGGATTAAGTAATAACTTCACTTATTTGAGAATCGTCTTCGTTAAAATTAATTGTTGTGTAGAACATTCCACTTAAGTGCTTGATCAACTCAAGATTGAAAGCGGTGCTGATTGGTAACTTCCCAGTTGCTTATATACGTCCCACTGCAGGGCACAGGCTTCCTCTCAGAGTGAGAGGGCTTAGGCCGTATTTGTCACGCGGGCCCAGCGGCTTTGGTACTTCACATTATATTTCTTAGTAGGCGCGTGCAGATTTTTCTTCACCGCTCATGGTAAATCTCAAATGTGATTTCGCACATAAATTCCGACAAATTCAGAGATGCGAGCTCAAGCTTGCACCCGTAACCATCTGCTTGAAATGCCAGGTCAAACCACCAGAACCACGCCTTTTTTTTTATTGTTTGGTAACACATTATTGAATTGCTTGAGCTCTTGTTATTGTGCTTACTTTTTATGGTCTAGGTGTCAAATAATGGCGTTTTGGTGAATATCAGATAATTACAACCATTATTTAGTTAATAAAATTACAGTGTAAATGAAAACACTTCTGAGGAATTGGATTATATCAACATATTTAGAAGCATCCTGTCATTTTTAAGTCACGAACACGTGGTCGACACGGATCAATCAAAGGTTCCCCTAAGTTCAAATCACTCTCCAGCTACCAACATCTTATCCCTAATTTTGGCCATTCCCACCTAATTGCTGACTTACTAATTAATCACTGTTATTTGATTAATAGGTCTCCAATTGCAAACGCCGCTCTCGAAGCCGATGATTTTGGAATTCTTCAAAGGCTCCCAAGTTTCTCTTTAATTAATAAGTAAAGTATCAAGTTATTAGACGTTGTTTTTCGGTGTCCTTTGTTACGTTATTTTTACGCCCTTTTTGTTCGAAACTTTCTATCCCGCGTCGTATTAGGGCTTAGGAAATTCCCTCTGAATTTCAAGTTGCGAGTTTTTATATTGCATTACGGGCGTACAGCACTCCGACCTAATTGTTTCTTGTTTCTGCTGTGAACTTTTTTTACTTTATTAAAATTTATTCATAAGTCCACCGTGGAGGATGTTCTGCAACAAATCTTGGTAATTTGATACGACCTCAATTTGGGTGGAGCTTTAAAGCATTTCAACCGTCGTGTAGTGATTATGATTAAAAACGTGAAAATTATTAACATTGTATTGATACTCACAAAAACCATTGACACATCTCAACTGTTTCTTCGAGAGTCAGAAACCAAATCAAACATCTCTTTAGCCATGCCCAAAACCAGCAAGACTACAAACCGGACCCAAACAGCAAATGAGCAAAAGAACTAGCTGATCTTTTTCAAGAAACATCACGAGTGATTTCAAAATGGCGCTACCGGCCAGCAGCTGACACAAGGAGCCCTGAAGAGTGGAAACTGCAAAGGGCCTTTCCAGGCCTAGGGCCGCTAGAGACCTCGGGGACATGGCCTGGCCGCCCCCGCAGTGGGACAGCGGGGGCGGACCATGCACCGAAGACCCAAAAACTTGGCGCGTGGCCAGCCCAAACGTGGGAGCGTATCGTTACCAAAGGACTATGTTATGGATGTGGTGGTGATTGGGACTTTAAGGGAGCTCTTAAAGTAGACTCCAATAGTTCGCGTTATACGGGTTATAGGTATTATTTCAAGAAGCCTGGATACAGGGTCAAGGCCAGGTCCTGTGAAGATGCCAGGTTCATACATATCAACTTTGTGCTGCTCGCGGAGGTCAAACATTTTGAGAAGGTAAGATTTTGTTTTCTTTATTTGATGATTAACCTATGAAAGGATCGACTATTTCTGATTCAGGAAAAAAGTGTTTGAGTGTCTTTAAACTTTCTCTTGAGGTCCATTGTAAGCGACCACGTGCTATCTGCACCAAAGCAACATAGCATAGTTCATCTCTTATAGGTAACTTAAAATACAAAATGTGTCGCAATTTCCTTCAGCTTAACTTAACCCGTATCTCGCTGAACACAAGAACTTGCAGTGTAAGTAAAACACGTAACACTACCAATAACAATATGAGCCAATTAATAATTCCCGTCAACACCTCTGTAGTACGGCGGCGACAAAACATCGCACAAATGGCTCCAATTAGAACCGGGACCGAATCACAGTAAAACCTGTTAAAACAGTAGTAATATATTTTTGTAAAAAAAAACGCTCACTCTGCAAGTAGGCCGCAAAGGGGTCTTTTCATCATCATCATCATTATCATCATCCCAGCCTACGTACGTCCCACTGCAGGGCACAGGCCTCCTCTCAGAATGAAAGGGCTTGGGCCGTAGTTCCCACGCGGGAAAAGGTGGGGGCACGCGGGGGCAGGGGTCTTTTACAAGTCACTTTTTTTAAACTAATAGCGCTTTCGGAAGGTTCATAATTGCCAAGAAGAATGCGCCGCAAGAAACTTGACAGAAAGTCTTCTTTTCAAACGAAAATAAAATTAATACTTAAAGTAGGTATTAATTTAAAAAAATAAATAATCACAGTAAAAAAATAAAATGAAATTATATAAAAAAATGCACGGTGGTCAATAATGTTTTTCTTTTATTTCCTTATTTTTGTTCAATAAAGAGTTTACATACATACATACCTTTTTTTACCGCATTGTCGTCTAACCTACACTATGTATATAGTCCATAAAGTGTTTTAGCATTTTTTATGACAGTTCGTACATCAGATGAAAAACATTAGGGATGATTGTCACATTGACTTGTAGATGAAAATAGCCTTTGATGATTTAAGACTTGCAAGTTTAGTTACATTGAACCTTAAGGTGGATACACCAAATATTAACACAAACGAGCGGGCCAGTCACCTGATAAAAAGTGGGAGTTTAATGACTGTTACATATTCGTATACTGTGATAGGGCTTGAATTCGACCTAATTACGGGGTAGTGATGTAACCATTGAATATGAATATGCATGACTGAATTAAAGCACGTGAGATTCATTTTGCACAATATATGGACATTGAAATAATCGTGATGGTTTAATGGTTTGACCAATGCCTTTCAAGTAGAGGATCTTGGGTTCGAGTCCGGGCTCACACCTCTGAGTCTTTTGAAATTTACATCCGAAATTACATTTGAAATTTATCATGGTGAAAGAAACACCATCGTGAGAAAACCCGCACAAATCTGCGAAGTTATTCGATGATAATTTTCACGCGAGCCCAGTGCAGATTGGGAAAATCCAGGAAAATCATACACACCATTGAATTTCTTCGCAGGTGTAGTTTATTATTTATTATTTTATTTTTTATTTATTTGTTTCACGATGTTTTCCTTGACCGTAAAGCTCACGGTAAATAAAGGATGAAAGAACATTTTAAACTCTAAACAAGTTAAGCCCTCATAGCTCATAGCAAAACTCTCATAGCGTGTTGTTTACCCTACTTCAAAAACAAGTGAGTTTGTTCCCACATTATGTTGGCACTAATCATGGACATGTTAAGCACAGTAGTTACCCAGTAACGGACAGCAAAGATTCAATTCCTTATATCCCACCATTCATGGACTTTACCAGTCATGACCATCACTTACCTGAGCATAGTTTTGATAGTTTAAAAATGTAGTGTGTCCTATTTTAAAATTTGGGTTTACGGAAAAAATGTCCATAATTGGTTCTTGTCCATTACTGATGCTGTCACCCTAATGAGATATTACGATGTTTACGCGTTTGGATCATTTACATCTCTGTCTGACTAATGACGTGCGTAAGACACAAAAGCTGTCAAATGACACAGTATCCACAAAGCAAAGCAGTACGTCAGCTAAACAAAGGTCATTGACACGCAACCCTATACCGCGTCGTTAATTAATGCCGGCATTTTGCAACTCGTGCCTGCATACATTACGTAGTTCTGCAGCTCGCGGTTTTGCGATTTAATGCTATGACGAGTTTTAGAGTATCTACGTATTTGCGGACGGAAGAATAATTGGCAATGAATGGAAATTAAAAGTGCTTGAGTATTTTTATATCGGTAGGAATAACGTTCCTTATTAACAGGAAAAAATACGTATTTTTTGGCTGCGTTATATAATAAAAAAAGACAGTTTATTAAATCTGGGATCAATTAATATGGACACGAACCTTAGTACGTCACGTATTGAAAATGAGCCAGATGTGCCATTGACAGCTTGTCATAAACAAATGAAATTCTATCTTTTGTAGTGTACAAGTACACATTTCATTAAAATTAAGAAAGACAAAAAGTACAATATAAAATTAAATTAATTTGAGTTAAGGTTAGAAATTGACTTAGTCATTAAACATTAAATACAAGTCACTTAAAATTTATTTTTTGTCACATAAAAGTAACTATCGGCCTGACTTTATAGTTAATTTTTGGCTAGAAATGTTTTAAATCAGTCGTGTTACTCATTTCTACGTTCTATATTTTCAACAAAAATGTTATTCGTCAAAATTGTTATTATTTATGATAAAGTTAAGGCGTAAGGTGGTTTGACGACCAGATGGCCTAGTGGTTAGAGAACCTGACTACGAAACTTGAGGTCCCGGGTTCGATTCCCGTGTCGGGGCAGATATGTATTTAAGTATGTATCTATCTATATACTAGGGGCGTTCAATAAAAAGTGTTATAAACAACTTTTACTAAATATAATTTTATTTTTCGACATAGTCACCTTTTAGCATAATACACTTATTAAATCTTTTTTCTAAACTTAAAATTTCATTTTTAAAAAAGGTCTCATCTTGAGTACTTAAAAAATCTTGTACTGCAGCGACTACCGCGTCGTTGTCTTCAAATTTCTGGCCTCTCGGGTATTGTTTCAATCTCGGAAATAGGTAGAAATCACTGGGAGCGAGATCTGGTGAATACAGAGGATGCTTAAGGATATTGAACCCAGCATCACGAATTGCAGGCATTGCAACATGGACTTGTGTGCCGGGGCATTGTCCTGGTGGAACAGCACAACTTTCGAGCGTTTACCTCGCCGTTTTTCTCGGATCTCATTGCGCAATGTTGCTATTTGTTTGGCGTATAAAGTGCCCGTAATAGTGGCTCCATGTTTGAGATACTCAATCATTAATACCCCTTTACCATCCCAAAAAACAGAGCCCATGACCTTACCGGCAGGTGGGCCCACCTTGAATTTCTTCGGAGTTGGAGATGATGGCCTTTTCCATGTCATAGACTGCAGTTTCGTTTCTGGGTCGTAATGATGGAGCCATGTTTCGTCCATTGTTATAAATCGCGCCAAAAAAAGTTCCCGGTCTTGCTGCATCAGGTTCAAAGCTTCTTGACAAATCTCTAGTCTAGTTTGTTTTTGCGTGTCAGTAAGCATTCTTGGTACCCAACGCGCAGATACCTTTTTTTTCAGCAATAAAACGAATCGTGACACGACGATCCGCCAAAACTGAGTTTTCGACTTTTTTCACAATTTCTTCAGTTACTGCTGTAGTAGGGCGTCCGGAGCGGTGGTCGTCCATAGTCGATGTTCTTCCACGTCTATATTCGGCACACCAACGTGCGACTGTCGAATACGGAGGAGCATTAGACCCTAAAGTGTCCCGCAAATCCAAATTGACTTGGTCCGTAGAAAAATTTTTCAAACACAAGTATTTGATAACGGCGCGCAGTTCAATTTTCTCCATTTTCGCTAACGTACTCAATAGCATTGCAAAGAAATTACCGTATTTTTTTTTAAACAAAAGACAGTAGTTTTTTTTTTTCATAGCAATCAGCTAGATAGATTAGCTTTACCGGCCAGTATTTAATTTCCTAATATTGAAAGAGTTTGCATCTCATTCTCACTTTATATTGAACGCCCCTCGTAAGTATGTTTATCCGTTGCCTGGTACCCATAACACAAGCTTTGCTTAGCTTACTTTGGGACTAGGTTAATTGGTGTGAATTGTCCCGTGATATTTATTATTTATTTATTATTTATTATTAACTCAACTCAAGTAGCGCATAAGTTGGTCAATAAATTCACTTACTTAAGGCCATAGTTGTTAACTTAGTCAGAAATATGGCAAGTATCCGACGAGGGGTGGATAGGCCGTAACAGGATTACGGCCCGGGTCGGACGGCGGTTCTAATAAGATTTAAACGTAGATATACCAAAAAAATATTTAGAACTCAGGAAACAACCGCAGTGTGGATCGAAAATAAATTAATAAATCATGAGAAGATTTACACCAGTCATTTGACCTAGTCCCAAAGTATGATGCGAATTGCTAATTTAGGTGACCATAACAGTCCTAAACAATAATGCAGTTTTATTTTCATTTGATCACTCTCAAAAGTTCCTCCATTTGATCGTATAGACATAGACATAGACATAACTTTATTCGACATCAAAAAAGAAAAATACAGGACTAATACAGGAGAAAAATAAAAATAAAAAAGAAAACAATAATAATAATAATTGAAACAAAAAAAAAACATAATTGAGATGTCGAAAAGGAATTTGACTCAGCATTAAGCTGCAGTAGGTGCCTGCAGCAGCGCTGATTTTCAGTCAAACCCTTTATAACATTGCATCAAACTTGTTGGACCGGAATCAGCACAAATAAGTTGGGGAAAAAAGTGTGTAACAAAACAAACAAATAAATAAAAAACCGGCCAAGAGCGTGTCGGACACGCACAAGGTAGGGTTCCGTAGCCATTACAAAAAAATCAAGTAATATTTTTCTAAGGATTTCGTATGTGTACGGAATCATCCAAGTTTAGGTATGTTTTATACCTTAGGTTACTATTTACTCTTAAACTACACTTATTTCCAAGCAATCTTAGCCGCTATAATTTTCCTAGTAAATTTGATATATTTACTACCATTCTGAATTTTTTCAAATTTTTCCACCAAACAGTTTAGATTTTAGAGGGGGGGGGACGCTCGATTTTAGTGAAAATTTTCACTTTAAAGTTGAATATTTCGCAAACAGATCACTGAATAGAAAAATCATGTTAGCAACCCCGCAATGGTTTTAAAAGACCTATCCAACGATACCCCACACTATAGGATTAGTCGAGAAATTAAAATCACCCCCCCTTTACGTCTATGGGAGGTACCCTAAAAAAAAATATTTTTTTATTTTTTATTTTACCACTTTGTTGGCGTGACTGATATGTATATTCATGCCAAATTACAGCTTTCTAGTACTAACGATCTCTGAGCTTAGCCGCGGACAGAAAGACAGACGGACAGACATGGCGAAACTATAAGGGTTCCTAGTTGACTACGGAACCCTAAAAATAGATACATACTTTATTTATTTATATTATGCATTTTCTTTCGGTATGACAGGGTACCAAGCCAAGTTTGAAGTTTGATCCTTAGTTCGGCCAAAGTGCAATCTTTAATAGATAGTCTGGAGCTTGGATTTTTATACCTATAGGTCGATACATACTTAAATACATGTTAGACAACCAAGAATCGAGAACAAACATTCGCATTTTTCGGGTCTATAATGACTCCCATAAAACTTTTGTTCCGAATTTTCAAGACCATAACGTTTTCTGTCATAATTTTTCTTTGTCATATTATCGGAAGTCATAATATTAAACAACATAAATTGGAGCTACGAGTTTCTTAAGTCATTGTAAGGGCTAATAAGTAAACTCATATCATTCAGTTTCAAGAAGCATCACACTTCATAATATTAAAGGTACTAAAGTCATTTATAATAATTATTGAAAGGTCTTTTTTCGCAGGTCATAATTATTTTAAGGCACAATATTACTTTGTAATAACATTCAATGTCATGGTTGTATGACATTTCATAATATTAAAGGTAATAATCCTTTTCTGTGCTGTCATAAAAAAAATACCTAACATCGAAGGCTAAGGCGGGAGCTACGCTTACGCTTCGCTCCCGCCTTAGCCTTCTGAACCTAACCTGTCCGAGCCGCTTCTGCCCTGAAAGTCTTGCTCGCTCGCTTCGCTCGCTCGCTGCCAGCGATATGTCTTACAATGTTTCTGAATAATTATCAATATTCCTTTGGATGTTATAGATTTCAATGTAGATGGTTAGTGCATTTTAGGTAATGAAAAATTATGACTATAAACAATTATTACTTTAAGATATATCCCCTTTAACGTTTCTGAATAATCAACGATATTCCCTTAAATGTTATTGATATCAATATTATGACTTTTTAAAGTTATGATCAATGGGATTATGGCTCATTGCAGTTAGAACTATTAAGCGATATGCTATACAAAAATTATGACCATCGATATTTATGAGCAAGAATATTATGGATATCAATTTATGCCTTTCAAAATTCGGATAAAAAAGATTATGGGAGAAAAGGGGCACCCGCATTTTTCATACAAATATCTAATATTCCAGCGTGAGATTCGAACTGGGGACTTCAAGCTTCGTAGTCAAGTTCTCTAATTTTTGAGTCCTTTATTCAATGAAATGTTACATTATGGAGTTATACTGCGCCTCTGGGTTGTTCAGCAAAATTTTATGACAAGTCATTTTATTGCTTTGTCTGTCAGTCGGTGAAATTTCTGAAAGTCTTGAAATTAGTATTTACTGTTATGATAACCACCTACGAGTACATGTAGTACCTACGCCAAATTTTAAAAGTCTAGTAATCATAGTTACGGAAATAGGGTCACTTTAAATCGAACATAATGTCCCGTTTATTTCCTATGTCGTGAAATTTCAGTTTTCTAGGGTCAAGGATTGGGTTGGGCGTTGACGAGTCAGTCAGTCAATCAGTTATGATATTTTTATATGTATAGATTATTCTACTACGTGGAAAAAGCCGGAAAAAAGGGACTATTTGAACGGTTTTTTCACATACAACTCAAGTTATAAGTACATTAGAAATCTCAGTAAAAGTACCGCGTGCCCCGAATAACTCATAGTATAGGGATTAAAAGGTCCTGGCGTATCAGTCATTCGTACAGCGGTCCCATCTGATTAGTTTTGGTATATTACACAAGATACCTTCTATATGCGAAAAATGTGACGCAGTTCAAAGGACTTGGCTAATAAATTGGCATGATTTACCGCAATACGGTGGCCTAGTGGTCTGACCTATGGTCTCTCAAGCAGAGAATCGTCAGACACAATCCGAGGTGTTTTTGGAAACTGCGCGAAAGTACATTTATTTGTAACTAGCTTTTGCCCGCGACTCCGTCCCCGTGGAATTAGTAATTTGGGCAGCTTATTTTTTTTTTATCCATTTTGCTTTTTCATCAATTATGGCTCTCCTTAGTTCCTCGATATAAAAAAATTACCCTCCCCCGCACCCCCCCGAACTCCCCCACACACCCGCGTTCACATTCAACACCGTACTCCCAAGTCAAGCGTGCCTATAGAAGTTTTACTTCAAAAACCCCCGATTTTTAAACATTCTTCCGCTCCGCTCCGCTCCTATTGGTGTTAGCGTGATGATATATAGCCTATAGCCTTCCTCGATAAATCTGCTATCTAATACTGAAAGAATTTTTCAAATCGGAGCAGAAGTTCCTGAGATTAGCGCGTTCAAACAAAAAACCTGTTCGATAAATTCTTAAAATAGACGTATCTTTCTTATTTGTGAACCGATTCAAATGAAACAAACACTAAATGTTAATCCAAGAAAAAACCAACATATCAGTGAAAACCGCATCCTTCTAGGTTAAGCCATTTTTGAAATTAGCGCACACAAACGCACAGACAAACAGACAAACAGATAATAATTCTAAAAATCATTGTTTTGGGTTCTATTGTGCTAATAAATAGCCCTAGTGACAGTTTTTCTCAAATATCTTCAATGTGCAGACACCGACTTGTTACAGATTTATTATATGTATAGATATAGATGTTACAACGAGTTTTTTGGTAAAGGGAGACATTGTGAGGAATCCTGTATAACTGCCAAGTATACTGTTTTAAACTTTCATGATTTTCACTCATAATTACTATACTAAACGGGACTTATCACGCTAATAATATTTATCTCGACGGTTCGTATCCTACACCTCAGTTAACTCGTGACCGAAACAATGCTGCAATGTGGCCGAAACGTCGAGGTAAATATTATTAGCGTGATTAGTCCCGTTTAGTATAGTAATTATCTGCGAAGTAATTCAATGGTGTGTGTGACGTTTCCAATTCACATTAGGCCCACGTGGGAACTACGGCCCAAGCCGTTTTATTCTGAGAGGCGGCTCGTACCCTGCAGTTGGACGTATATAGGCTGAAATGGTGACCGTATCAATCTCTTTGTAGTCAGGTTTCTCACGATATTTTCCTTCACCCTAAAGCTCATGGTGAATTTCAACGCCGATTCATGTTACATACATACAAAACCTACCATAGCGTGTTACAAACTACCCCTTAGGTCTCCCAACCCACCCAAACCGTCTGTCCTACGCAACGCCTTAACGAAATTAATTTAACCGTCTTGCCTTCACGGCCTCCCATGAATATTAATGTGACAGCCCTACACGAGCAATATGTTCCGTTTGGAGTTATGATTTTCAATGAATCCCCCAACTTGAGCAAGGGTTGACACAAATTCGGGGCGCAATTTACATGCCTTTTTGCAGATTGTTAAATTAACATACCATTCGGCCGCCATTTGCATGTAAAAGTCAGATGTGTATTTTTTTATTTGTGCAAGTTTTCGTACCGTTGTCAAACTGCATAATTATGTGTGTTGTTGGCATGCGTTTTCTAAGGGGTGTGTAATGGTAGATAATACAACACAGTAACACCCTGGTATAATGCTACATTTAATTTCTATTTACTCGAGAAGTAAACCTTCTATAATTAAAAAAATAAACCTAAACTCACTCATCCCAGCCTAATATACGCCCCACTGCAGGGCACAGGCCTCTTATCAGAATGAGAGGGCTTGCCCGTAGTTACCACGCGGGCCCAGTGCGGATTGGGAACTTCACACACACCATTGAATTTCTTCGCAGATGAATACAGGTTTGCTCACGATGTTTCCTTCACGGTGAAGCTCATGGTAAATTTCAAATGCAATTTTGCACATAAACTCAGAGGTGCGAGCCGAGATTTGAACCCACGACCCTCTGCTTGAGAGGCCATAGGTCAAGCTACTAGGCCACCATTGCTGTGGTGAATGGTATGGTGGTATGGTGTTACAATGTTACATAGTGCAAAAAAATAGCATGTGCTTGTAAAGTGTTGCATTAAAGTATTTAAAAACCGACAATCCTGTACAAGTCGTTTTGTAACTCGATAAACATCGGAAACGATAATCCGGTTATATCTAAACCCGGATATAATGAACCGGGTATTGAGACCCGGTAGTGACAGGCACGTGCGGCGGTTAAACGTGACAAAAGGTTCAAGATAGCCAACTTGAATGTCAAGGGAAATATGGCCCTAGTAATATTAAACAGGGTAAGCGACTGCGGGAAACAGAACAGGTACATATGCACTTCCAGGGCGTGGATAAGATGTGGTGAATCGACTAATCTAATTATGTAGTTGTAATCCACATCTCTCTCTTTTTTTGTGACGTGATAATTGGTCGATTCTGTACGTCTTCGCTTTGCATTTTAATAATTTAACATTACTTATTAAAATCTCGATATTTGTTTGTATAACTTTCTTTTTTTTTTGCTAACAACATCTCTCGTAGGAAGTAAAAGTGCGCGGGCCTAATGTTGATACCTTTTTGTTTAATACTAGCTGTCCCGGCTGACGTTGCCCTGTTTTAGCTAGAAAGTCGTTAACTGTTTTGATTTTTTTCTATTTTTGATTTTTTTACATCAATTTAAAAAACTTAAAAGATGAATGGAATCGATTAAGTCGTTTTCAAGCTATGCCGTGACATAGAAAAATTAAATTTTGCTAATTTTGAAAGAAGAAAGAAAGTTAATCATTATATTGACGAAATTCGCCACACATAAACATTATTTGAATACAATTTTATAATTATGATATAATTATATGCTACAATTTTGGAAAAATAATTACAAAAAACAATTTTTTAATGGTTACAATGTAAGGCGTCAGCTAAAAAGAAATAATTATGAAAAATACGACATAACTCGACCAATTTACAAATTTTCATAACTGAGCCACATATCTGTCATTTTAATAATAACTGTCATTACAACTTTACCAACGCGACGTTTCGACGTTTAATTTAAATACTGTTAATAACCTTTTAAATTTGCGCAGAGCCCGTTTCAAAATAATAAAAAAAACTGTCTCATCGATGCCCAGTCTAAACTCGTGGCCCTAGAAGAGTGAATTTGTTGAAATTCCTGGGATAAGAATAAACGGGATTTATATATGTTCGATTCGGAGTGGCCTTATCTCCGTAACTATGATTATTTATTTATTTAGACTCTTTAAATTTGGCATGCAAGTAGGTAATTCAATTCAAATCATTTATTTACGAACGCCAATGGTCCAAAGCTACACAATTAATTCTGAAATTACAAAATAAATAAAAGTAGATACAAACAAATAAAGAACTAAAAATGTCAAGACGCAAATATAATTTAATAATAATAAAGAAATAAGAAAAACATTGAAAATTAAAGTTACTTAAGATGCTGAGCTGGCAACGTTGCATTTTTGTTAGTTTTTCTCGATTATTCCATAAAAATCGAATGAAAATTAAAAATGTTTTGTATACAAATTGTTCTAATATATAAGTTTATGTGTGTACTGCAATAATAATTCGTGATAGACTTTTACTTTCTTTAAAAACGAACAAATTTATACCTAACGGTTTTTAAAGAAAATAAAAGTCTTACCACGAATTATTATTGCAGTAGACACATTAACCTATATATTAGAACAATTTGTATACAAAACATTTTTAATTTTCATTCAATTTTTATGGAATAATCGAGAAAAACTAACAAAAATGCAACGTTGCCAGCTCAGCAGGTATAAACCCTCTTAATAATTGTATCAGTAAAAAAACTAATTTCAAAAAATTTTTAATTATCGACGGGATAGGCAAAACATGAGAATTATAATTATATACTCAATCACTGTTATACTGATTATGATGGACTTTTGTGGCTTTATCTAATGAAAAAGATGAAGCACTACAAATTGAAATACTTCCTGGACAAAGTCATTGGCAAAAGCTAGTTTACATATAAATATTTGAGGCAGTAAAATCACTATTAAAAAAAAGTAAAAAAAAACCGTAATGACTCGGCGTCAATGAGCGACCTATGTCAAGCAGTGGACGTGCTACGGCTAAAATGATGATGATGATGATGATGAAAAAAAAAATACAAAAGACTCCAAAAAACCAAGCTTGAGTAAAAATTGTGTTAATTTAAAATTTCACGGCTTTCCGTGTTAAGGAGATAATTAAGAGACAGATGAATCCAAATACCCGGGTATGATTTGAATAGCTAATGGGCCGGTTAAGCCGGATAAAGTGGACAAAATGGCCGACAGCTTTCAAGGTTTAATTTACGACTTCTGAGATTGTTAAAACGTGTTAGTTGTAGAAAATCTGCTTTATATAATTTAACATAAAACGGTCAGAAATCTGGTGGTATGGTGAACGATTGCGTTGCTCTGAAGATGAGCTATAGTTGAGTTCGACACCCGTCAGTTAATGTGGTGGTCTGGTGGTGGTGATAGTTGGGTTTGTGTGATTTGTGTGTGTTCGTACAGTGTGGAGGTGGAGGAACTTGCATAAACGTAGCTATCATAATTAATGTGGTGGTCTGGTGGTGGTGATAGTTGGGCTTGTGTGATTTGTGTGTGTTCGTACAGTGTGGAGGTGGAGGAACTTGCATAAACGTAGCTATCATAATTAATGTGGTGGTCTGGTGGTGGTGATAGTTGGGTTTGTGTGATTTGTGTGTGTTCGTACAGTGTGGAGGTGGAGGAACTTGCATAAACGTAGCTATCATAATTAATGTGGTGGTCTGGTGGTAGTGATAGTTGGGTTTGTGTGATTTGTGTGTGTTCGTACAGTGTGGAGGTGGAGGAACTTGCATAAACGTAGCTATCATAAAGTCGCGGGTGAGCAAAGTGGTTGTTGCAGTTAATTCCATAATGATCACCGAAGAAGAAGGAAATTCATTTTTATAATTTTTTTTTATTTATAAATTTAATTACAACTTAAGTACTACTACATAAATATTCTCGCCAAACTGTTACGTTTGAGGGCGAGACGCGCTCAGTTTTTATAAAATTAACCTATTAAACTTATCCTATAAAATACACCATTAAACAGCTTCAGAAAAGAAACAAATAAGTACTCGTAGGCAGGTATAGGTACTTAACTATGAAAATTCGAGAAGACATTCCTTTAGTTTGGTCTTTAGCGTGGGTTTACTTAATCTTAATAAAATGTCAATACCTTTTTGTCGGAAACGTGTGGAAAAATAAAGACGAAATTGATATCTTTTGGATATTACCTAGACACAGTTCTCTGAGTTTTTCGGAATTTATGCGCGAAATTACATTTTATTTGTGTTGTTTCGAGATTTGTTCGTTTGTCTGGCCTCTCTAACATAAAAAACACACACACACACACACACACATCTGCAATGTGAAGTTCCCAATCCGCACTGGGCCCGCGTGGGAACTACGGCCCAAACCATCTCATTCTAAGAGGCCTGTGCCCACCATAGGGACGTGTATAAGCTGGTATGAGTGCAAGATGACAAGATATAATTCGCTTAAGCACGCTCGTTACTAATTTCTCCTAAGACACAATAAATCAGACTCGAAAAA
Source organism: Archips crataeganus (assembly GCA_947859365.1). Lineage (NCBI taxonomy): Eukaryota > Metazoa > Arthropoda > Insecta > Lepidoptera > Tortricidae > Archips > Archips crataeganus. Next base: position 16,816,888 of record OX402066.1, on the reverse strand, counting down.
GAACAGGGAACATCGTTAAAAAACACCTAGATTCCAAAGTGAATAAATCAAGTCGGGAACGACTGCAGTACCGGATCAACCGGGTAATCCCTCGGCTGGTAACCGGTTGTAACCGGATTTAGCTGGATATACCCGGCCGGGGCACCTGTGATAACGGCGGCGCGCTTCAATGGCCGCGTTGGTACGCTTTTGTTGGCAAATTTGTTGTTCAAGCTTTTGGTTTGTAATTTTAGGGTTTAATTGAATAAATATTTTTATGGAGTGTTGCGTTTATAATTGTTGGTTTTGATAAGTTTTGATCGCGACTTTGTCTGTGTGACAGGTCGTGAATTTCGACATATTAGCTGAAATCATTATGTGGTTACACGCCAGCGTGGTTGTAACCATGGTAGCCTAGTGGTTTAAGCTACGGCCTCTTAGCACAGGATCGTGGATTCAAGCTTGGGCTCGTAATTCTGGGTGATTCAGAATTATTGTGCGAGATAAGGGAAGGTCCCATTTGTTCTATGGAACTGATATATTTGGTACGATATTGAACTCTGTTACTTCAAGATTTCACAGTTTTATACGACAAATGGGAACTACCCCGAGATAACATTTGATATTTAGCTTTACGGTGAAGGAAAACATAGTATGTAAGGTGTCTGAAGTTCATTGAAATTTCTAAGAATGGAATAACATGATGATTTTTTTGTTCGCGTCTCTCTTGCGGAAATTTATTTTAATTACGAGACGGAGGCAAACGAGCAAGCGAGTGGTAAAAGTTAAAGGGTCTACAGCCAACATTTTTTTAGTCAAGTCTACATCGTCGTGTGGGATGCCTGGCCAACTTTCGGCCCATTTAAATAAATCTTAAGTTTGCAGAGTCGAAGTAGCTAATTTTATGTCCACAGGAGAGACAACTTTTGTTTCCTATCATCATCATCTCAGGCCTCCCCCATGCCTCGCCAAACAGATCGGTCCCGTGCCATCCGCATCCAACGAAACACAAATACACAAACAAACGCACACAAACAAACACAAACACATAAAACACATTTGTCTTGACAAAATATCTTATTGAATTACTTCCCAAGCTCTGAAGTAAATCTAGAATCAAAATGTAGGTTAGCAATAAAATATTATTTTATGATTTTTATTCTTCAGCCAAGTCGAGAAAGTTTTTCGTTTCGGTCCCGCTATTCGAGGCACGTCCCGGGTAACCCGGGAGCGGAGTTTCTTAGAAAACTGAAAAATTATGACATTTACTCGCCCCCGCTTTAGTATGGGGAAAGTCTAGCTTAGGTCCGGATATCCGTAAAAAGACTGGCGTGTGAAGTAGCTTTGAATGCTGTTGAAGCAGAATTAAAAAAACCGGGTAATTTTTTTAACTGAATGCAAAAAAGGACGAAGTTCTATGTTCGGCTGTATTTTAACGAATATGTTTCAAAAATAAAGCTATAATTTGAGTAAAATCTAATATATGAAAATCTCGTGTCACGGTGTTTCTTATCGAACTCGGCTTAACCGATATTTAAAAAAATCTATATTTGGTAGGTTTGAGAATAGGTCGTAGGCTATTTCTTATACCCCTATTCTTCGCAGACGGAGTCGCGGGCAACAGCTAGTTCAATCAATCAATGATTCATTTATTTATTTGTAAAACATAGCATACATACATTACATAGCGTAGGTAGGTTGTCCTATAAAAATAAAGAAAACCTATTAATACCTAGAGGGATATTTGTAAAACGAACTTGTCATTTTGAAATAGGCTGTAGTTGCCACGCGAGCCTTCTTTAATCCTAACTAATATTGTAAATGCGAATGTGTCAGTCTGTTTGTTACCTAAAACGCTTAAACCGTTGAACCGATTTAAATAAAGTTTGATGGAGATAGTTTGAGTCCCTGTGAAGGACATAAGATAGTTTTCATCTCGGAAAATTGCATTGTTCCTTCGGAATAGCGATAAACGGATTCTTCACGGGTGGAGTCGTTGGCAAAAGCTAGCTTTATATAACAATAAATCGTCTCCTCTTATTCATTGTAGCCTAATTTCAAGTTCCACGAATAACAGCCAAAAGGCCAAAAATATCTTCAATTCATGAACATTAAATAAACGTTTATTCCCATAATAAAGCAGACTCCCTCTGCGTCATATCAAACATCTTACCTTCATATTCCAGGCGAGCTTCCCTGGCTGCCTAACCGAGCGCGAACGTGACAACCTGAACCGACGTAACCGGGTATACCCGGATATACTTATAACCGGGTATACTCTAAGTATGCTAGTGCTACGTATACGGAATTTCGTAAGGCGACGAGCGTGCTAGGATGGTGAACAACTGCTTGAATTATGATCAAGAAGCTTAAATCCAAAATGGAGATTGCAATACTAACAAATTTTTGAAGATCGTTTTTTTGACCTGTTTTGACCTTTACTGTTATCTTCTATCTCACTTATTCTTTAGGTGGAGTTGCCAAGTTCAGGCTCAATTTTCCCAAATAATACTATCTGTTCGCTGTTCGCTGTATACTATCTGTTACTAATGTTACTATGTATTTTTATGAAAAGATAAAAGTTAGCTAGCTTTATTTCATTTGTTACACGGCGTTGTGCCTTTTGAATAAGCTAGTGACATTATGTCACAGACATATACATTACCAAAAAAGGGATTTTAAGTTACATTAGTTTTTATGATTTTTACTCAAAACTATGGTAATTATGACGACGTATTATAGCAACACTGGCAGCTATATGTCAAACATTGTAATGGCCGCCGTTATACAGTTATCATACGCTTCGAAAGTTTCCATCGGTTTTATTTATTATTTAAGCAGTATTTTGGAGATAATCATCATGAGTTGTATAGTCCGTGGTTGCAGAAATGTGTGGTATGCAGGATCAAGCGTAAAATTCCACAGGTAAGTTGTTAAATCGATATTTATTACTCCATTGATCGCTTTTTCTTTAAAGGCTTATTTCACGTCTATCTTGGCATTTTCCTGTGAAATAAAGATAAATAAAATTAGAATAAGTCTTTGGTATCAGATTTAACTTTTCACTTTTGTTGTTAGATAAGTAAAAGTACAGAAAGTCATAAATGTTATCGGCCCATAAAAATATGAAGAAGAAAGACTAGGGTAACCATTTTTTACGTTCAATACTTGTAGGTCAATACCTAATGACGGAAGGTTTTCTAAATTGCCCATGGACAACAATAGATATCAGACAAGTCGAGTAATATTTACAAATCAAATGAAAAAACATATTTGTTGTATTTACTCGCCTCCTTCAACTACGCGTGAAGTCTGATATTGATTGCTTACTTTCTTCGTTACATGCAATATTTTCTTTTTCAGAACGGTGGCGAATCACCACTGAAACGGTCTGTTCTAAAAGACTTCAATGTCCAAGCAAATCTTAAGACTACCCGTGAAAAAACTCTAGTGAAGAAAAATAAAATGTTACAGCAACAAGTGAAAAACAGGGTCATAAGATAAAGGATATGAAATCAATAATTAATGCAGTGCGCGTCCATGAGACAAAATATGTGTAACCCTAGCAACGGGTGGCAAGAAAAAGATGATTCACCCAAACTACTATTCTTAAAAATTGGTGTTAATAAAACCCATAAATAATTTTATATCTGTAGTTTTATTAAATAGTATTTTTGTTCCATACTTCAATCACCTTTGTAGTTGTCTGTTACAATTATAATAGAAATTCACTTTTTTGAAAGATCTAAGTGCTCTTTGCCCATCCGCAGGTCAAAGATTATCCACCTTATTAAGGTAAATATTATTATAATTTACCTTAAGGTGATATCAGACTGTTCATTATTCTTTCATTTTCTTGTTATATTTTGCATCTTTCACTTAAAATCACTCATCTGAACGCAAAGTGAAACAAAAATCCCGAATGAAATTATTAATGAACCGATCCAACGATGTTGGGTCTTTTCATTTACCAGATGCCGTATTAAAAAAAAACTACGGATTAATGTTGATTTCTACATCATTCCAGCGCCGTGTGAACACGGAATGAAGGAAAAATGAAGCATTCATTCTAACGAATTCATGTGCGAAATTACATTACATTACATTTGTAAGTTGACCCCCGTGTTGCGGGTGTCCATGGGCGACGGTGATCGCTTTCCATCAGGTGACCCGTCTGCTCGTTTGCCACCTCTTATATAAAAAAAAAAAAAAAAAGTTTAGTAATTTCTAATTAGCTTTACGGTAAAGGAAAACATCGTGAGAAAATCTGCATACACCTGCGAAGAAATTCAATGGTGTGTCAAGTTCCCAATCCGCACTGGGCCCGCTTGGGAACTACGGCCCAAGCCCTTTCATTCTGAGAGGAGGCCTGTGTCCTGCAGTGGGAAATATAGGCTGGGATGATGATGATGATTGTATTGATTTCAATAAAGATAGTTTCGTGGTCTTCAGTGGTTTGTACTTAAGTAGATAGTTTATTATTTTAATTAATAATACCTACTAACGGCCCGTTGTTTGATCAATGGTTGAACTAACTAATAGTCAAATAGCCTTTGAAATGCGTTAACTATTGTTATGTTTGCCATATATTTTAACTATTAGTTTGTTTAACTATTGATCAAGAAACGTGTTCTTAGTAATCCTGCCTATTAGTTAACGACCCACTGCTGGGGTCTGGAGTCACAGAAATTGCAAAGATAAGTGTTTATTGGCGTCCAACATACATATACATATGTATGTTTTAATTAGTTTTCTTATGAACTTGAAAGTGTTGTTAAGTATGGAACCATCTGTACGTGAGACGGTTTCGCACTTCGCTGGTTTTTTCACATTCAACGAAAGTATTGTCACCCTAATGAAAGAGACAGCAAATAACAGTGACGTCATTCAAGGTCGATTTTTCGGTCTTCACATTTTTATTCAGTATGCAATCTCCATTTTGGATTTAAGCTTCTTGATTATGATCCTAGTTAAGTAACATTGCCAATCGATATTATTATACTAGGTGTTTCTCGCATCTACGTCTGCGAAGAATACGTTTACTATCCCGCGAGGATTTTCCGATTTTCGGGGATAAAAAGTATAGTTATTATATTATTGTTTAGGTACTAGACTAACAGGTTATAAAATCATTTGTGTAAATTTCATCAGGTACCGTCGAACCGTTTTAGCGTGAAAGAGTTACAAATATCTTTTTATTCAGTCACACAAAATTTTGCGTTTTTAATACTTACTTAAATATTACTCGTAGTAAGATGAAAGCGTGGTAGCTTATTGGTTGGATCTATCGTTTCTCAAGCAGAGGGTCTTCGATTCGAGTCGCTTGTACCTCCGAGATTTTCGAAATTTATGTGCGAAATTACATTTGAAATTTACCGTTTGGACACTACGGCCCAGGAGGGTTTTGGATCAAATTGGGTTGTAGTCAGTCAGTCAGTCAATGAGTCAGGACTTTTATTTTCATCTGTATAGAATATAAGCTATATGTATAATTGTAGCAGTAATCTATTGAGTTACTGCTAAGCGATAAAAGTGGCCAATCGCTATAATATCCCTCCCCTGAAAGTGTCTCACCGAGAACTTAAATCAACACCTTATAACTTTATTTTTATACTCGATGAAAAAAAACCCGCCTGTATAATTCCCGTTCCCATGTGAATTACGGGAAAATATGTTCCCTACGTCACTCGCGGAACTGAGACGAATCTAATGACACATCACACTTCAAATTCCATTGAGTTGTTTAGGCTGCAAGGCGTGCCAAAGAATGATACATAAATACATACGCTCGAAAAACATAACCCTCCTTTGACAGTCGCGTGAAAACAAAAACTTTCCTTTTCATTTGCCACAATAAAAGTTACTGAATTTTTTTATCTCTCGCTCAAAATGTCGTAAAATAACATAAACATGTCTTAAAAACTCATTTAGCACGAAACCACCGCAACAGTGCACTTTAATATTTTTCGCATTAGCGTTTTCCCCGCTTGCTCGAACAGCTGAACAAACATTGCGGCCGTTTTTACAGTGTCTCGAATAGCGCGGTACGTTTGAGCATTAGGTGGAATTATATTTATGTTTGGGTTTGCTGTAATTTTGAGGTTTGAAATTTACATAAGCGAGGTTTAGGTTTAAAAGTGGTCAAGTGCGAGTCGGAGCCGCGCACTGAACCTAAAAAATACACGTTTCTTGTATAAAAATATTTTCAAATTTATAAGCTTATTTTATTTTTATTATTTGTAGGTATTGTGGTCATCGTAAATCTGTCGATTCTGTGTCTTGTTTATGACAGACGGACAAAGAACTAAACTACATTACTATTAGATTGTAGTTCATTTGATATACAGGATGTCCGAGAACTCAACGATAACCTGGTACCAGGCGAGAGCCCAAAGTTATATGAGGTTTAGAAAAAATAAAAAATAAATCATGACACTTAGTTAAGCGATATTAGACATTTTTCCTATTGATCATAATGGAAATGTACTTAAAAAAATACACTTTTATAACGATACTGACTACTGACACTACGAAATTATTCACATTTCAAAAATAAGCCTGTTTTTTTTAACACAATATTCATTAAAATTTTTGAAGTGTGAATAATGTCGTATAGTGTCGGTATAATCATCATCATCATCATTAATTTAAGAGCTTAGCTCTTGTCGGTGGAGTAATCGCCACTCTTTCGGTTATCTGCCAACGTATCATCATAACGTGCGAATATGTTTTATTTGGGAATGCTAAAAGTGATTTGTTATGTGACTCTTTTATCGATTTTTTTTTCTCATTTTTTCCAGATCTAGTATAACTTGACTTCTCTCGGTACCAGGTCATCGTGGAGTTTTGGAACACCCTGTATACTTCCGCACAATAACGCTTGAATCAATCAATTATCCAACTTTAATCTCACATGAAAAATATCGCAAGTCACATTACATTGCGAAGTCTAATCAACTACTAATAACTCGTTGACGCCACGGCTACGCAATGCAAAGCAACTTGTAAAAATTTTCATGTAAACATAGCTTAAAAGCGGGGTTCCATTTACCTGAGTCGTAACGCAAGGGGCCCGCTTAAGCCACGGACTTAGGCGTATCAATTTAACGATACGACCCGCTAGGTTAACGCACACCTGCGCCTGCCATAGAGTAGCTTAGGTTATTGTTTATGGAGGCGATGGTTTGGTTGTAAAGTGAGTATTCTACCTATAAAGGATGCCATCTTGTTTGGGAGTGTTAGGGTATCATTCAGAGTAGGCGACCACGTCCTGCAGGCTAATTGTCTAACTCCCACGCAATCGCCATCGCGTTCATTTAGACAGTTCTTGTATGGGCTAACAATTGGTATTAGAAACAGTTAGCTGTCACAGCCATACAAAAACTGTCGTTTCAATCCGATGCCGACCGTCAAAAAAGTTACACAATTACCCTGCCGGTTATGCGTGCGACCCACTGCTTTGTACTGTCAAGTGTAAAAAGCTTTGGGCTTAAAACCACTCATAATATACCTTACTCACTAATACCCCTAATTTTCAAATTACCATGGGCTCATAATACCTAAAATTTGAAATTTTGAGAATGAGACAATTTGAAATTTTAGGTATTATTATGAGCAAATGGTAATTTGAAAATTAAGGTATTAGTGAATAAGGTATTATGAAATTTGGTGGTTTTAAGCCCAAAGTTGTAAAAATATACTTACAACTTGATCATAAATATGTGCCGCAGTGGCAGGATGCGATCACTTGCATCCGTCAGTATTCCGTCAGTATTTTGTGCAATTTAAATATGATAATTTTAATATTTTGCATGCTATTCAAAGCTGAATAAGGAGCACATATAATTTTAAGACAACACCAGGTAAATCAACCCTGTTGTAGCAAAATAAATTATTTCATTTCATTTCATTTCATTTCAGTGTTTTGTAATGAATAACCCCAAACTTGTTTGTTCCGCGGAGCAAAATTACTATTCGCATTTTTTCCCAATGCTTTTTGTGATTAAAAATCCATAAAAATAATTAGAGGATTAATTAATGTACATCATTTATTTCAGAACTGCTGTAAAATGCAATTAATGGAATCAGCAAAATTTAATAATTTTCTACTATCAAATAAAACAGCACCAAAACAAATCTAGTCTTAAAACACGCCAATATAAAAATGTATTCCATTTCCAAGACCACCTTTTACGCGGTTGCCCTTATAGGCATAATAAAACCAACATTGTATCATCATTGCACTCTGTGAATAGCTATTCTTTAGCAAAAGTATCCCGGTATAAAAGTGGAGTGGATCTAAGTAATAAATCTTCCCCAGATGAATCTAATAATGAAGTATTGTCTCTGAGAAGTTTAATTAAATATGTAAGCTTGATGGACATTAATGAGGACGAGAAGCGTTTGTTTATTCTGGAATATTTAGATGGATTTCTTAAAATTACTTATTTACAAAACATACGTGGCCTAGTGGTTTGCTCTAAAGTCTTTCAAGCAGAGGGTCGTGGGTTCGACCCGTTTGCACTTCAGAGTTTTTCGGAATATAAGTACGAAATTACATTTGAAATTTACCATGAGCTTTATGGTTGAAACCTGCACGCGCTTGCGAAGAAATTTAATGGTGTGTGTCAAGTTTCTACTCCGCACTGGGTTCGCGTGGGAACTATACCCCACCCCAAGCCCTCTCAGAATTAGGGGAGTCTTGTGTCCTGCAGTGAAACGTATATGGGTCGAGATAGATGTACATAAATGGCTCAACAGCTGCTTAGGATTTAAATTCAAAATTAACAGATGACGTTTAGACCTTTGATTTTAGAAATCATTTTGACGACCAGATGGCTTAGTGGTTAGAGAACCTGACTATGAAGCTTGAGGTCCCGGGTTCGATTCCCGTGTCGGGGCAGATATTTGTATGAAAAATACGAATGTTTATTCTCGGGTCTTGGGTGTTTAATATGTATTTAAGTTGTATCTATCTATAAATAAGTATGTTTATCCGTTGCCTAGTACCCATAACACAAGCTTTGCCTAGCTTACTTTGGGACTAGGTCAATTGGTGTGAATTGTCCCGTGATATTTATTGATTTATTTATTTATTCTAACTTAAATCATTTGTTTTCGTTTTCCAAGAACATAAAAACAAAATCAATCATTAATGTGTCACCAGAAGTCACAAGATGCATAAAAGACGTGTCTGCGTTAATTTAAAGTACTCTTTGGCATATGAAAATTGCAAAATAAATACAAGGGAAGGAATACAATGCAGGTGCAATTCTTGCTGGTGCCAGTTTTCCCTCGTATAGTTTCATTTTGCAATAACTTTTCCAAAATTGCATCAATAACGGTTGGAGTGATAAACAATCGTTTTGGCCGTATCACGAACAGATACCTACACACAAATTAAATCGAATCGGATATTAATTAAAAATTCATTCGGAACTGAAACCGATCCCGTTTGATTACTGCGTGGAATGGAACGTGGGGCAAAGTACAGTCGGCACCAGAAGTCATAAAAAATAACACTTTTGCTGGGCTTGCGTTTGACCTCAATCATGCCTGACGGATTTAAGCGAAGATGAGGTCTGCGATGGAACACGCTTGCCGAGTAAATGCTCATTCAGCCTAGACTTGAAAACGGCCAGATTGTAGTGTTCAGGGAACACAGACGCAGGCAGGGAATTCCACTTTTCAGCTGCACCTTTGATGAACAAAGAGCGAAAACGCTTTGTGCGGATTTTGTTAATACAGACAACATAAGGGTGGAGAGCTACCCTACTTCTAGTCAACCTGTTAAAGAAAGAAGCAGGTGAAACGTGGTCTTGAAGTTCGGAACAACGTATTTTTTGCAGTGTGATTCTGTTTCAACTAATTTCGTGTCGTCGTGTGAACCAAACTGGACTTTAGCGTGAAACCCATCATGTCAGTCAAAAGACGTCCACTCCTGAACAAAGGCCTCCCCCTATGAGTTCCACAAAGATCGGTCATCCGTTGCCGGAATCCCAGAGGTGGCCGAGATTTTTACTAGATATTCAGACCATCTTGTTGGGGGCCTTTCCACGCCACATCTTCCAATTCGCAGTTGGCATACAGCTCCACTGCCAAAACCACTGACGCTGACTGCTTGATTCGATTTGAATGTTATCTACTTATTATGTGCGCTCCGTTGTTTGTTGCCAGGGCATTTGGCGTTCTAAGACGCGAAAAGTCAAACTTATTTAATTGTGCAAACTTGCCTTTATAGGTATGTCTTGCTTTTTGCATCATTACCAGAGATCGGATAAATTAGCGTCATTGCTCGCAATAATGTGGACATGCCTCCTAAATTAATTAATTAATTATTTCTTGAAATTAGTTTTGAATTCCCGGCAATAATAATTTACACATGCGTACTATGGCAATAGCAGTTGTTGTCGTTTTCGTTTTTCTTTGTAATAAAGAAGTTTTCTAGTAATATATACGATCTATAAATATAAAATTTAATATCCGTGGATTAAATTTTTCCTAAAAAAAGTTTTGACATTGATATTCACCAAATTACCTATATGGGAACCAATAATAAATTAAATAATGGCAATTTTTTACTGGAAAAATTCTTTAATAAATCAACATTATAAGAATTCTTTGTTTTATTTATTGACTACTCAAAAATATTTATTTATTTAATTTATGTCATACTCATTACGTTAGGACTCAAGTAAGAAATTAATTAAATGATTAAATAAATAAATAAATAAATAAATATTAGGGGGACAATCTTACACAAATCGACCTAGTCCCAAACTAAGCAAAGCTTGTACTATGGGTACTAGACGACGATAAACATGCTTATATAGATAAATAAATACTTAAATACATAGAAAACATCCATAACTCAGGAACAAATATTCGTGCTCATCACACAAATAAATGCCCTTACCGGGATTCGAACCCAGGACCTCTTGCTTCGTAGGCAGGGTCACTACCAACTAGGCTAAAGCGGTCGTTAAATTAATTATTAATTAATTAATTATTTAATTAACTTTGGAGTCATGTCCACATTATTGCGAGCAATGACGCTCATTTGTCCGATTTCTGATCATTACATACGCACAACAATACGCAGTAAGAACTTTTACTTCAGAGAGGAAACATATCTGAAATATTAATTTATTCATCTTATCTCCACGTAGGTACAATTTTTTTGCTTTCATTTTTTCACGTAACTTTCGTCGGCGATTGTACACGTGGAACGGGACGATTTTAAGGACTTTTTGATAAATTAGATTTTTGTGTAAATACGAGCATGTCGTTAGCACGTGATGTACAATCAGCTAATGAAGATCACGGTCGTAATAACAATTTTTAGCGAGCTTCATCTCGGGGCTTCGATTCCGTTTGAATTTCGGAAAATCAATTTATTCGGCATTTATCATAAAATTTATTAAAATTTTATTGATATGTATTTGTAAGTACGGCAGGATTCACGATGTTAAGGCCCAACCGAGCTTTTGTTTCATTTATGCATTTGTTAGATTTAGCTCTATTCATATTAGATATTCTATATACCTATCAATATTCTTTTACTTAGAAATATATATGGAAAGTGACAGTTAATTTATCTTGCTTAGCTGCTTTATAGTCACATGTTTTATATTAAACGAGGAAATAACTTATTTTGATGTTTATCGGGGTCAGGAGTTAACGGAGTATAAAATAATCAGTCTATGATGGGTTAAGATATATATATTTGGTAAGTAAAACAAACAGATCAAATCATATTTCGAGAAATCGCTTATATTGGAACAAACCTTATTTTCCAATGAAATAATAGCTTTTAATGATAACGAATAACAACAACACAAGATTCTCGACATATATAAATATTATTCAGTTACCAACATAATTCAAGTATTCATTAATTTATAGCTATACACGTTGATATATAAGCTATACGATAATTATTAATATATTTACATATGAAAGATATAGAAACAAATTATAGCCATTTGCCATTTAGACGACCAGATGGCCTAGTGGTTAGAGAACCTGACTACGAAGCTTGAGGTCCCGGGTTCGATTCCCGTGTCGGGGCAGATATTTGTATCAAAAATACGAATGTTTGTTCTCGGGTCTTGGGTGTTTAATATGTATTTAAGTATATATTTATCTATATAAGTATGTTTATCCGTTGCCTAGTACCCATAACACAAGCTATGCTTAGCTTACTTTGGGACTAGGTCAATTGGTGTGAATTGTCCCGTGATATTTATTTATTTATTTATTTATTTTATTTATTGATCATACAAACAAGTAAGTACTTAACTGTCAAGTGACCACGGCGACGGCTCGTAACAAAGTGCTTCTACCTGGCCTAAGAAGGCCTTTTATAAGTTTGCCTTGCCGTCTGGGTGAGTCGCAAACAACTGACGTCACCAGAGTAAGACAATCGGAAAGTATCTTAATTATTATTTCGCTTGTCTTTAGAGCCAAGCATTACCTAAATTATCAATTCCATAATTATATCTCATTTACTTACTTATTTTAACAATATATTTTATCACCTTACATATCTAATAATGTTATAACAGTTTATATTACTTAGTATATCTATAACACATTCATTTAATCTCGTGCTGTATCATTACTAGCAAAGCTTAAGCCTGAAATTCATGTGTAAGATATTTGAGGATTCATTCTAATGACTAGTGTTTATCGAAACACGATTACTTGTAGTTCGCTCGATAGAAAAAATCAAAAGTTGTCTCTAAGAAATAAAATACTGCGCGGCAGGTCACACGCCTTTTTGAATAAAACAAGATGTTTTCTAGGGCCTAGTGTTGCTACATTTTTAAAATATCTATGTGTTTTAGTAATACGATGAAAATACCTAATTACACGCGCAGTCTTAACGGACCTATTTTGAGCCAACGTGCTTCCCCCTTGTCCGATAGTTAGTTGCGTTAGTTCTCCTTCGGCCAACGGACGGGGAATTCGTGTCGCTGCGCTTATGCACGGCTTTGATTCTAGCCGCTCTCACGCACACATACCTACACGAGTGCATAGAATACCTAAAATCGATTAGCGCCAAAAGCTCGATAGGGCCTTAAAACGGATAAAACGAAGCTAGATCGATTGTTCGCCCCGAAAACTACCACAGCGAATATCATCGTTATAGTAAAGCCCACTTTGAATATGCAAGAGAAGTCGAGCAAAATGCATTACATGGCGAGTCCGTAAAGCGAACGAGCGCCGCAATGAAATGCAATTTTTTTATTATTATAAGAGGGAGGCACGTATGCCTCATAGGCCCATAACATAAAAATCAACAACTCAAAGAGAGTCACTGATCTGTTGCCGGCCTTTAAAAATTAGAGGGAATAGGGAAGGAGGAGAGGCAGAAGTATTGGGCCCCCGGCGCTCTCAATGACCGCACGAAACGCAGCAGGAGTAATACGCTCGTATAAAGGTATTACACAAATGCCAAAATCAGCGGGCTTGTATCTTTGTGTGCTCAGCCCCTTATTACCCCTGACCGTAATACTTTCGGGTAAACTTGGGTTTGTCGGGGGCTTGTTAACTTTAACTGTAACGTGATAACGGTACTTTTAGGTTTTTACAACCATTTGTTCGACTGTGTTTTTGTTCCGTTATATTACCATGCAGTTCGAATAACTTCGACATTTTTATGTATTTACGAGCTGCTGCCCGCGATTCCGTCTGCGAAGAATTTGTTTATCGGTATCCCGCGGGAACTATGCAATTTTCCGGGATGAAAAGTATTCTATATGTTAATCCGAATTATAAACTATCCGTGTGCCAAATTTCATCAGAATCCGTCAAACCGTTTTAGCGTGAAAGAGTAACAAACATCCATCCATCCATCCATCCATCCATACTTACAAACTTTCGCGTTTATAATACCTATTATTATTAGTGGGATGTATTAGAAGATGATGTCATCAGTCCTTTTAATTATTTACGTCAAAAATCTGTAAGTTACGAAGTAAGGGACGCTCATTTAATTTTTGTTATTTATTATTTATTACCGGACTTGTAGGTGCTTAATCAACCCCCATAAAACATCCCAACACGCGGCAACAAAAGTGTAAATGTATCGAACGTTTTAGATGTACCCTCGAAAAAATGCTACCCTTTTTTGTAACAAATGGCCCTACATTTCACAAGGTACGGTGTAACGAAGAAAAATTCATGAGTGTATCGCGCGACTATATAAAATGGTGATTTACTCCATCGCATGGATCGACTGAGCTGAGGCGCTACCACGAAATTCGAAAACCGAAGTTCGTATCGCATTATCCCTCTCACTCTCGTGTCAAATCATATTAGCGTGAGCGGGACGGCACGAAACGAAGTTCGAATTGTGCACTTCGTGGTAGGGCCTCTGATATTTTAATTATAAACTTAAACTAAACTAACGTCTTAAAGTTTTATCTTACAGCATAAAGCTCAGTTTACACCTAAAAAAACCGTGGAAATGTTGCATCACATTGCGGTGCTTGATTGGCTACTTCAAACTCGTTCGCTTACCGGCCTCGTAATGTAATGTAACTTGGACGATTTTTCTCGCAGGTCTAAACTCTGTGTCTAAACTGGCTGGACTCAAAGACTCGGCTGTACAGTTCTACGCAAGCGATTTCATTCACTGTGAACTACCCTTTACTCCTTATGTATTTCCTCATTTCCTTGTAGCATACAAATAATGCTAATAATACAGTCACAATAGCTGTCGCTCACTAGATGGCGCTAGGGCGTGGATTCCGCAAATATTTGCCGTTTTAAACCTACCCTTTGTCCGGGGCTCGTGATTTATATTACTTGTTATGTCACTGCGTAATGCGATTGAGAAACGCTGCGTTTTTGACGAGCGTTTTTGTGAAGATTTGGAACAGTATTTGTTTGAGTCGAATGCTTAAGGCGAGGTTCTTGAAGCGCGCCACGTTAATTTACACCCCGCACCCCGCCCGCGCAAAAGCTACGATCGCCGCGCGCGCCGTGAACTCGCCGCCGGAGGTCACGCTTGCCAGCAACAGTGTAAATAATTTTCAGTAGTGTAAGTTGCGACCGAGACCAAGATCACGCTGTAATTTAAATGTTTAAATGCAATTACTTAGATTACTTATGTGTTATAAATGTAAAATATGAAACTTTTTCGAAGTGGATACTTCTTTGTCCGCAGCTTATACAGTTCCAGAATTTCAGTTAGATACAAAACTAAACTATTAGTACGGGATCCCTCCATAAGACGACCTTCACCGAGTTGGTTAATGGATGAAAAGTATTTTATGTTAAATTAAATATGTTAATAAATATATTGCAAGTAGGTTGACTAAGAAATTTCAGTCCAGAATATGATTACTAGCTTTTGCCCGCGACTTCGTACACGAAGACAATAACGTTAGTTGTTTGGATGAAATTTGGCACACAGGTAGTTTATTACTTGGATTAACACATAGGATAATGCCAGGAAAATGCAAAGTTCCCGTGGAATATGAATAAGTGAATTCTATCTATAGCCTCTAAACCATGGTGGCCTAGTGGTTTGACCTATGGACTCTTTAGCAGAGGGTCGTGGGTTTGAGCCCGGGCTTGCACGTCTGAGTTTTTCCGAATTCATGTGCTATTTTACGTTTGAAGTTCTGCCCAAGTCCTCTCGTTCTGGGAGGAGGTCTGTGCCTGATTGAAAAAGGCTTTTTTATCCCGAGAAAGTGCAAAGTAAAGTTCCCGCGGGATAGAAATCACTTTTTTGACCTATTTTGAAAAAAATCAGAGACAATGTAGCTTTTTATTAGTGAAATCATTTTAACAATCAGCCCCTATATTCAATTCACTTATTTCTATCCCTTAGGAATTTTGTATTTTCTCGTAGAAAAGTAGCCTATGCCATTCAAATCAGCCCCAAATTTGGATTGACTTACTTCTATCTCGCGGGAATTTCGCATTTTTTCTAAGAAGAGTAGTCTATATGAATCAGGAATAGTGCAGCTTTCCATTGGTGAAAGAATTTTTAAAATCAGCCCTGAAGAAAAATTCAGTTTTTTCTATCCCGCGGGAATTTTACATTTTCCCGATGAAAAAGTAGCCTGTCAATTGGGGATAGTCATATGAAAGTTTTTTTAAAACCAGTGCCGAAGTTGAATTTACTTATTTCTATCCCACGGGAATTTTGTATTTTCCCCGGTAAAAGTACCCTATATCAATCAGGGATACTGTAGCTTACTATTGGTGAAAGAATATAAAATCAGCCCCGAATTTAAATTCACTTATTTCTATCCCGCGGGAATTTTGCATTTTCCCGAAGAAGAGTAGTCTATACTATACCAATCCGGAATGGTGTAGCTTTTAATTGGTGAAAGAATTTTTAAAGTCAGCTTCGAGGTTGATTTCAAATTTTTCTATCCCGTGGGAATTTTGTATTTTCCCGAGTAAAAAGTAGCCTTAGTCAATCGGGGATAGTCATACCACATAATATGTAAGAATTTTTAAAATCAGCCTCGAAATTGAACTAATTTATTTCTATCCCGTGGGAATTTTGCATTTTTCCGGATAAAAAGTAACCTATGTTAATCAACATCACATTTGCATACATAGTGTAATAGCATATAAACATGTCATTTCATTTCAAGGCTAGTGTAGCTTTCTAATTCTGAAAGGATTTTAAAAATCGGCTCAATAGTTTCAGAGATTCCGCTACAAACAAATAAACAAAGAAACCTTAGATATTTCCCTATCCCGTGGGAATTTCGAAAAATCCTTCCTTAGTGCACCTCTACAATAGGCTACTTTCCTAACTAGTCAGTCTTTTAGATAATCAAAAAATATTGGACACGTATTTTTTATTTTGTCAATTAAACAAAAAATTACGAAGATATGGCGCGTTGAAGTTTCGCGTGACGTCACTTGTTTCTACACTTTGTATGAGCGTTTTAGGAACAAGTGACGTCACGCCTCGTCACGCGGAAGTTCAACGCGCCATATCTTCGTCATTTTTTGTTTAATTGTCAAAAGAAAAATTACATGTCTAATATTTTTTGATAATGTAAAATACGGACTAATAAGAATTATTATTTTTTTACCTAGGAAACATCCCTATACTGAAGGTACATGTGTGCCAAATTTCAAGTCTCTAGCCCCAGTGCGTTGCCTGTCAGTCAGTCAGTCACTCAGTCACGGTACTGTTTTATAGGTATAGATGATTTTTAATCGGTGATCAGGAACCAATTTTTCTAGATCAGTATTCGATGGCGACCTCGTTTAAGTCGCAGTTTAAGAAGCACTCTATGCCCGTACTGTTTTTCTTTGTACACTGTGTACTGTGTATAGTTGCGTGGATGGGCGTTTCTTTTTGCGTGTGGCGGTTACATTGAAAAGTGGTAAATAACAGAAATAAATGATGATACTACTACCTACATCAAGGATATTTAGTCGTAATGTGGAGCGCTTCAAAAATTGGCAAGCGTCCGACCTCCAACACGTTCCGCTCGGGACTGAGCGGCGGGCTGGCAGCGGGGAGCCAGTAAATCGTACCGTGAACTTCGTTAATATTGGGTTAAAAATTATATGTTTTACAAAATTAACAAAATTAAACCCGACGGACATTACATCATTACAGACGTTTATTTTGATGTGACTTTCAACACATCAAGTAGTATAATATTGAAATTAAATGAGTTTAAAGGTACAAAATAGGGGTATGTTTGGATTTTTTTTCTATCGAGCGAAGTTTGTCCAATTATGTAACGAGTGCCCGACGTACTTACAGAAAGGTCTCAAAAGCAACATATATTTTTTTCACGTGTTTAATCATTACCGTTTCTAGATAAAATGAAATTAAAAATTACGTTTCTCAGAGGTACCTCGCCTTAATGTTGAGTTTGCTGCATCGTTTTCAAGATGATGTTAAATTTAAATTATTGTTCGCTCGGTACTCTAGTATGCCTGTGCCATACCACTACAATGGCGATTCAGAAAAATGCTAATTAAAGAACTAAAAATACCTAATTTAAAAAAAATTAGTGACGCATCTTTGCGACTTTAATAAACATTAGAAAACGGTCAGACAAGTAACTAAAATCGTACATAATTTAATTGCCATTCCGCGTCTAAAATAAGACAGTAAAGTTAAGAATAAAATAGTAATAATTATAATTATTTTATTTCTGCTATTTTATAATAATTTCGTACGGGGTATTCGGTTTTTTAACATACTGGATTGTAATAGTCTCTCCCAATTCACTCAATACTTATTTTAAAATTATGCTAATTTTAAAACACAACATATCTAGAATTAAGTGATTTTAAAATTAAAAACTATACGGCTAGACTTGACTGAAAACATGTATGTATGTATGTATGTAAACTCTTTATTGTACAAAATAAGGAAAAAAAAAAGAAAAACATTATTGCCAACCGTTGAAATGCATGTACAAAGGCGAACTTATCCCTTTAAGGGATCTCTACCAGTCAGCCTTTGAGTGGATGAAAGGAGCATTTAGTAAGGGACCGACAAAGAGTAAGTAAAAATAAAACAGTCGGACAAAGCAAAGGCTACAATACAACTTTTAGTAAATACAATACATAAACTCATAATATAAAGAAACCTATTAAAAAAATATATTTATTTATTTATTTAATTACAACCATGGTATTAAATCTGGTGTTACAAAAATAATAAAGATCCACATGGACCCCGGTGGGGTATAGTACATAGCAAGTAAGTATAGCAATAATTACAAAATGTCACTTAAAGTCTACAATAATATTTATAAATCTATCTATCCATAAAAACATTTTAAACAGACCAAATATATTTTGTGTACACTTTTCTAGGCGACCATTCTTGAGAATCTACAAGTTGTCTTCTAAGAACTCTGATACTGAGTAGTAGCATTTTTCTAATAGCATTGTTTTAATTTTACTGAAGAAACTACTATCTTTTACTTCATTTTTAAAATAAATTGGGATTTTATTAAATATTTTTATTGAGCTGTAGTAGGGTCCTTTTTTATAAATGTTTAGTTTTGGGTTGGGCAATGTTAACTGGTGCTTGCGGCGTGAATTTTGCGAATATTTGTACAATTTAATGTTTTTCCTAACAAACATGACAACTTCCAATATGTATATTGAGGGGAGGGTAAGTAACTGTAGTTTTTTGAAATGTGGTCTACAACTTTCAGTTTGGTGTATATTGCCTAAAACTCGGATACATTTTTTTTTGCATAATGAAGAGTTTATGAGCGTCAACGCTGTCGCCCCAAAGTATCACGCCATAGCGCAGCCATGCCGCGGCGTATGCGTGGTATGCAATAAGTGCGCATTTTAGATGAGTGTGGGCTTTTAGGATACTGAGTGCATAATGGAATGATGACATTTTATTTTTTGTTTTTGATATGTGACATTTCCAGTTTAAATGAGAGTCAATTGCTAAACCTAATAAAGAAAATTCGGAAACTTCTTGAATATTGAGAGCTTGTGTGGCAGACTTTAAGTCGATTGGTTGTTATTGATATGGTCTAAATTGGATAATTTTTGTTTTCTCATTATTAATCTTGAGATTAAAAATATACTACCATATACAACATATATATGCATAAAACATACAATAAATAAGCAGTGTTCTCAATAAATTAAAGAGATGGTGTGAGCCACATCTTCTTCAAAGCTTCCCTGAACGACACCACGGAGGGAGATAGCCTAATGGAGGTGGGCAATCGATTCCGCAGTCTAGCAGATTGAACAGACAACACAAACATACAGAAAACATTTTATTCTAAGAGAATTTTAAGTTTTTAGAAAACTGACGCTTTGAAACCGCGCGTTTCCTCGGCGATGGCAAAGGGTCCGCATTTGTCAGCTGTAACAAATAGCACACTTATGTCGACAAACAAAATGGCGGCCAACTATTATTGTGCTGAGTTATCCCGGTTTTTTAGAGCTTTTTGTTGCTTTGAGGAATTGCGGACTTTTGAGGTGGGATTAGAAGGATATTCATTTACGGAGACAGGGTTAGGGGTTGAGTGACAGCTTAGTATTTTGGTCGACAATTATTCATTGCAGGTCCTTCAATGGAACTATTGCTATTCCTGCTACTCCTTCGCTTTTGTTCCTTTACAATTTCCTTCCTTTCTTGTAAGGAATCTAGAGCGAAAGAGTGTCGTAAGAGTTCCATTAAAGGTACTGGTGAACCACTGCAAACAATTGGGGATGTCTATTTTTTTGCAATGTATAGTAAATCGAAAACCATTTCGAGATAAATGGTTTTTAACTCGTTTTCTGTAGTTATTTAATTTTAATATTATATAATGAATTTATTACATAACAAATAAGCAATGACCTTCATTTGACTTTGGTGCAAATTGCGTGACCGGTCCAAGTCGTACTTTATTCTGTGTGGTTAGAATTCTTCACAAATTTACGCGTGGATTATAACTACGGAGTTTGATTTGGACCCACTGCCTGACATCTAGCACTTTGACAGCGCCAGTAAAGTGACACTAGTTACAGTGTACCACCACGCAAAAAATAATTAAAGGGGTTGCCTTATCGTACGCATTTAGATAGATTTAGAAATTTGGCAGTGTGGGAGCCCTCAATTACGATCTGACGTCATCAACCAAAATAGTTTCAATAATTAATTTTGAAAAAAGTAGTGAACTAAGTGACAAAATATTGAAATTAGTTTCTTATAATTGATTTTTCTATACAAAAAAAATATAAAAACCACTGGTATTTTTTTTAGACATTCCCAATTATTTCCCTGATATATGTTAACCAAGATCCTCTTTGTCGTCAGGACCTCCAGTCGGAGATCGAGACCCATCGCGATGTGTACGCGTCCCTCACCGGCACTGGCCGCCGCCTGCTGGGGTCACTCTCCTCGCAGGAGGACGCTGTCATGCTGCAGCGCCGGCTGGATGAGATGAATCAGCGATGGCATCATCTCAAAGCCAAGAGCATGGCTATCAGGTCAGTAGCTTACCAATGAGGTACAGCCAAGGAATACAATCCATCCCAACTGAGTTTGAATATCGTAGAGCAAACTGTCACCATAATAGCTAGCTACGATGTTGCTTTGACGTGCTCCATTTGAGATTTCGGCCTAATGCATTGCGAATTTTTAACGACATTTTTACGAAATGGGTAGGGAATTAAAGTCCTTGACTGTACCTACTATAATCAGAATCAAAAATTTATTTCAGTAAGTAGACCGTTTAAAACAATATTGGAAGTCGTTGAGATAGATTCAAGAGTCGTTTATTTGGCCAAGTAACATCAGTCACATTTAGCAAGTCATTAATACTAAATACATACAAACAACTTTAATCTAGGTAATTACATAATACAAAGGCAAACCTATCCCTTTCAGGGGAGCTCTACCAATCAACATTTGAGTAGGTAAGAAGAGCACTTAGCAATGCAAAATGAAATAATGCTTCGTTCCAATGACAGAATTCAGCAGGAATTTCTAAATTAAATAAGAAACTCGTGTGCAAAATTTTCTAGCGTTGTTTTATCCTACAAATTATCGCCTTATCATAATTTCCTGTACAAACACTATGGGAGCCCTGTTCTCGTAGTCCCATTTGTAGCCTAATAAGGCGTCTAGCTGGGATCCTAATCTGTTATTTATGCAGTGAATTCCTCTCTAATTGGCACTTTATCATTGCCCAAGGCATGTCGAGGGACGTGGGTGATGCTAGGAAACAATAAACTCGCCGCTTCAGTTAAATATTACTAGGGTTTAGTTTCACTAACATTTATTGAAATCAAGAATACAAGAAGAAAAAATAACAATGAATAAAACTTAACTATAAACTATCTAACTTAATAAAACCGGCCAAGTGCGAGTCGGAATCGCGCACAAAGGGTTCAGTATCTATAAAAACGGAAAAAAAAACACGTTTGTTGTAAGGGAGCCCCTTAAATATTTCCTGTGTATATTTCAAGCGTCTACCTGTGGCCGTTATAAATATCGAGCAAAAACGAGCAAAAAAACGAATACGACGTTGTTGTATCGGAGCCCCCTTAAATATTTACTTTATTCTGTTTTTTAGTATTTGTTGTTATAGCGGCAACCGAAATGCATCATCTGTGAAAATTTCAACTGTCTAGCTGTCACGGTTCATGAGATACTTACAGCCTGGTGGCAGGCGGACAGACAGACAGACAGACAGACGAACGGACGGACGGACAGCGAAGTCTCAGTCCCGTTTTTACCCTTTGGGTACGGAACCCTAAAAAATAACAATGAATAAAACTTAACTATAAAGTAAATATCTAACTTAAAAACTACTAGATCAAGTCTAAAAAAGGCCCCCGTGGCATCGTACCCAAAAGGCTGGCAACATTCCCTCGATGAATAGCGATGGCGCTTTGTTGAGAGAGACAGCTGCCAGTCCTTTGTCGGTCTTGTTTCATTTAGATTTTTTGATGATAGAATGTTGGTATGTATCGCCACAGGCATTGTGAGAGGTGCCAACCTGCATGTCCCTCCCTTTATAAATCTATGTCTGTTCTTAAACTGTCCTGCTATAATCACTACAGCTACGAAGAACAGTGTAATGCGCGTCAAACGCGCGCGTCTCGGAAGAATTCCCGGTGATGACCGGTCTAAAGCAAGGGGATGCCTTATCACCAGTGCTTTTCAACTTGGCCTAGAACATGTCGTCAGGAATGTTTTAGCACTGGACGTAGGTGTTGAGTTGTGCGGCAGGCACAAGGTGATAAGGTACACGGATGACCTTGCTTTATTAGGGGAAAGCCGGGAAGAGGTGGCTGAAGCGGCCAGAGTCTTGGAGCAGGAGGCATTCAAGATAGGTTTAGGGATCAATCAGACAAAAACAGAATACCTCCACATGAAACGATACAAAAATACACGGGCTCGGCGTGGTAGTCTTCATGTTGGGGGTACCGTATACAGGGGGGTTGACAAATTTCGGTATCTTGGATGCACCATAACCGACACTAACACCAGAGAGGAGGAGATAAACATCCGCATCCAAAACACCCTGCGATGCAGTGCAGCCCTCCACAAGGTGTTGGTGTCCAGGCTTCTCAGCAGGAATACAAAGTTAAGGATTTATAAAACTGTCGTGAGACCTATCCTTATGTATGGTTGTGAGGCCTGGACACTAACACAAAAAGAGGAATGTCAACTCCTTATAGCGGAAAGGAAGGCCTTGCGTAAGATCCTGGGACCTGTCAAGAGAGACGACGGTACGTGGAGGATCCGTAAAAACATAGAGATCCAGGAGCTGGTGGCTGAACCCAACATCATCGGCGTAACAAAATCACACAGACTTCGCTGGTTCGGCCACCTACTCCGAATGGGAGAGGATCGTGCTGCCAAGAGAGCGTACGTGGGACGACCGAGTGGTCGCCGCCCGGTTGGGCGACCCAGGTACCGCTGGGGGGACAGTGTCCAGGCGGATCTGCGACGTCTTCAAGTCGACGACTGGCAAGAGGCTGCGCACGATCGGGACAGATGGCGTGCTCTCGTTTCGGAGGCCAAGACCCTCTTTGGGTCCCTGAGCCAAATTAGTTAGTTAGTTCTTATACTGTCCAGGCTATTTTTGGGAATTTATGTGAAAAATTACATTTGAAATTTACCATGAGATATGGTAAAGCAAAACATCGTGGGAAACAGTACACACTTGGCGAAAAATTCGATAGTGTGTTGAAGTTCCTGATCCGCACTGGGCCCGCGTGGGAGCTACGGTCCTAGGTCTTTCATTATGAGGACGTATATAGCTGAGATGATTATCATCAGTTCAGCCGAAAGACGTCCACTGCTGAACATAGGCCTCCCCCAAGGCTCGCCAAACAGATCGGCCCCGTGCTATCCGCATCCAACGCGATCCCTCAACCTTAGCCAGATCGTCGCTCCACCTTGTTGGAGGCCTACCTAACCTACACTGCGTCGTCCGGTCCGTGGACACCACTCGAGAACCATTTTGTCTCATCGGCCATCAGTTCTACGAGCGATGTGCCCTGCCCACTGCCACTTTAGTCTGGCGATTCTTCGAGCTATGTTGGTGACTTTAGTTCTTGCGCGGATTTCATCATTTCTAATGCGATCCCGCAGAGAAACTCCAAGCATAACCCTCTCCATCGCCCTCTGAGTGACTTTGAGCTTTCTTATGATGCCCAACGTTAGCGGCCACGACTCAGTGCAATAAGTCATCGCTGGCAACACACACTGATTGAGAAGACGATGATGAAATACATTAATCAAGTCTTGTTGGCTACTAAAGGCTGTTCCTAATCCCCCCGCACCCTTAAAGTCCCCGACTCCCCCAAATTTGACGGTTTTAATTCCCCCTACCATAATCACGAGACAATTTCACGTAGCCTAAGGCTACCAATTACAAGCTGATGCTTTGAAGCCGAGTTCTCGGTCATCTGTAAATTACACGAATTAATGTAATAGAGTTATGACAATTTCAGAGGGAATTTTCAGGTACAAGCCGGTTAACACAGCAATTTGTGGGGGAATTAGGTTTTTAGGTAATCGTTTTTAGCAGACTCGTTTTATGTTAGTTGTTAATTTCACACTTTCATCATCATCATCATCATTTCAGCTGAAAGACGTCCACTCCTGAACATAGGCCTCCCCCAAGGCTCGCCAAACAGATCCACCCTGCGCCATCCGCATCCAATGCGTTCCCACACACACACACACTTTCGCATTCATATTAAGTAGGTATGAATGGTGTAGTCACTCAGAGGACGATGGAGAGGGCTATGCTCGGAGTTTCTCTGCGGGATCGCATTAGTGAAATCCGCGCAAGAACTAAAGTCACCGACATAGCTCGAAGAATCGCCAGGCTTAAGTGACAGTGGGCAGGGCACATCGCTCGTAGAATTTGACGGCCGATGGGGCCGAAAGGTTCTCGAGTGGCGTCCGCGGACCGGAAGAGGTATGTAGCGTAGGTAGGCCTCCAACAACATGGAGTGACGACCTGGTTAAGGTTGCGGGAACGCGTTGGATGCGGATTGCGCAGGGCCGATCTGTTTGTCGAGCCTTAGAGGAGGCCTATGTCCAGCAGTGGCTTTCGGCTGAAATGATGATGATGATGATGCATAGTGGTGATTGCACAATGGTTCCTTTTTCCTTTCGATCTATCTTAAAAAAAGTAAATCCAAATTCTATCATAACTCCTTTACTATGACCGCCATTCGTCTTTGGAATTCTCTTCCTTTGTCGTTAAGGCAAGCAAAATCCCTTCCCATTTTTAAAAACCTTCTAAAGGCTCACTATTTGTCACTAACGTAATCCTCGCTCTTTGACCTTTCATTATTGTTTTTTCTTTTTGTTTATATTGTTTCTTTAATTTCCTTTTTAAATCCTTTTCTCACATGCGGCCTTTTGACATTTTTTTCCATTGATATTTTGTATTAAGTATATGTAGTGTATAAGTATTATATTGAATGTATTTGTTTATTTGTATAATTTATATTATATTTGTATTGTTTTTATTGTTTGTTGTCTATTAAGTAATACTGCGTTTCTCTTGTCTGTTATTTCTGCCACCTACATTCGTCTGTTGATATTTATTAATTTCTGAGTAATTGGTTGTCTGGAAGAGATCGCTTTTTAGCGATAAGACCGCCTATTGTCTACCTGAATTTTTATTTTTGTAATGTCACTGTAGGTACTGTTTTTGGTGATCAATAAAGAATATTTGTATTGTATTGTATTGTATTGTAAACATTCAAAGTAAAAAAAATCACCAAACACAAAATTAACGGGGTGTTCACATTTGTGGCATCTGCGTCCGGGTCACGGAACCCGGGCAACGCAGTCCGGGTAAGTCGATTACGGGCCGCCGCGGGCTGTCATTAATGCCTGTAATTGACTGTCAAACCTAGCAAGGTGTTGCGTGCGGCGAATTATGTATTCAAATTTGCGCTAACCGGGATTTTTGAAACTCTTTTGATTATAACGCATTGCATGTGTGTATGTTAAACTCTTTTTCCTACTCCTGTACTTTTATCTT
This sequence comes from Archips crataeganus, assembly GCA_947859365.1. Taxonomy (NCBI): domain Eukaryota; kingdom Metazoa; phylum Arthropoda; class Insecta; order Lepidoptera; family Tortricidae; genus Archips; species Archips crataeganus. The sequence goes on along the minus strand of OX402066.1, from coordinate 16,790,915 downwards.
TTTTTACATGGTCGCGAACAAATATATAAGAACATAGATAATATGACTTCAGAAAGTCTATACTTAATCTATTCGCCATAACAGCACTTGTGTCGTAATGTCGTTATTACGATACACCTAGCTGCCACATAAAATTAAATGTAGGGTACACTCAACACTAAAGCCCAGTTAAGACCTGCTGAGTTGAGTAGAGTAGGGTACAGTCGGGTACAGTAGGGTAAAATAGGGTAAAATAGGGTACAGTAGGGTACAGTTGGGTACAGTAGGGTAAAATAGGGTAAAATAGGGTACAGTAGGGTACAGTCGGGTACAGTAGGGTAAAATAGGGTAAAATAGGGTACAGTAGGGTATAGTCGGGTACAGTAGGGTACAGTCGAGTACAGTAGGGCTAAAATAGGGTACAGAAGGGTAAAATAGGGTACAGTTGGGTACAGTCGGGTACAGTAGGGTAAAATAGGGTACAGTTGGGTACAGTCGGGTACAGTAGGGTAAAATAGGGTAAAATAGGGTACAGTAGGGTACAGTCGGGTACAGTAGGGTAAAATAGGGTACAGTAGGGTACAGTCGGGTACAGTCGGGTACAGTAGGGTAAAATAGGGTACAGTCGGGTACAGTAGGGCTAAAATAGGGTACAGTAGGGTAAAATAGGGTACAGTTGGGTACAGTCGGGTACAGTAGGGTAAAATACCCTATTTTACCCTACTGTACCCTATTTTACCCTACTGTACCCGACTGTACCCTACTGTACCCTATTTTACCCTACTGTACCCGACTGTACCCTACTGTACCCGACTGTACCCCATTTTACCCTACTGTACCTGACTGTACCCTACTGTACCCTATTTTACCCTACTGTACCCGACTGTACCCTACTGTACACTATTTTAGCCTACTGTACCCGACTGTACCCTATTTCGCCCAACTGTACCCTACTGTACCCGACTGTACCCCATTTTACCCTACTGTACCCAACTGTACCCTACTGTACCCTATTTTACCCTACTGTACCCGACTGTACCCTACTGTACCCTATTTTACCCTACTGTACCCGACTGTACCCTACTGTACCCTATTTCACCTGACTGTACCCTGCTGTACCCGACTGTACCCGACTGTACCCTACTGTACCCTATTTTACCCTACTGTACCCTATTTCACCCGACAGTACCCTACTGTACCCTATTTTACCCTACTGTACCCTACTGTACCCGACTGTACCCCATTTTACCCTACTGTACCCGACTGTACCAGTAGAGTCGAGTCGTAGAAAAAATATTGTATGCAACGGTGTATAATTTGGTCTTAACGGCTCGTGCCGTCTTCCATTGCGATACTCGCATTCGCTCGTATCGCAACTCACGTCACTCGCCTTTTAAGACCTCACTTATACAACAGTTGCATAAAATACTATAATGTACCTACGCATAAAACATGAAACCACGACCATGGAGCGACGAGCTGGTTAAGGTTGTGGGATCGCGTTGGATGCGGATGGCACGGGACCGATCTGTTTGGCGAGCTTTGAGGGAGGCCTGGGATCCTATCGATGTTTAGAAAATTTTATTTCCGAAGGTTTAGAATCCCGAAAACTTAATTTGTCCGAAAGCATTTTTTTCTGAAACTGTAAATATTTCAGGATTTATTTCAGGACCATCGTGTAGAACCCTTTAGGTTAGGTTAGGGTTGTTTTATAAAAATCCTGAAATATTTACAGTTTCAGAAAAAAATGCATTCGGATAAATGAAACATTCGGGATTTTAAATATTCGGAAAAAAATAATTCTAAATTTTGATAGGTAACCGGGAGGCCTATGTTCAGCAGTGAATGTCTTTCGGCAGAAATAATGATATGAAATGTATGTCTTGGAATTTTATACAATTGTGTTTACAAATCATTACACTTCCTTTTGGCTTTGCCGTAGTCGTATAAAAAGGTAGAGTAAGTCTTATACCTGATTTACACTCTCGACTCGTCACCTCGCCTCGCGCCTCGCCTCGTCGTCTCGCTCCGGACGCGAGCCTCAAAATCAAGGCAAATCACGAGACGAGGTGCGAGGCGCGCCTGTCCACACTCTCGTCTCGTGGCTCGTCCCGCAGTTCGTCTCGCCACTCGTACGCGAGTGTAAACCAGGTATCAGATGATCGGGTGACATAATGAAGACAAATCTGTAATGCTGAGAACCTCCTCCTTTTTGAAGTCGGTTAAAAGTATTTTTTTTTAGGACAGGTTAGTGAAGGAAAAAAATTGTAACCATTTTGGCTTTGCGAAGTATGTGAATTAGCTGAAAAACACCGTACTCCTACATAATGTATTGTGTATTTCGATGACTAATTTCGCACATCAAGTATTATTGACTTCTGATTTAAACTTAATACGTATGTAGGTAATGTTACATATTACGTTATTACTTTTGCTCATTTGTACTTGTGAATTTACACACCTACTATCAAAACACTCCAACTCTTCCAGTATACTTATTGCCAGTAAATTTTTCGCGCTACAACACCCAGGAAAGTGTTACCAGTCGTAAATAAAAAATAATGGCTGTTTGTCGCTCATTGCCTCGGTCCTGATACTGGATGTGTGCTGAGCGGGAAAATTAAATGTAAGGCATAGATCGTTAGGTCTAAACAGAGGCCATATTGTCTAACATTACGCGCGCGGGCGCACCGAGCGGTTTCTCTTCATTTGCGGCCTTCACGATACATTTTCACGCACAAAATGGATTGTGCTACGTACTACCGACGACCGCATAGCCTAACCTAGTGGTTCCTGAATTTAGCCCCCAGAACTATGCGCGTGTAAGCTTCTTATTAAGGATAAAGAAATAGGATCTGAATCGAACATAATAATTAATCCGTTTATTCCTTATACCGCGGGAATTTCAACAAATCCGTCCTTATTCCTTGTTTAAACCATGAAAGAAACCTCTATGCAAATTTTCAGCCTTCTAGAGCCAAGGATTTGATCTCGGCGTCGAATCTGACGAGTAAGTAAGTGAGGCAGTCAGTCAGTAGATCAAATATTATTTATTTTATTAGCAGTACGGCTGCTCACCGAATCTAAGATTATTTAAAAGCGAAAAATCCCGCCGGCGCACCCGAAAAACTTTTTTCGCTTTTAAATAAAGTCAGTAGATCAGTTTGAAACTTTATTTTTATGTGTATAAATAAATTAGAATAATATTGCTATAATAAATACCAAAACCTGCATTCTTCCTGCAAGAAACAACACAAAATGCGTCTCCTTTGTTCCTAGTTTTAGATATAATAATGGCTTTCCTTACAATACATTTTAAGAGGATTACACAAAAGGCGATTACGACGTTCTGGCGACGCTTTTTACTTTAGCAAGTCGCTAATTAACTTACATTATGACTGTATACGGGCTGTTGCAAAATTCATGTACCTACCTACCTACCTATTTAGTTTCGTTTACTTAGAATGAGTACATGACTATTTGCAGATACTTTTATAATATTAGGGTTCTGACCCATGTTTGAATGTTATTTAGATCCTATCCATCTGCCATAATTTCACTTCCCATAAAATACCTATACGAGGGTTGCTACGAAAGTTTTTAGCTGTATCAAAACCATTCTTTTTATTTTGTAAATTACTTTAATATTTTTCAAAATATACCCCTCCAAGGTCTACACATCGCCTCATTCTAAAAAACCAATCCTCAAAACACTTAAAAAACGCGTTCTGCGGTAGGTCGAAGAAAAGCCGCTCAAATTCTTGTACTGCCTCGTCCGAATTCATGAAAGTCCGGCCACGCATCATTTTCTTTACAGTGGGGAATAAGAAAAAGTCACACGGGGCCAGGTCAGGGCTGTAGGGTGGATGCGACACCATCTGAACGCCTGTGCTGTTCAAAAAGTCCATTGTTTTTGCTGCAGTGTGTGGTGGTGCATTATCTTGGTGGAAAAAAAATCCCCGAATGCCGCTCTTTGGGCGTTCCTCACCCAGTTTTTCGAACGCTTGGGGTAGACAAACTTCGGTGTACCACTGGCTAGTAACTGTTCTTTGATCTTCAAGTGGAATTACAGCCACTGATCCACTGCGACGAAAGAAAACGGCGATCATTTTTTTGTTGACACTTCGGCCTCGAGCAATTTTTAAAGGCGGTCCGTCTTCTTCAAACACCCACTGCATAGATTGCTGCTTTGTCAGGGGGTCATAGCAGTATATCCAAGACTCATCAGTAGTAAGGATGTTAGAAACCTGCTGGGAATGGCCTCCGTCAAATTTGCTGAGCATAAACTGACACCAATCTACACGCTGGGTTTTTTGCTCTGCGGTCAGCAAATGTGGTATCCAACGCAACGCGACCTTCCTGACGCGAAGATGATCATTTAAAATGCTTAAAACTGCGGGTGATCCAATGCCTAGTTCATGTTCGATTTCCCGAAGCGTAATATTCCTTCGTTCCTTAATCAACCACTCGGCTCTGATCACGTTTTCTGGCGTTACTGCACTTGACGGCCGTCCTGGTCTCGGCTCATCTTTGATGCACTCTCGTCCCCGTTTAAACCCGCGGTACCAATACGAAACTGTGGCTAACGATGGAGCGGACGTCACAAATGCAACGTTTAAATTTTTGTGAGATTCCTTGAATGTTAAGTTTCTTTTATAGTCATAGAATATCATAGCACGAAGTGCTTCTCGCGAGAGCTCCATTGCAAAAACAAAACTGGACTGACATTGTCAACAAAAAAATTAAAAAAGAAAATGTTACTGGCCAGTTTGCAATGTCACTATACAAAGAGGTTAATAGATAAATTATCTTTAATTTATCATGCAATTTAGGAATAAAATATTTATAGTTTTCATACAGCTAAAAACTTTCGTGGCAGCCTAGGTATATGTAGAAACGTGCATTTTTCAGGATTTTTTGAAATGTCGTCTTATTGAATACACTGGTTAGATTTATTTTATAACAATTCTGAAGAAAACGCTGTTTCAGAAATAAATCAAATTATGTCAAATGAAAATTATGGAAAAAGTTACTTTATATACATGTTCTTTCCATGTATTTTTTCTGAATTGGCTAAGTAAAATTTTTTGAAGAGATGCTAATTATTATTTATTGGAAATATTATTTTAAGTGTTCGAGATGACATTTGTGAGATTTTATGGCTGACAAGCGGTTCGTGCTCAGTACTAAGAAGAAATAGAAAAAAAAAACGAATTCAACTGTCGCTTCTGCCAATGTCAAATGAAAATCTAACCGTTTGCGTTTCGTTTGCTTTGCGTTGTCCAAGAAGCAGTTCCAAAATAGTGATCGAAAGTATTCAATCGTGATCAAATTATTGTGCATAGGTCGTGGAGAAATGCGGTAAAATTGAAAGTCCGGATTTTATGCGGAGGTCGATAAAAATAGTCAAAAAATCACACTGAGCACACCAAAACGCAAAGCAAACGAAACGCAAACGATTTGACATTGACAGTAGTGACAGTTCACTTCGGTTTTTTTTCTGTTTCTACTAAGTTCTGAGCACGAACGGCTTGTCAACCATAAAATCTCACAAATGTCATCTCAAACAATCAAAAAAATATTTCCAGTAAACAATAGGAGATAAAAATAAAACAGCTGCAGTTTCTCGATCTCCAGTACGCCGACTGTCGAAAAAAAATATAATTAGCACCTCTTCAAAAAACTTTACTTAGCCAATTGTATACTTTGTGGTATATAAAAAATATCACTTTTGGTTTTCTGCGTCCTTCTCTTTATCTGCCTGTGTCTCACGCAGTGCCTCAGAAATTATCAAAGTGACTTGAACTTTGGATTATTTTCATCTTGCTTGCACTTATGGATTGACGTGCTAACAGTCGAAAGTTATTATTACAGCTTAACTAAATGCTAATAGCTGACTATCAAGACATTACCTCATAGTACAGTCAACGTCATAAATAAGTGATCGCTTTTATACCTTGTCGCTTTCAGTCGTTACATAATCTCGTATGACTTTTCAAACTTGACGTTAAAGTGGCAAGGTTCAAATGTGATCACTTATTTATGACGTTGACCCTACCTCTTAGGGCCTACGCTAGCTGACGAGGATTACCCGGAACGGACGCCCGTCGTGCGCGCGTCTAATTAATAAGAAATTGTATGAACAGCGCTAAATGGCGCGGGCGCGTGCGACGGATTTTCGGTACATTTTAGACCCGCGAGCGGGCGCACGCAGCGGGCGTCCGCGTCAGCTAGCGTAGGCCCTTAAGGTCGATTCATATCTACAGACACCGAGCGTGTCAGACACGTGCAGTATAAGACACGGCGTCTGCGGCCGTGTTACTATAGATATGAATTCGTTAATAGAAACTGTTTAGAACAATATTATTTTGTCTGCCACGGCACTTGTCTGACACGCTCGGTGTCTGTCGATAAGTATGAATCGACTATGCTATGATAGTACTAATTGCGTAGAGGCGAAGTCATGCATGTATCGTCTTGATTAGAACACTGACTGCTGGGACACGGTTTAATTATCACGATTACAATACATCTCTATCTGAAATAGCCTGACATAGTAACTGTTCCAGATCTCTCACATGTTAGTTACTGAAGTCTCTCCAATGACTACTAAGCTGAATGATGAATGAATTTGATAACGTAGTTTAATAATCTATTATCAAAAAATGTATCCTGACACATTCATTACACTACGGTTGACAATGTGAACCGTAGGAAAAAAGTTCTATACTTGCTATTCTGTCACACGCAACAAGATGTACAGCATTTATTTTTTCCTATAGCTGACATTGTCAATATTCAAAAACTTCACAGTTGTGCCATTTGCAGGGCCCGTACTTTTCAATTTTCATGCCGATGACATCAATTTGACGTCACGCTGCATAGAGGATGATCCCAAATAGTTTTATTGTAATTATTAATCATTAGTCGTCAATCATTTTAATCATGTACAAATTACTTCAAAAGTAATCTATTCACACGTGGAACAATAAATACATACTTGATACGTGAAACGTAAATTAAATTATTTGTTTTGTTTTTATACATACATTTTATTAAATGGTATTGTTACCACATTTCAATAATTACTTAGAAAATAGAATTCCTCTCTAACTTGAAGTACGTCCTTCTTACATTGATTCCTACGCAGAGAAAATCTAAGTCATCTTCGTGTGCATACGTAATGCAATATTCACAAAAATACTTTTGTTTTGTAATCGTATTTTTGTTTGTTGCGTCGCACATTTGGTTAATTTTTAATGATTGATTATCTCAACTACTCAATCAATTGCAATCATCCTGTAAGCGGCGTGACGACATCGGCATCAAATTTGTTCGGGGCCTGAGGCGCTACTACGAAATTCGAAAATCGAAGTTCGTATCGTATTATCCCTCTCACTCTCGTGTCAAATCATATTAGCGTGAGCGGGACGGCACGAAACGAAGTTCGAATTATGCACTTCGTGGTAGGGCCTCTGGCCATGTGCATTTACTTTCACGGAGCCATTGATTCTGTTACGAAATTGAGACGTCATTGTTTGTCTCGTTTTTAGCTGTGCATTAAAATTTTAATAACTCATTTGGATCCAAAAATTTGCTGTTTTATTGCCAATTAAAAGGAATACGTCGTTTTAGAATCATGCTGTATACGAAGAGTAACGAACAATACTGGAATCGTAAAATTTACATCATAAAAGTTTTGAAGTCATTAAAAAGCTGCAAAATTTCTAATTTCTCTTTTATGTTCACTTGTGACGGTCGCACTCAAATATGTATCTTAGATCAATTTATGACAAACCATGATTTTACAAGGTTATAAAAAAGTTTGTTGTAGGTTATAAAACGTAATTAATTTGTAGGAGCTCTTTTTAATTTAAATAAGACTTGACTTTCAAGCTTTTATTTACCTTCACCTGTCCCGTTGCCTGTGTGTCATCAAATCTTGCAAGTTTTTGATACACTTCTCGATTTTCGATTGAGCTGAAATGTTGAATGCATATAAATCGGATGACAATGCAATATTATTATGACAATCTAATGTGATGATGGAGCTGCAAGGTGGCCATAGGAACTCAATAAAACGATATACAGGTTTATTTGTAATTCACTGACATCCTCTTAACCCTGAATTCTTATCACTCAAACAAATGTTTTTTGTTTTACGACTTTTTAAAATGAAGCACTTTTTTTCCCATACAAATACACAGAGTATCGTAAAAATAAGAGGTAATTTCAAATTTTCAAAACGTTATTACACCAAAAATATTAAGTTATGACAAAAGCCGTAAAACAAAAAACATTTGTTTAAGTGGTAGGAGTTTAGGGTTAAAAGGATGCTAGTGAATTAAAAATGACCCTGTATAACCGCATCGAGTTTGGACTCAGTTTATTCGTTTTGACGAGTGCTTTGATCCTAGATTGTACCAAGTTGCAAAAAGTACAATCATCAAAAACCGGTTGTCTGTAAATTCGGTTTACGGACGATAGTTTAACGTGACAACGTCATAAAAAAACATTCAAACCCCCCTCCGCACCCCGCATTGTAGTACATCCTGGCGTTCGCTGCTCTCTTGCAACTGGCCCTCGCCGCTCTCTTTCAACTGGCCTGCTTCGCTGCTCTGTACAATGTAACGTTACGCAACGTTACATGTACGTTACAATTAGTCATATTTTTTCGTGTATGCAGCCGGCGTTCATCGATTTATTAGACTTGGTCACGTCAAAAAAGCTTTTATTAAAAGTAGAATTATCAACAAAAGCTTATTTTAAAATACGGCTTTAAATTTAAAAAAATAAGGCTCCTCTCAAGCTCAACCCATTCCTATCCTCTCCCAAACGATTGAATTACCGCTCGCAAACCGTGTTGGGCCGTTCCTGAATTTAGCCCCAGGGCTTAAGATTGATCGCCTTGTATTTTTGTCCCATGTTAGGCACACGTTTAATTAACAAGTCATATAACTCTGTGACATATGCCGCCGGTTGACGGGTCAATAAATAATGGGCGAAATTTAATTTTCGACCAAACGTCGTTCTTGATATTGCGCGACCGTTTCTGATGCGGCGATCTATAGGTTAAGATTTGAGCGATCTTGATAACCAGGCGAGAGGCCAAATCGGGACAGTTCTGGGGAAAATATGGAAACAATCCATGTCACTACTACTATCGCTTACTAAGCGATATCGATTTATTGAAAATATCTAATACTAAAAGTGATATTTTATGGGAGTTTATTATCGGTACTGTGTTTATTTGTTTTTAGGGTTCCATACCCAAAGGGACGCCTATTACTGAGACTCCGCCGTCCGTCTGTCTGTCTGTCCGTTTTTCATTAGGCTGTATCTCATGAACCGTGAAAGCTAGATAGTTGAAATTTTCACAGATGGTGTATTTTGGTTGCGGCTATAACAACAAATATCTACCTACTAAAAAACTGAATAAAATAAATATTTAAGGTGGCTCCCATACAACAAACGTAATTTTTTTGCTCTTTTTTGCTCGATATTGATAACAGCAACAGGTATAGACGCTTGAAATGTGCACAGAATATTTAGTTATACAGGATAATTTTTTAATCAGTGCACAAATTTTATTATGTGATTCAGTATCGTTAAAATAACAAATTTCATTATTTTTCATCATAATATTTATTAAGTACTTAAATTTTATGTTATTCATAGTAACTTGACCAATTATTGGATGAATAACTATGAACAACCCAAATTTACCACTTTGGAAGTGTCTCTCGCGCAAACTATTCAGTTTAGAAAAAAAAAATTAGAAACCTCAATATCATTTTTGAAGACCTATCCATAAATACCCCACACGTTTGATGGAAAAAAAAAATTCGAGTTTCAGTTCTAAGTATAAGTTTGTCTCATGTAAGTGAATATGTATATTCTTATGAGATAACCTAAAACCTAAGTACCTAAGTATGGGGAACCCCCAAAATTTATTGTTTTTTTTTCCATTTTTGTGTGAAAATCTTAATGCGGTTCACAGAATAACCCTACTTGTGTACTTTCGTTTGGCAAATTACTTTTCCCAAACTGGTTCATTTGGCAAATGTTTAATTTCCCAAATGTTTATTTTTTCTGAAACTGTATATATTTCAGGATATATTTCAGGACTGTTTTGTAGGTTAGGTTAGGTTAGGTTAGGGTTGTTTTATAACAATCCTGAAAGTTTACAGTTTCAGCAAAAATAAACATTTGGGAAATGAAACATTTGCCAAGTGAATCAGTTTGGGAAACGTAATTTGCGAAACATTAGTAAACCGTGCGAGTCGAGCCAAGAGATCGTCGTCGATCCGTATATCCATATCCATACGGACGGACGAATGGGTAAGCTAGCGCAGTAAGACTTTTTTGGACCCATACGGAACCCTACAGATATCCATAGATTTAGGCACTGAACCGGAATCACAAGAAAAACCAAATCGCCCAACTCCCAATCCTGGACCAAACGGAAAAGTGAATTAATCACTTCCAACTTAACGATATATCATAAATCATTTTCCCCCAATCCGCGCGATATTGGACCGTAACGCCACGTCACTAAGCCCTGTTTCCGGCGACGGCCATTCGTCAGAGTCACCCCTATTTTTCAAACAATTAATCGGCCATTTTTTTTATTCGTTTGGCAGTAAACAAGTTTGTTGGTTATTGGAAAACAATGAGGGTTTTTAGACAAATGGAATATCATTAGATGGCGTTACTCGTAGTATCGTGACGTGAAGTTCTACTTGAACAAACATCCCAACATCATAACGAATATTTTTCGGGACTTAATTACAAACTGCTTTTTGCTAAAATTACCTCGACGTTTCGATCACATTGCGGCGGTCGTGGTCACTAGTCGACACCATAAAGATAATTTGTTATGAGTGAGAAGCAAAAGTTGAAAACATTTTAACATCCTGGTATATGTTCACAAATTTTATCATTTTATAATATTAAGTAGGACATAAAATAGGATTTTTATCGTTAGTATGTGGCGAATTCTGCGTAATAAACAAATAATATCGAGGGATAATTCACAGTAATTGGCCTAGCACCAAAGTAAGCCAAAACTTGTGTCATGGGTACTATAGGCAACTGATAAACACACATAAATATTAAACATTCAAGACTCCAGAGCAAACATGCGTATTTATTACTAGGGGCGTTCAATAAAAAGTGAGAATGAGTATGTTATAAACAACTTTTACTAAATGGAATTTTATTTTTCGACATAGTCACCATTTAGCATAATACACTTATTAAATCTTTTTTCTAAACTTAAAATTTCATTTTTAAAAAAGGTCTCATCTTGAGTACTTAAAAAATCTTGTACTGCAGCGACTACCGCGTCGTCGTCTTCAAATTTCTGGCCTTTCAGGTATTGTTTCAATCACGGAAATAGGTAGAAATCACTGGGAGCGAGATCTGGTGAATACGGAGGATGCTTAATGATATCGAACCCAGCATCACGAATTGCAGCCATTGCAACGGCGGACTTGTGTGCCGGGGCATTGTCCTGGTGGAACAGCACAACTTTCGAGAGTTTACCTCGCCGTTTTTCGCGGATATCATTGCGCAATGTTGCTATTTGTTTGGCGTATAATGTGCCCGTAATAGTGGCTCTATGCTCGAGATACTCAATCATTAATACCCCTTTACCATCCCAAAAAACAGAGCCCATGACCTTACCGGCAGATGGGCTCACCTTGAATTTCTTCGGAGTTGGAGATGATGGCCTTTTCCATGTCATAGACTGCAGTTTCGTTTCAGGGTCGTAATGATGGAGCCATGTTTCGTCCATTGTTATAAATCGCGCCAAAAAAAGTTCCCGGTCTTGCTGCATCAGGTTCAAAGCTTCTTGACAAATCTCTAGTCTAGTTTGTTTTTGCGTGTCAGTAAGCATTCTTGGTACCCAACGCGCAGATACCTTTTTCATACCCAAGCGTTCATGTAAAATATTATGCACGCTCCCCGTTGAAATCTTTACATTTTCAGCAATAAAACGAACCGTGACACGACGATCCGCCAAAACTGAGTTTTTGACTTTTTTCACAATTTCTTCAGTTACTGCTGTAGTAGGGCGTCCGGAGCGGGGGTCGTCCATTGCCGATGTTCTTCCACGTCTAAATTCGGCGCACCAACATGCGACTGTCGAATACGGAGGAGCATTAGACCCTTAAGTGTCCCGCAAATCCAAATTGAATTGGTCCGTAGAAAAATTTTTCAAACACAAGTATTTGATAACGGCGCGCAGTTCAATTTTCTCCATTTTCGCTAACGTACTCAATAGCATTGCAAAGAAATTACCGAATTTTTTTTTTAAACAAAAGACAGTTAGTTTTTTTTTTCATAGCAATCAGCTAGATAGATTAGCTTTACCGGCCAGTATTTAATTTCCTAATATTGAAAGAGTTTGCATCTCATTCTCACTTTATATTGAACGCCCCTCGTATACTTAATATCTGCGACCAGGTATTGAATCCGGAACCTCAAGCTTTGACGTCAGATTATCTAACCCTTAGGCCATCCGGTCGTCAAAATGCCAATAATAAAGTATCTAATATTATTTTTCCTTTGTTTTCTTCTTTCTTTTTTAATTAAATTTTGAAAAAACTGAATAGTACAAATCCAGGTTCGAACCCGCCTTCTGCTTGAAAACCCATGTCCGCTATACGAGCGCGCGCAGACAGAGAGCGGTCTGGAGTTCCGCGTTCCGAGTTTCAAGTTCTGCGTTCTTTCGAATGTACTAGGTCCCTTACGATAACGCACACAGCAGGCGGTCGGAACTCTCGAGCGGTCAAAACACAGAACTCTGAACGCGGAACGCGGAACTCCAGACCGCTCTCTGTCTACGCGCGCTCTACAGCTTTTAATTAAAACCCAAGAATCAAACGTGTGGCACTCCGGACATTCCGGCACTGGCTCTGAAACTATCCCTTTGTACGCATACGCGGCGTGCCCGGAACCCACCTGCATACTTCTGTTGCGGAGTAACTCCGATATGAGAGGAGCCAAAGTGCGGTCACTTTGTCGTTAGGAATGTGCAGGGCCCAAGTGTTCTTACGCTAAATAGTCTTACTTTATAGTTTACTAGCTGAGCCCGTTCAAAGTTTATCGCTATCCCGCAGGAACTATGGAATTTTTTGGGATATAAACAATCCTCTGTCCTTCCTAGGGTCTTAAACTATCTCCGTACCCGTACTACTTCGTACGTTATTTCGTTTAGATCGGTTCAACGATTTAAGCGTGAAGAGTTAACAGACAGACAGATAGGTACACTGTCGCATTTATAATATAGGGTGTGTCCGCTGGTTGCGGAACATTCGACGATGAGATGAGGGTTTGAGGTTAGGGAAGAAAATGCGACTTACAGGTGAGCTGATGATGGCGTCGTACGGCGTAGATGAGCTGAGGGTGATGGTTCGTTTCACCAAGGATTGAGCTGGATGATTTTAACTGCACCACATATGTATCACGAGACACTTTAAGTACCGGCCGGTATACGTGAGTAAGCGAGAGGCGCGAATCGAGAGCATGCAATGATATGTGGTCACTGGACGGCACCTATTTTCGAGTGCTTGAGCGAATGTATGCCGGCGCGCGGGTCCTTACGAAGTCACGTGACCGGAAAGAGTTGAATCTTTGATGCAACTGTCATATGTCACGCTTGGCGGGAACATAGGGTTTGGGATGTCGTCCTAGGCCAGTGCAGATTGGAAACTTCACACACGCCGTTGAATTTCTTCCCGGGTGAGTGTATATAGCATTCCTCCCAATGTTTCCTGCACTGTAGCTGTCCGGTTCTTCGCGCCGGATCACTGTGCTTGGCGGTAGGATTAGCGAGTAAGATGGTAGCATTCCGATTTCCGATGTTGACGATGTTGAATTAATGGAGAGGGCTATCTATGCTCCGTGTTTCTCTGCGGGATCGCATTAGAAATGATGAAATCCGCGCAAGAACTAAAGTCATCGACATAGATCAAAGAATCGGCAGACTCAAGTGGCCGTGGGCAGGGTACGCTCGTAGAACTGATGGCCGATGGAGCGACGACCTGGTTAAAGTTGCGGGGACGCGTTGGATGTGGATGGCGTAGGACCGGTCTGTTTGGCGAGTGGGGGAGGCATATGCTCAGCAGTGGACGTCTTTCGGCTGAAATGATGATGATGATAATTGACTGATCAAGCGACTGAGTCGCCCGACTAAGTTCGTTTAGTTCGTACAAAACAGAGGTCATGTGACATGAAGCCTTATTGTTAACACACTCGAAATCAAAATCGAAATTTAGTATAATCATTGAGCTGATAGGTACGTGCATATGCACTTGAGTTTTGAGTCCTTTCAAATAAATGTCGAGATAATGATGATGATGGATGTTTCAAATAATTGTTTCTCAAAACAACAGTACGACCGAAATCTCTCATTTGAATCCTTTTAAAGCCCCATGAAGTTTAACGAGCTACCCATAAAGTGCAAAAAGTACACTCCGTCGCATAAAGGCATTACCTAGCCTAGCAAGTACATTCCCAGTAAGAGCGTTTTATCGCCTACTTTACAAGTGATAGCGGACGATAAAAGTCGAGTGTAGTGGAGATATGTTTGCGGATGATAAGGCAGTCGGAGGGCTATAAAGACTGTTTTATTTCGTTCCGATTGGTGATAGAGCTGTTAGGGTTGGGTGGCAGTGGCAGCGGGACATCAGTGAAACAAATCATCCTACTATTTTACTGAACTGAAACAATTACTTTGCTCACCCGTGACCTTACGATAGCTACTACTAGTTCATGCAGTTCCTCTACCTCCACACTGTATGAATACACACAAATCACACAAACCAAACTATAACCACCAAACTACACTGTCGCGTTTTGAACTCAACCGGAGCTCATCTTTAGAGTACCGCAAGCTACCAAATTTTAGATGATGATGATGATGTGTGTGGAAGAACTGCAAGAAGCTACATTTTTTACATAAACGTAGCTATCGTAAGGTCGCGGTTGACCAAAGTAATTGTTTCAGTTAATTAATATGGACCTCCGCAAAGTAACGCCTGATTCATTGAAATACTAAGTATTTTACCTTTAAATGCGATAGATTGTGAAATGGCTGGGCTTTCACGAAATACCCGTGGGAATCCAGGAAAATCCCAGAACTTACATAAGTAAGTCAAATTTCAATTCAATTGCATACCAGGAAGTGGTTGAAAATGGTTTGCAAATTAAAACTACTACCTATTTTTATGCATCTTAATGACATTAATTTTTAATTTTATATTATGTATATTGTGCCAGATATTGATAATATTATTGACATTCATTAAATAAAAATCCTTGCTAAAATAGTTACTTATTTGAAATGAATAATATTAACGCACTTAATTTAATTATTTTTTATTTTTTTTGTTTTTATTACTGCTGTGAATATTATTTGTATTTAGACTCAGATTAATGACTTGTTAAAGGAAAACAGAAATATTTGTACGCCTACTGGCAAAACAGAGATTCCTGAATGTTATACTTTTACGATCGATTATGTACCACTATGGCCCACAAATAAACGTAAGTATTCTATTCTATTCTATTCTATTCTATTCTATTCTATTCTATTCTATTCTATTCTATTCTATTCTATTCTATTCTATTCTATTCTATTCTATTCTATTCTATTCTATTCTATTCTATTCTATTCTATTCTATTCTATTCTATTCTATTCTATTCTATTCTATTCTATTCTATTCTATTTATAAACATACGTAATAACGTTACACTTTAAATAATGACTAGTAAAAATACTATCAGCGCATCTCTCAACTAGCGCCGTCACCCGCGCGCAAACGGACCGCCTCGACCAATAAAAAGCGATCTGCATACGTGGCCTCGTAAACCGACTCTTAGTGATTCCATCGCCTATAAAACAAGGTTCAGAATCGATTTTACTCCTTTTACGGGCGGAACCGGAAGCCCGCAATAGTTTAGTGTTATAGTTTAGAGTCGGTTAGAGGCATTTGTTTAAGTTAAGGTGTATTTAAATTAATGAGGGTTTCTGTAATAGGATCGTTGGCGCCAACATCGTGAGGTGTAAACGGATTTGACAATTAAAATCATAAATCATTTATTTCTTTGCAAGAATGTAAATTTACAAAACAAGGTGTTTGTTTTAATTTATTAATCTATGGATTTTATTATCTGAAAATAAATATTTTTTTTTTGTTTTGATAAACATGCAAAGTTTTTACTTATTAATAATAAAGCTTAGAAGATTAATTCTGACATTTGTATGACGTTTGACATTTGTTTATAACTAAACTAGCTCTATCCCGCGGTTTTGCACGCTTAAACCATTAGCTCTGGCAGCCAAATTGAAAATCCGGGATTTCTCAAAAAATCCCGTAAGAATTTCCAAAAACATGTGTTTTTTAATTATTTTGTGTCTACGTTGCCAACATAATTACAACAATAAGTTGTAGAAAAATACCCACAACACAAAAATAAAAACACGGTAACTTAAAGATTCAAATAATTCCAAACTTTGTACTTTTGCTTAGTATGTTGCAGGTTGGAATTAAATTTGCCAAAACCGCGGGAAATCATACAGACCCTCAGAGAGGTCCGACCGCACACCTGGAGTTGCCAACGTCTGCGGTTTGCAATGGGCAGTGTTGCCAGGACAAATAAGTTTGTCACGCGTTTATTTAACTTGCAACGCCGTTCCTTAGTTTGTTTGGGTAGAATCTTCCAAGTATTTATTACACCCAGTACGCGTTTTGTTTAACGCGCTGACGCTTGCTTTGGACACTATTTCTTTCTGTCAAACGGTATAAGGTGGTGACAGAAAGAGATGGGGAAAGCGGAGACAAGCGCTAGCGCGTTAGATAATAAGTATGGCGTCAAATTATCGAAGCAATTTACTGGTTAAATCGTTTAGTTTCAACCACATTGGAGCGGTCGTGGTCCTCGGCTTGTGATTCTAGTCTACTCAAAATGAAAAGTATCTTATTATCATACCAAATTTCGTCTCAATTCGTCCAGTTTTTGCAGCATGAAGAAGTAACAAACACACAAACTTTATCATTTTTGCTTAATTTAATATTACTTGTAATAAATAACATGAGTGCTGATAAAAGTATCCGTCACACATCCCCCACAAAAATGTGAACAAAAATAACTTTCGTCACTCTGTCATTAAGTACTTTCTATCAGTCATTTTAAAGTAGTAGTAATAAAAGTCACCCCTAAGTTTATGAACCAGATAATTCCCAACTTACAAATTCAAATGTAATCTTTGAAACAAATTATCGTCGAGCCGCGTTTAAATTTAATTCATGACCCGGAGTTTTTAACTTAAACTTTTGAGTTTCACCGCAATTTCAACTCAAGTTAATTTCTACCGAAACGACATTTCATCTTCATTACTGCAACCTACGGGACTCGTCTAAACGTACCCTTATTTTACGGCAAATACCGAAGAATTTTCACCTTTATTCTTCCCGCTTTAAAGTCTCCACAAGCTGCATGAAAAAAAGTGTTTGGTATTCAAGTTTCAGGATATCATTCAAAATGGAACTTTGTGTATATAAAATTAAGACTCAAAGTAGGTTCACTTGAGCCAAAGGAAGGCGAATGTTAAAGTCTGTGCAATTGCCTTCAAATGTAGCATTTGAGATATGGAGACCTAGGGATGCGAAAAATTAAAAAAATATCGATTTTTCATGTTAAATAGTCTGCTGTAAACTTAACCAGGCTGGTCCAAAATACAAAAAAAAGACTTATACATTTTCAATGGATGAATATAAATTTACCGAACAATCGGTTCTACATTATTACACAAATATGTACATAATTTACGAAAGTTTTTGTTGCAAAAACTAGGTATTTTTAATCAAACACTACATTATACATCTGCAGCTTTTTATAAAGCGTAGTTTAAAGTAAAGCCACTGAAAACAATTAAAATCTTCGTTAATTTGTTAGTCGGTGGCGTGTTAATTAATTGTCTGTAAATAGTAGCCATTGTCACGGAAATGGCGGCAAATTAGCGGCTATTCTGTTAAACACGAAATTATTGAATCTGAAGTGTGTATTTTTTTACCTCATGAGTCTAGTGGTCGAGGTCAAAGATATATTTACACTTTAGTGCCTTGTCACTGTATGCCTTCTGACATTTTCTTATAAAAGTTCAAACACGAAGTGACTGCGACAAGATAGTAAAGTGTTAAGATATCTTTTACCTCGTTCGTCACCTTAAACTTGACATTTGCTTGCATCAATACAATTTTCAGTCCTGTCAATATTTTATTGCAAACGAAACAGAATATCGCATTGACGTTGCCTATTTCTCAAAAGGTTACAGTTTATGACTTGATAAAGGAATCATTTTAATGACTGACGATGGTTTTCGTACTCCGAGTTCCGACTGTACTAAAGAACACATCAATTGTAAAGTATAAAATACAAATTATTCAATGGATAAACAACATTAAGGGGCTGTTTCACCACTTTTCTTAAAGTTTGGATTAGCTTAATCATAACCTTATTTGACCGATGGAATTAAAATTTCTGTTTCACCAGTCTCGATTAGCGCTAAGTGACGGACAAACTGTTTCTTAATTTGACCATCAGATCAAGAGGCATTTAGCATTTTTATCCGTCACATAAAGTTAGTTTATTTTTTTGTGGCCATGGTTGGAGAGCCCTTCAGCCGGTTTCAGAAAAATAAATCAAAGTATTTTTTATTTTTTAAAAGAAAGAGGTCATGCTAAATTGCATAAAATAATTTAAATATCAAGATTTTAATAAAAAAATGTAGGTACACTTTTAGTATGTAAAAATAAATCCAAAATTTCGTAATATTTTTTAATATCAAACTTTTTCAGTGGCTCAATCGTTTGTTCTACCTGAACTTGTATGTCGCCATTAAAAAAAAGTTTATCTGTCAAATGGTTTGGCGCCACTTTTCGATTCGTTTTGCGTGATTTTATTTTTCTTTGTTATTGTTAACAAAGTATCGTAAATAAATACCGTTTTTGGATCAATTATAATGTTACATATTTGTTTATGCAAAAAAAAATAGATGTATTCAAAAATTATATAGTTAACCATTTCTTTTGCTTTAATAATGAGTGACTCTTTGAACGAAAGTGTGCGAACAGGAACGCGTGGTCGTGAAATGCGACGTTGCCATTCCGACTTTTTGTTAAACCGACGATTAGTTAAGTCGTACTTAGTTTGCACAGGACCGGAGTGGTGAAACTGAAAAAAAACTAGCCGACAGATTTGTCCAGTACTTAGTTTATTCATTGGTTACGTGACCAGTAGTTTGACAATAAGGTGGTGAAACACCCCCTTAACATGCTTAAATAGTTTCCTAAATAATCACACTATGATCACACTTCTGGTGATATGAACTAAATCAATGGACTACACTATTTTTATCTTGCTTCTCCGCTAAAGTTAAGGCGATAGGTAATTATTATAGTTCATTCAAAACCCGAATCTGTTTTTTATATCGATAAACCTACTCCCATCCCTAGTTGGTCTGCGAATCACAGCTTAAACATATAACGCGGCAAATTCCGGCGCAGTCCTTACTCAGGCGGAGGAAGACCGGATCTTAGGCAGATGTCCAGAGAATGAATGAGTTCGTGAACGAGAGAATGAATGAATTTTTAATGATTTCCACTGATTAGGGGCCATCCATAAAGTACATCACTCGATTAATTTGGACCCCTCCCCCCTTTGTCACACTTATTACTATGAAAACGGCCATTATTTTGTTCTCGTGTCACAGATCGCACAGATGTTTCAAAATCGGGGGTTTTTCAAGTAAAACATCTATAGGCGCTAATCTCAGGAACTACTGCTCCGATTTGAAAAATTCTTTCTGTGTTAGCTAGCCCATTTATCGAGGAAGGCTATAGGGTATATATCATCACGCTGACACCAATAGGAGCGGAGCGGAGCGGAAGAATGTTTCAAAATCGGGGGTTTTTTAAGTAATATTTTTAATACCTTTTGCCAAATGGGAAACGTCAATGCGATATTCTGTTTCGTTTGAAATAAAATGTTGACGGGACTGACAATTGCATTGGTGCAAGCAAATGCAACTTTAATATGATCCACCTTTTTTCACCCGGACTGAAGTATGACAATGCAAGTAAAGTCAACAAAAAAAGCTTTTATTACTTTCTATCTATCAGCATTTTCGGAAAGACTCATTGCCGAGAAAAATGCGCCGCATGAAACTTGGCAGAGTCATTCACTCATTCAACTCAACAGTTCTGCCCTTTCAACTGCACCCAGCCACACCTAACTTTTAAAGTTGTAACAGTAGTTGTTAATATTGCGTCCCCCTATTGTTTTGTTTAGAGTTAGAGTTAGACTTTAGAGTTAGGAATTCATTGTGATTATTCACTTCGTTGAATACAATTCGGTCACAGTTTGCCGTCGCTATTGCCAAGTTCTATATATTGTTCATCATCATCATCATTTCAGCCGAAAGACGTCCACTGCTGAACATAGGCCTCCCCCAAGGCTCGCCAAACAGATCGGTCCTGCGCGCGTATTGTTACGACTTTCGAAATTGGATTTAGTCTTTAGGGAAAAAAGTCGCGAAATTCTTAGTGTTTGAATTAGATTGAGACATTCTATGCATGTAGGTATATGCAAAAACAAAACTGTGTTGGTTAAACCATTTAAGTAAGTACAACACAAGAACGGCTAGAACAATTTAAAAAAAAATGTTTTTTTGGGATTCTGTCCACTTGGAAAAACATAAGATTTCAGTAGCAACGTTTGTTGATTGTGTCCTTCTTTACTTATTTATACGATAAAAGGGTTCACATACAATATATTTTAGTAGGAAATTTATTTAATTTTTCATGTTTTTATGTAAACCCATTACCTACTGTACGGTCGGCCAAGAAAGTTATCTACCAGTTTTCACAAAAGTTTCTGTGAGATCTAAGAATCGTTAAGTCACTGTCATCATATTATTGCAAGGGAAAATCGACCGCGTTGCATCATGACGTGCAAATGAACTTTGACCGGTGGTGGACCATATTTTTGGCTGACTGTACCTACAAAAATAAATAAAAAATAAGCACTATAGACAACCATTGAGATACATGTACAAAGGCGAACTTATCCCTTTAAGTGATCTCTACCAGTCAACCCTTGAGTGGATGAGAGGATCATTTTGCAAGACCGACAAAGCGTACCTACCTAAGTTAAAAACCAAAAAATAATGTAAGCTATAATCATCATCATCATCATCATCATCATCATCATCATCATCATCATCATCATCATCATCATCATCATCCTAGCCTAGGGTATTTTTTTATTAAGTGCACAAATTTTAATATGTGATTCAGTGTCGTTAAAATAACAAATTTCAGTATATTTCGTTTTTTTTTTTAATTTTTTTATGTTAGAGTGGCCAGACAATCGAACTAGTGGGTCACCTGATGGTAAATGAACACCACTGTCCATAGACACTCGCAGCGCCTTACGCGATACTAGTGCGTTGTCGGCCCTGCAGAATATTGTACAACTCGAAGGGAACACCCCAGCAATAATATTAATCACTTATTTTTTTTTTTTCATAGTAACACGACCAATTACTGGATGAATTAGGTACTATGAACAAACCAAATTTCAAAATTTAAAAAAAAAACTTGAACAGATAAATCGTGATCAACGATACTGAATCACGTATCAAAATTTGTGCACTGGTTAAAAAATTACCGTGTATGCGTCCCACTGCAGGGCACAGGCCTCCTCTCAGAATGAGAAAGAAAGAGCTATAATATAATACTTTTTTTATTGTTCCCAGGAATCGTCTCGAAAGCAACGCCGAGCATTGGTCAGCACTGCTGCTGTCGCTCCGAGAGCTGACCGAGTGGGTCATCCGAAAAGAGACCGAGCTCAGTGCGCTCGCGCCGCCGCGCGGTGACCTACCCCAGGTGCTCAAGCAACAGGTACGCTGACCATTTTTTTAAATCAATTCAATCAGGGATCCTATCGATGTTTAGAAAATTTTATTTCCGAAGGTTTAGAATCCCGAAAACTTCATTTGCGCGAAAGCATTTTTTTCTGAAACTGTAAATATTTCAGGATTTATTTCAGGACAATCGTGTAGAACCATTTAGGTTAGGTTAGGGTTGTTTTATAGAAATCCTGAAATGTTTACAGTTTCAGAAAAAAATGCATTCGGATAAATGAAGCATTCGGGATTTTAAATATTCGGAAAAAAAAACTAAATTTTGATAGGTAACCATTCAATCAATATAATTATTTCATGACCTACCAAAAGTTTAACATTTGGTAGCATAGCATACGGTTGTGGAACTCTGAGGATGAGCTCTGGTTGAGTTCGAAACGCGTCAGTGTAGTTTGGTGGTGGTGATGGTTGGGTTTGTGTGATTTGTGTGTTCGTACAGTGTGGAGGTGGAGGAACTGCATGAGCCCGCATTTCTTACATAAACGTAACTATCGTGAGGTCGCGGGTGAGCAAAGTAATTGTTTTAGTTCATAAATATTTAGCTTAAACAATTCGATGGAGCCCTGCATTTCTGTGCGGTTTGCCCTTCGGGCATGTGCAGAAGAAACTACCTAAACACTACTTATTTTCTGGACTGAATTATGGTTGGGTGGTGCATTGGCTTGCCGCAACATTATGCTGAGTGGGACCCAATTTATACTCTTCGATGATTTTTATTTGTATCTTTTCATGTCAATTGTATTTCCTGTCTTCTCTCTCTCTCTCTTTCTCTCTTTCTCTCTCTCCAGTGTATCGGATCGGTCGCTACTTATTTTTGCTGGATTTTAAATTGGTACAAAACCCGGAGCGCGAGACCCACTCACTGATCAAAATCAAGCCTTACACTTAATTCTGTATATAATAAAAATAAACTAAAGATAATCGTCAAAGCTAAACCGCTCAAGTAATTGCCATTGTCATCGCTTTTAAATTAATAACTGTTAATTAATTTACAGAATTAATCGTATTGCGGTCCTGGCTACCAAATGTGATGTCTGGATTATTTGATTATTAATTTTGGTAGGCAATTAATTTTATTCTACAAGCGCTCCTGATATTCGCGGCTTTTTAGGGTTGCCAAAATCTGACTGTAAATATTTATTAAGTTTTTTTTTTATATAAAACAGTTTAGTTCTTTTCATTTTATTTTATGTTTGCGCTTATCAGGCGCTTATGTTTTTAGCCTTATTTCTAAATACTTATTTATTGCAGGAGTGACAAACGACAGGCAAAAAAAAGTCTTATGAAAATGTTTATAACCAACCACTAACTCACCTGATGAAAAGTACAGATGAAGCCAAACTATCTCACTGATTCAGTAACAGCCTATTCACTCTTGGCTTGAAGAACCCTAGGTTTACTTTTATCTATCTGGAAATAAAGATGGAAGTGAATTCCATTCCTTAAATTAAATTTAAAACATTTAACTTGTTTTTTTTTTATTTATTTATTCGTGTCAGTGAGTGATTAGAGAGGCAACTCTAATTTCTGAAAAGAGTCCACTGTCCACATAATTACTATACCTATTACTATACTATACCTACGGTCATATGAATAAGCGGATAAATTTAAGTTTCTTTTTTTATTTGGTAAAGAACAAAGTTTACCTCTTATCTCTTCTTTAGCATAAAATAAAAACTGGGATAAGTTTATGTACCTCAATCAATAAATAACCATCGCATTATATTTTATTGAACAAGACAACTATTTAGGCAGCCCTAGCTTGACAATCTGGCAACACGCGGCGGCCATTTTGCGGTGCCACGGAAACCAAAATGGCGGCGACAAAATGGCGCTTGATTTTGAGCCTGATTAAGCTTGTGGACGGGGTGGATTAGCCCTATTTAGAAGCTCAGCTATTACATTAGTACGAGATTTACGAAGCGATGCCTTCTAAATTAATTTCAATATTTTTTTTTGCGATGAAGATGTTTAAAAAAATAGCGTTTTCAATTTGCAATAAAAAACTACAGGGTCGTTTTTAGGCTGAACGCATAAAAATATCCTTCTTTTTGGTTTAAGTTAAGTTTTTACCATTTAACAGACTTAACGAACCGTCTTGTGGACGCTTTATAATTTTTCACTTCTCATGCTCTTAAAATGTTACTTTAGTCTCTGCACATCGGGACTAAAGCTCTATTTTGATCTCTAGGGATTAAAGTAATTTTTTTTTAATTTACTTTGGAAACCCCTAAAATGCCAATCACGGTGTTTGTGAATGGAGGATTTGGAATGGAGGATTGCCATTTTCAGTGACTGGGCATAGACAATTTTAAAATTTTCCACAGACCGCAGCGCGCTCTGTAGCGCTCTGTAGCGCTCTGTAGCGCTCCGTAGCGCCCCGCGCTTCGGTCTGTGGAAGCCTTTTTTTTAGGGCGTGGAAATAACCTCAAAATGACAACTGTATAAAAAATATTTAAAAAAAAATAAGAATTTCGTGAAACACGATGAATAATTACGAATATTAATCTATTTAATTATATTAAAGATTAATTAATTTTATTATGCACACTTAGTCCAATTAGCTATGAAATAATTTTCAAGTTTGAATCTGTTGGCTAAATGTGCAAACATTTAAAGCGTCACTCAACAAAAAAAAAACCGCGGAACAAATTTAAATTTCTATTTGAATTCTGAACAGACGTCCATTGCTCGTATTGATTGTATTGTATAAAAGTAATATTGTAGATTTGTATAAAACTTCGTTTTTTTCCTCGCATTCAAAGTGAAAAGTAGAGTGTTTAACGCGAGACTAAACTACCATAATGACACGCGAATTATAGCCACCCTCGCCCTGCTCGGGTGGCTAAATATCTTGTGTCATTATGGCTTGTTTTAGTCCCTTGTTGAACAATCTACTATTATTGGTTTTCTGGTAGGTATTTTGTATTAGAGCTAAAAATAATCATTTTTAATTTTTGTTTTTCACACACACGAATGATTAAATTATTTAATTCACATAATTTTCTTTCGACGTAGCAAAGATAATTTAAAAACGAACTTTGAATTAAGTAAATAAAATAATTTGCTTTTTTTCGTGTAGAGCAGATGTGCCCAATACGATAACTGTCAAAAACAATTGGGCCGCATAAGGAGTAAAAAACCTATTTCGAACGTCATAAACTTTACTACCGATACGTATAACAGACACGGTACTTTGCCGTTCATAGTCTAAGAGCTGGCATCGGGAAAGCTTCTGAATTTAGTCAGCACGTATTAATATTAAACCATCATGGAATTTTATGGTTAACCAAAGCACAGACGTATTATAATAGCCACAGAATCGAAGCACAGATAAAGCATCTATCATTAAATCCTCCAACCATTATAAAAAAAAACACAAAAAACATTTCCAACGTTTATTATAATAAATAATTAATAATTAATAATTCCAGACATACACACACACACACACACACACACACACACACACACACACACACACACACACACACACACACACACACACACACACACACTCGCACGCGTAACTATAAATATAAATTGTACCTACTGTAAATCTAGTTTAGTAAGTAATTTAGTTGTTGTTTTTTATTATTTTTTGCCTCATTGTTCTTTTTATTTTATTTTATTTTATTTTTATATATATTTTCTCTCTAGTCCTCTGGTAAGCTTTTTAAGTAAACTATATGTATAGTGCGCTCCAAGGCCCCAAGATATTCCCTTGTATTCCCTTGTATTTTGCTGATGTATGTTTTTGGAAATAAATTATTATTATTATTATTATTATTTATTTATTTATTTATTTATTAAAGTAAACAGAACACTATCATTACAGGACACCCAGTGCGATAGTATACCGAATCAATTATATACAAATTAGCTTAATTAAAAATTAACATAAAGGAATAAAGGAATAGCATAATATTGTAGCATAGGAAAGGATTTCCTATGCTACAATATTATCTACAACAATCATAATATAAAACATAAAAAGTCACTTTAGTGAATTCACACAGCGAACACGAGAACAAGTCGGTCTTTTCAGCCACCCTGTTTAAGGTGAGTAAGGCTCGAGTAAGAGGAGCCTTGTTTAGGAGATTGGTCTGGCCGCGGGGTAACTTAAACAACTGAGGCCGCCACCGCCGCATTATATAATCGTCCGGTACAGATAGACTCATCATGCCAAGAATACCTGGATTATAAGCCTTATCTCTAATCAGTTCGAACATTACTTTAGCCAGTGCATAGTCCCTCCTGACCTCTAGTTTGCTGTAGCCAACCATACCAAGCACAAATAAAGTAAGGTAGATCAATGGGTAAAACGGATATACACCATACAGTTTTAAATACAAGTAACGCGTGAATTTATTTTGTATGCGCTCCATATGACTAGAACTCATTTGTAAATGATTCCAGAGCTTCAAGTGTAGCGTTACCTACTTAAATGACAGCGTTCAATAAATTAACTCTATGAATCAGATTGCATAACCTTTTACTGAACGATTTTTAAAACTTGTAAGTATTCTTTGACATAAATGTCATAAATATTAACATACACAGGCTAAGTTAACAATTTTATTATAACAACTTGTAATACCGTATAACCTTACGAGTAGCTTACAAATTTTGTTGCAGACGTGAAACAGAGATAAGTCCATATCCAACTATTTACCCCTTTATTTATAAAGTTACAAACCTGTTATAAAAATGTATGCTCTGTGTGTGTTTGGTAAAGACAAACGTCGAGGTAACACATAAAAGCAAAGTAATGTTAAATTATAAATGTGTGTAAAAATGATTACGATGAAAATATTGCCTTATCTATATCCACGATAAATGCGGTGAAGTTGAAGCTTAGTAAAGCACATTTCAGTAGAACTCATAATAAATAACGTTTAACAAATCCTGGGAAAACCATATTGAAAATCCAGAAGACTTTCGAGCCACCGACTCTTACACTACGCGTATAACAGACGATGCTTTACAACACCTATAGACAAGGGGTCCGATTCGACAGACGTGATATTTTACGCTCGTTGCCCATAAATCCGCGGGAATCAAAAGTAATGGCGCCCCTAACGCCCGATAGTGTATCATGTTTTATGATCTTAAGTTGGGAATATTGAAGTTTTAAAAGGGATTTACCGTGTTTCTGGGCTTTTAAAACACATACATCATCTCCAGCCTATTCACTAAGTGTTGCTGGTCATATCCCTTCTCCGAAGGAGAGACCTTGGGCTTGGGATTCTAGTAGTAGTTTAATCAGTGATCAGGAGTAGTTTCGTCAAGTGTCAAGCTTTGACGGGGAATTCAGCAGGTTTTACGTCGAAGTTTGTTTGTTTGGTGTTTGTTTGTTTTGTGACTTGTCAAAGAGGTTAAGGCCACCAAAGACCGCAGCGCGGGGCGTGCGCGACGCCAACGGAGCGTGCCCAGCGCGTTGTATAACACTGAATCATAAACGGTGATACACACCGGCAGCGCGGCGCAGCGTATATGATTCAGTGTTATACAACGCGCTGGGTCCGCTCTGTTGGCGTCGCGCGCACACACCGCGCTGCGATCTGCGGTGGCCTTTAGGCTCATAGACTCATGCGAAGGGTCATAATAATTTTAACTAAATATTTAATACCCAATAATCATTAGATATTTAAGAAAACAGACGATTTGTTTCATCTAACTGCGAATTTTACGTGGTCGCCCCCAAAAAATGATTAGGAACAATAGTTCCCGATCTCCGATTAAAATCATCATCTATTTTGATCGCAGCCTTTAAATGTACCTTTTCCCATCTTCTAGGACGACCACCGCGCATTCAGGCGGCAGTTGGAAGACAAGAGACCAGTGGTGGAAAGCAACCTGCTGAGTGGCCGGCAGTACATCGCCAACGAGCCGCCTCTCTCCGACACCAGTGACACCGAACGTAAGTCAATGAGATTACATGAAAATACCAGATACACGTACAACTATAAATTAAAAAAATTAAAAACCCCCAACGCAATTAGATCACATGTTTGAAAATAAATTAAATGCCCACTATGCGTCTAAGATTCCTTCCGCATCTAACAAAAGAGCTGCTAACTTTGAAACGGATAATTTTCATGAAACATGTCTAAGAACAATCACCAAGAAACCTGCTTTCGAATAGAAGAAACCGCGTCTAAATCGAATCACCCGTTTAAGAGCTATGATGCCACATACAGATACACACACACGGCGGTCAAACTTATAACACCCCTCTTTACATGGCGGGGTTAAAAATCTTAAAGGTAAAGTTATATGGATATTGTTACCACACATTCTAACCCTGCCTGTTAACGCTATCGCTAAGTGGCCACTAACGATGGGCCTCATAAGAAAGCTCAAGGTCAAGCCAATCCGCGCAAGAACTAAAGTCACCGATTATAGCTCGAAGAATCGCCAGACTCAAGTGGCAGTGGGCAGGGCACGTCGCTCGTAGAACTGATGGCCGATGGGGCAAAAAGGTTCTCTAGTGGCGTCCACGGACCGGAAGACGCAGTGTAGGTAGGCCTCCAACAAGATCGAGCGACGACCTGGTTGGTATGCGGATGGCACAGGACTGAAGTCCGAACCGAACTGTTTGGCGAGGCCTACATATATTCAGCATTGGACGTCTTTCGGCTGAAATGATGATGATGATGATTCTGACTAAAGTCTAAAACAGGGCTAATATCAGTCTCACCACCGACATATACGATAGTATCTGTACAGCATCACGAGACTCTACTAGTAAATTCCATTTGTAACATCGATAGGCCTTCTGTTCACGGGCTGGCTTGCCATTGCCGGCTATTCGTGTGCAGCCGGCTTTATGCGGACTCAATCGAGATTCCGATCTTCGTGAATGGTATTCAGCAAGTTATGATGTTACGTGGAGTGCTGTAATTGAGTGGGTGGATGAATCTGGGAACAGATTAGGGAGCAAGCTATTATTTTACTTGAAGCTTGAGGTCCCGGGTTCAATAACCGGTCGGGGCAGATATTTGTGTAAAAAATTCGCACGTTTGTGCTCGAGTCTTAAATGTTTAATATGGGAACAGAACTGATGGCTGATGGGGTAAAAAGGTTCTCGAGTTGCGTCCAGGGACCAGAAGACGCCGTGTAGCTAGGCCTCCTGTTGGGATCTTGTTAGATGGAGCGACGACCTGGTTAAGGTTGCGGGAACGCGTTGGATGCGGATGGCGGAGCACCGATCTGTTTGGCAAACCTTGGGGGAGGCCTATGTTCAGCAGGACGTCTTTCGGCTGGAATGATGATGATGATAGCTTCATGCTGTAAACTCCTAGCTGTAGCATAGCGATATCTAACTGTGCGCGGTATACGTATGTTGTCGTATCTCAGTTCGTTAGTCGATTATGCAAAACTGAAATAGTTCTATTCAGAGCGAATGTTTAGTTTTCATTTCTGAACTGTATAAATAGAGGCGGCCATATTGCCAATGCGGCATACCGCCTGTCGAAAAGTTAATATCAAAATATGACGTAGGTAGGTACATTTAGTTACATTTATATTGTAAACTCATTATAATTACCCCGGTTTATAGACGTTTCACTGCAGGGCACAGGCCTCCTCTCAGAATTAGAGGACTTGGACCATAGTTCCCAAGCGTGCCAGTGCTGATTGGGAATTTAACACAAACCATTTTGCAGGCGTTTTGTAGGCGTAGGCGTAAGTATACAGGTTTTCTCACGATGTTTCCTTCACCGCTCTCTAAATGTGCTCTTGGTTTTCAAATTTGATTTGAAAGCACACGTAGGCACGTAGGTAAATTCCGAAAAACTCAGAGATGCAAGCCCGGGTTTGAACCCACGAGTCCCACGACCCAGGTTTGAGAAGCACTTGTCTAGTTTTAATTCAAAGACATAAAAAATTACGCGATAGAATACTTTATCAGTTTTCTACTTAACACCGTTTTAAACCACAGCCCACATAACGCAGCCCAAAAAGCCGACAGCAACCCTCCCAAATTACGTTTTCACGAGACACCGCATTTTTATTCAAACATTTAAAAAGAAAACAAGTATTTTCCCGCCAAAAACCGCGTCATAAACGACCCTGCCGAACTCGCGCAAATGCGTCCGTTACTCCGGCCGGTCCATAAATTTGAAAATGGTGCGGCCCGAACGGCCAATGGCGGCGCTGTATTTGAAAAACGAACGCGCGTTCGTTAGGACCCGCCATTTTTGTCGATAAAGCCAAGGGCTGATGGCGGGTTTTCGTTTTCATGTTATGTATGATGTCGATGATTTCGAGTAACAATGTTGGAGAAATATGAAGTCGCCTGGTTTGTGGATGTGGAACAGGGCTGTGGCTGTTTTTTAAAAATGTTTTGAGTTACAATTTTCCTATAAGAATAACATTATTCAAACTGTGTAAGTACATTTGTGGTTTAGTTCCTCTCAACAGCTTGTCCATTTCGGACGCAGGTACATACGGTCAAGGACTTTAATTCATGAGCCACCATGGAACCATTTCACAGTAAACGTCATAGTGACATAGCATTTTTTTTTTTTTTTTTGTTAGCCTGTTATAGTGTCCCACTGCTGGGCAAAGGCCTCCCCTCTTGACCTCCACAACTCCCGGTCAGGCGCAATGTCAGGCCAGTCCTTTGCGTACACGTCCAAATCGTCCTGCCATCTCCTTCTTGGTCTGCCTCGTCGTCGCTGGCCGTTCTCCGGCACCCACCAAGTGACCGTGTGAGCCCATCTTTGTGGGTGCATGCGACAGACATGTCCAGCATTAATTAACAAGGAAAATCGTAATGACTTTTCCTTTGAAAAGGTTCCATGGTGGCCCACGAATTAAAGTCCTTGAAAGTACAATATCAACTTATCAATCATTTGACTCTAATGATTTTAATTATTTTAAGCTATAAGTAGGTACATTCGTGACGTAGGTAGTTATACACCTTTTTATTTTGGCTTTAAAATGTCATTATGTCTTCTATTATAAAAAGTTTCATCAGACGTTCTATCTTACTAAAATAATAGCATAAATGAGAAAATTTGTAAAAAATGTTTGGATGTTTGAGCGTTTGTTATTCAATTAGGCAATAACGAATAAACAGAGTCGCGGGCCACAGCTAGTTTATAATAATTAGTAACAATTACCGAATTAATTTATTTCATGGCCCGCCATGATAACGCACACAAATCGCACGCTTAATTATTCTCATTTCAAAACTAACCCTTATTTTTTCTACCTAAAGTTTATTTTTGAAATGAGAATGGCTCTATTTGAGTCAGTTTCATAGTAAGCGTGCGAAATGCCCGCATCGCATCGAGGGGGCCTAATTAAAGATGCTTCAAAAGCCTTTCGGGCCTACCTGCACCATGCGGGTTTTTTGACTCGTTTATTGTGGTTATAATGAAATAATCACAATCATCATCATCTAAGGCGTTACAGCCGCGGGTGGGCCTTAGCCTGGTTCAGTAAATCTCTCCAGCCCGATCTATTTGCGGCCTCCCTTCTTCAACTTATCACCCCCAGTTTCTTGGTGTCCTGTTCGACGCCGTCCAACCATCTGAGCCTCTACTTCTGCGGCCTTCCGGCCGACCTTCCAGAAGGCGTTTAGGTGCTCTGGCCTCATCCATCCGCACCACGTGCCCTGCCCACCGCAGGCGTCCGATCTTTATGGCATTATGTTTAATTGGATGAGTTAACCTTGTTTGTTAAGCTAAATTCTCCTCCTTTGTCGGTATCACTCTTGACAGCGTGGTCGTGGTCATCGCTTCAGGCGTTGGTGGCAAGCTTCACAACTTCACACACAGCTTCTTCCTTCCTTTTTCTCTGATGAGCCTCAGTAATAGGGTCCCGTTTTTACCCTTTGGGTACGGAACCCTAAGAAAGAAAGATAAAGATAAAGATAGTCACATGAAATATCATCACTTCAGCCGAAAGACGTCCACTGCTGAACATAGGCCTCCCCCAAGGCTCGCCAAACAGATCGCATTTCGAACATGAAATATAATTTTTGGTAATTTATTGAATCAGGCGGAGGTCCACAACTACAATTACTTTGCTCTCCCGCGACCTTAAAACCGACCTTGAACCTTCAACCTTGACCTGACCAGACCTTGGCGGCTGAGCAAAGTAATTGTTTCAGTTCATAATTTTGTGTTAGATATTTTTATAGTTTAATGTCCAACACCTCTAAAATGGTTGACCATGAAATATCTCAGTTATTTTTTATAAAAAAAATCATGTTCGAATCAAAACATCCGTTTGAGAGCTACGATGCCACAGACTGACACGAATACACACACGTTGTATAGGTAAAACAAAGATCTACCTCACTTTTACCTCAAAGTTGACAAAAATCAAATAATATAAGTACCTCATTATGCCCACTCTTTCAGCAACTATAGATAAAACCGAAAAAATATACCTAATAATTTACATTAAAAATTACACATCAGAAATAATAATAAAACAATGAATATCCATCAGATCCCGAATTAGGGCTACACAATTGCTCTTAGCATTTGTCTAAATTTCATTTAATTTATACCAAGGCACGCCATTTCAAGACGTCAGTTAACAAATTCACTTTAATCCTACGTAACATTTAATTGCCTAGTCTACGATCGTGTGGCGTAAAATTCACTATGAAAAGATAATTTCAATGCAAAAAGCGTAATAACGACTATGCCGAAGCGCGTTTGTACGGGCGAGTAACTAGTCCAGTACGCCCGAGCTACCTACTTGCCTCTGGTGAGGGTTGCCAAGCAATTGGATTTTTGCGTAAAATGATAATAGACATACGAGTACGCGGGTCGCCTGAAAGTTTGTAAGTATGGGCGTGCGTGCGTGCATGGCTGTGTTTGTTATTCCGTAACTCTAAACTGGCTGTACAAATTTGAATGAAATTTAATATGCAGATAGCTAGACTTTTTGTCTCGATATCCTTGTAAAATCACAAAGTCGTATCCGTTAAAAAGTTCTAGACTCTAGAGACGTAAAACTTTGCACGGATATTCGTCGTACAACTTAAATAATAGATTACGGTAAGGCTGTATTGTTTGGGAAGTCCCATGAACTACTTGATAAGTACTGATTTAAATTTCGCTTTTATGATAGGTACTGATACTGCGTCAAAATCAGAAGGTTATGTTTTTATCTTTGTATTTCTTTGTGTCTGTGTTTTTATTTATTTTAGATTTCTTGAACTCCAAATATTTATGTTTGGTTTGAATGGATTAAGTTTAGAATTTCAAGCTGACCTTGGTCTTTATAAGTATGTGGATTCCTAGAGTTTTCGCGTAAAAACCGTTTTTCTTTAACAAGGTGTTTAACTTTTTCAATTTCGAGATTTATTATTTCGCGTTGGCATCCCTGCCTGCCTGTTGTTGCCTCAATTGGATGGCCGCTCTCGAGTGCCCAGTAACAAATGCAATTTGTCATAATACTGGGTTTTCGTGGAAAAGTTTTAACAATATGGATACTTTCTCAAGAACAGAGCTGTAGTTTTTGATGCTTGAAGAAAAATGAGACAATTTGACTGTTTGAGTCAAAGTTAGTTTAAAATAAAACTTTTGAAATATTCTTTTACATAGTTGCTTTGTTGGTTATATATAACAAGTTATGTTATGTGAAAATGGTTCTATTATCAAACATGGTTGTATGGTAATTATTAAGTACTATTTTGACCTAAATCGCGGTAGCGTAGTGATTTGAGCTATGATCTCTCAAGTAGAGGGTCGTGGGTTGTGAGTTTTTCGAAAATTAAGTGTGAAATTACATCTGTAATTTACCATGAGCTACTTATATGGTGAAGGGAAACATCGTTAGAAAATCTATACACAGATTCGACGATTTTTAATGGTTTAGGTGAAGTTCCTAATCCGCACTGCACTGCGACTGCGAGCTCTGTGCCCTGTTGGATGAATATAGACCGAGACGATGATGATTATTTTTATCTTGAAGTTTTTTCTTAAGTCAAAATAATGCTTTGCTAATGATTAACTAGTTTTAATCATATTTGAGCCAAAACTATTAAATATACTCACGTTCGTAAGTATGCTGAAGTAATTTTCTAGCTCAGTGAATACAAAGATAAACGATATTTCACTTAATTTAGCTTAACACAGCCACGTACAGGCTACAACTCAAATACTACCGAGCTACTCTATGCATCGAGTAATAATTCCATTTATTACGTTCCGTTAAAAGCTTGCAGTCGAGTAAATTAGCCATTTGGAAGCGTCCAGCATTCCGGTACGACAATGTAATTATTAAATTCCAGCATTCCCTGGCTCTTGCGTGCCGCACTGGCTCACTACGTTGTTATCTTTTATTTTACCTGAAATTGATATGACTGGTGCAAGTGTGTGGTATTAAGCGCTTGTTGTGGAGACGAGCTAATTAGATCGCTGGACACTGGGTATATAAAAAACAGGTCATAGATAAAGATACGTGAAAGTAAGACATTTAGCCACTTTCACAGGAAAACATACAATTTCACACAAATAAACAAATATCACAAATTATAAATAATTACATACACAATTTTGCCTGCAGCGCTGATTTTCTGCCAGAACCGTCTATGACTCACGTAACTTTACACAAATATACTACATAAACCACTTACATAAATGCAAATAAATAATATCGATTTATTTTTGAGTAGCCATAAAAAAATACAGTAAACAAATAGTAATAACTTTAATTTTAATACTACTTAGATGAAAAAAACCCGCCTGTATAATTCCCGTTCCCATAGGAATTCCGGGAAAATAAATATATCCTATGTCAGTCGCGGAACTGAGACGAATCTAATAACACCTCCTCACCATTTAAAATCCATTGATCCGTTTAGGCTGCAGGGCGTGCCAAAGAATGATACATAGGTACATAAATACATACGCTCGAAAAACATAATCCTCCTTCAACAGTCGGGTGAAAAGAAGGAAAATTTTGTCAACAAAAATGACACTGTCACTATCAAACTTGTAGTTACTCGTTTCATGGTTAGACTTCGTTGTTGTTCCTATCCCGTCGCAATTCCGCAAACTTTGCCCTTATTCCTCGCCTAAACGATAAAGGAACCCCTATGCAAAGTTTCAGTATTCTTTGTCCAAGGATTTGGGCTGGACGCTGACGAGACTAGTACAACACGGCTTTAAAACCACTAGACCACCACGGTTTTTTATGTATTAAGAAAATATTGTTTGTCACCAAATAACAATCCCCCTAATGACCATAAGTAATCAACCAGCATAACTTCAAGCAACATAATCTTCTTTCCAACAAATTGGCCCGCGGTAATACGTCCGTAACGAAGTTAGCGCCTTGAGGATACACGGCCAACTCCGGCTCCAGACAATTACGGACGTCTTGTGTATAATTAAACGTCCATCCGATGGGAGTGTATACACACTGTGTACTTGTACACATGGGTAGAAATCTGGGGGTTAAAATTTGTAAGGTATAAAGTTTAGTATCAATTTGCGTCGTTTTTCAACCAGTTCATAAAATGTATTATTAAGAATGATTGCAAAGCTATTTACAAGAATTTTACTCAGTTCTTGTAAAATAAAATTAAATAAGAATATTTTATACAACCTTAGGGTAAGACGTCAGACAGAAGTATAAAAGACACTGAAGAATAAAAAATGGACGATAGAAGACCTGCATTTTTTGATACAAAATTGTTGAATACTGTATAGATTTAGGCGTTACTTTGCGGATTTCCATGTTAGAATAAATGGAATACTTATTTTGCTCCTCCGTGAAGTGTAAGTTATGCAGAATAGCTATAATATGTTTGCGTTAAAAAAGTTTTTGGATTTTTATATCAATATGAATAGACGATACCTACTTTTTTACCGTACTCAATAGACTCCTAGCGCGACAGCTACGTCTGTGTGAACTAATAGTTAATTTTAATAGCTTAAATTGATTTGTTTTTTTTTCTTACCAGCGAGCCGCGACAACGAAGGCGACTCTCGCAACTACCGCTCCGCCGAGGAGCAGGCGCGTGATTTGGCCCGCTCCATACGCCGCGAGGTCGCCAAGCTCGAGAGCAAATGGAACTCGCTCGTCGACCGCAGCGACGCCTGGGGAAGGTGTCTGGATGATGCTGTACAGGTAAGAAGAATTTGACTAAAAGAAATAACAATAGCAAAAATACGTTTTCAACGCGGGCGACGTCTCCTTTATGGGCATTGAAGGCTTTCAGGGGGGGGGGGACTGGCAGTAGAGAGCTCAAAAATAAGGACGTTACCTAGTTAATGAACTAAAACAATTACTTTGCTCACCCGCGACCTTACAATAGTTACGTTTATGCAAGAAATGTGCGTTCATGCAGTTCCTCCACCTCCACACTGTACGAACACACACAAATCACATAAACCCAACCATCACCACCACCAAGCTACACTGACGCGTTTCGAACTCAACCAGAGCTCATCTTCAGAGTTACCACAACCGTATGCTATGATACCAAATGTTAAACTAACAAACCAAAACAAATGTTTTAACTTGTCACTGTAACTTCTCAAGTACCCACTTTATTTTTCTTATTCTCAAACTACCCCACAAAAATTAACTTTTATTGACATATTATAAAACTACCTTGAATTTTTTTGTTTATTTATTTATAAGGCATATTTAATTAATACTAACTGTTCAAATTCGACCCAAGCCGCAGTAAAGGAGAAGATACTAAATTTACCTGTTCATTAATAATAGACCCCATAGTGTTACCTACATAGTTACCTAGTTAGTAAGTAAGAGTCAAGGGGGGGATTATCTATGGATTTTACTATCTGATTTTTTTTTTAAATTTGGTTGAAAAACCATAATTATCGTCAAAATAACAACTAGTGGGGTATCTTAGCCGTGTAGACAGGGCAACTACGAGTACGCGATGCAGTGCGGACCAGGGCTGTCTTAATTCAAATTCACAGGTTTCAAATTTTCAATCCATCAGACCTTTTGTTCGAGCGTAGTTTAGTACTAAGCCCAAATTAAAACTTGGGTTAATATGATCTATTATCTAAAACACCTATTCTCTCATAAGGTATCAAACCCGATTAACTTATCCAAAAACTTTGACTTTTGCTTGACTTTGCCAAAAAGCATACCTTTATTTATTTCAGACGACCAGATGGCCTAGTAGGTAGAGAACCTGACTACGAAGCTTGAGGTCCCGGGTTCGATTCCCGCGTCGGGGCAGATATTTGTATGAATAATACGAATGTTTGTTCTCGGGTCTTGGGTGTTTAATATGTATTTAA
Organism: Archips crataeganus; assembly: GCA_947859365.1. Taxonomy (NCBI): domain Eukaryota; kingdom Metazoa; phylum Arthropoda; class Insecta; order Lepidoptera; family Tortricidae; genus Archips; species Archips crataeganus. The sequence goes on along the minus strand of OX402066.1, from coordinate 16,753,678 downwards.
GTATGTATCTATCTATATAAGTATGTTTATCCGTTGCCTTGTACCCATAACACAAGCTATGCTTAGCTTACTTTGGGACTAGGTCAATTGGTGTGAATTGTCCCGTGATATTTATTTATTTATATCGTTACTACTGAATTTCATAAGGACCGAATCCCAGAAAACTTGCTCCTACTACTAACAACAATATAGCTCTCACCTAGAATTACAGGGACTGAGCTATATTTAATAATAACAGTAACAATTTCTAAACAACGACTTCAGTTTGAAAACTTTTACTACTAGTATGATACTCAAGCAAAGCTCATTTTAAAATGCGTCTAAATGGAGCACGAAACGAAATTAGCTGCGTGGAACGCCATCTCTACAATTTAGTAGGAACTATCGCGGCATTAGTCGATGCGCGTCGCAGCTGCATCGGCTTTGCGACATGACGTTGTTTTACGATGACGGTGCAGAGATGGCGCTAGTAGCGCGTTTAAAGAAACTCCAACGATTTAAATAGGTAACTTGCAAACCCAATGTGGTTTCTGGTTTACGAATAAAGTTTCGTCTTTGTTTATGGTTTAGCAAAAAAGTCCGTATCGGGTGTTACTCATTCAGGATTCCATAGTTTGAAAATTGTTATTAAACTTTTCAAGTTATAGTTTGCCAACGGCAAAATTAACTTTTCACTTCTCATTCTCGTAAAGTCGTTCTGTATAATCGAGAGAGAATCTTCGATCAATATTGTTGATCGAAGGAGAGAATACTAAGGAAGGACGGAGAGAATAGTAAGACTAAGGCAATCGGGCGCAAACAGCCACGAACAATAGAAATTTATAATATAAATATATATAAATAAAATAAATATTATAGGGGACAATCTTACACAAATCGACCTAGTCCCAAACTAAGTAAAGCTTGTACTATGGGTACTAGACGACGATAAACATACTTATATAGATAAATAAATACTTAAATACATAGAAAACATCCATAACTCACAAACCAAATAAATATTCGTGCTCATCACACAAATAAACGCCCTTACCGGGATTCGAACCCAGGACCTCTTGCTTCGTAGGCAGGGTCACTACCAACTAGGCTAAAGCGGTCGTTAAAGTTTCTTGTTTTTTTTTTATAATCAGCTTTGCTTTGATTGTAGTTAAAATTGGTGTCAATTGTCCCATGTTTTTTTTTACGTGATGGTATTTAAAACTAAAAAGGGAAGGTCATTAAGTCAAATAAAAGCTTATAAGAACACCCTCAAATTGATATGTAAACCAGATTAAGCCATCGAAACTCTTGCATTATTTAGCGACCCATATCCTGTCACCGCTGCCTCGATCACTAATCGCCCGTTCGCATGCGCGTGCGACGGTAAATCGACGTGGGGCTTTGGTCTCACGCGCAGCTGTGGGGACATTTCCGCCTTATGGTATAAGTACTTAGTTGCTGCCCGCGACTCCGTCTGCAAAGAATTCGTCTATCGCTATCCCGCAGAAACTATGCAACATTCGGGACTCAAACTTAACTCAAACTTACCAAACATCTAAATCGGTTCAGCGTCAAAATTCCTTTTGCCAAAATTGTAAGTCATAACTTTGCCATAGAAATGACGATAACGATATACGGTATATCAATCAAAGACCATCACCTCTCCGGCAACCATCCAACCCGTGACGTCCGACCTGCGTCGCGGCGGCTGCACCCCACACAAAGCCTCGCATATATCAATAAAATTATGGCTGGTCACTGAATTAGGCAGATTGGCATTCCTCCCCTCACGGGATTTGGGTGCGGAAAATTGATTTGTTTAAACAATTATGACGGGCTGTCTCTCCACCAGCGTGACGCAAAAACAAATCGATTGCGGTGGTTGCTTAAGAGGGTACGATGGCTGAGAGACTTTTGAGAAATAGGTATTTTAATGAAATGTCGCTGTCTCGCCCGAACCCCTCCGTGTCAGTACAGCGAGAGCGAGACAACTGCAGCTCAGGCCGTTAATAGGCGCTTAAAATTGATCAAAACAGCATTTCGTAATCCCCTGTTTTCTTCTCGAAAACTGGACCAATAAAATTTTTTTTTTTTCAAAAATAATTAGGGGACAGATTTAGCTATGCCCCTATGTTTTCCTTTTTTTGTTTTTATCAGTGATTCTTTTCTGATGAGTGTCTGAAAATGACGTTGAAATTGGGCAATTTTTTCAGTTTTTGAAAGCTCATATTTCTCATGTTAATTGAAATATGGAAAAAAAAGAAACATATGGGCATAGCTGTAGTAGATACCGATTACACAGTAAAAAAAAATTGGCTCTAAAGCCATTATCCAGGGAGGAAACAGGGGATTACGTTTGTATGGAGAAATGGTGCGCATCGTGCCCTCTTAAGTGTGACTTGCGCCAAGTTACTAAAGCTATCGTCATCATCATTTCAGTCGAAAGACGTCTACTGGTGAACATAGGCCTCCCCGAAGATTCGCCAAACAGACGGGGCGCTATTCGCATCCAACGCGTTCCCGTAACTAGTTAGTGTTGGAGGTCTACCTACATACACTGCGTCTTCCGGTCGGTGCATTCGAATCCGTATCGCCCTAAGAGCCATAATCACACTGAAGATTTGCGAACGTATCTATTAAAAGCGGAGCGAGTGAGAGGCACGCACACAGTGACAACCGCAATGACGTACCGCGAGCGTAAGATGAAGCTGTCAAATGGTCGCCACGCACACAAGCAAGAAAATTCAGGACGTTTTGTATCACAGTGTTTGCTACTGACACTCTGTCTAGTGTACCTATAAATAATCAAAGCTGAACGCGTTTTGGACGCTCCGAGGCTACCTGAATACCCTGCCCTGTCCTCCCACCTGTCCCATTTCCAATTTTTCTCCAACCCGCTAGCCGGTTACCTTAGGATCCTCATTTTATATTTCATACTAATTACGAACTGAAACATGGATGCACAGAAAGAAAAACCGGCCAAGTGCGAGTCGGACTCGCGAACCGAGGGTTCCGTACAAATTTATATGTATCTATGATCATCCAGTCTTAGCAGACCCCTGCTCTTAAGCAAAATGTGAGCAGTGTGGGATCATTGTAGATTGGGTACGGATATAGACAGACAGGCAAAAAAATTTATGCCTTTCGCAATTTTTTCTTTATCTGTGCTATAAGACCTTGCTTCGTACCAAATTTCAAGATTCTGAGTTCACGGGAACTACCCTGTAGGTTTTGATTCCCTTGCGAGTGTCGACAATTTGCGGAAAATCTTTTGATTGCGTTAAAAATTTATGCTTTTCGCAATTTTTCCTTTATCTGTGCTATAATACGTTGCTTCGTACCAAATTTCAAGATTCTGAGTTTACGGGAAGTACCCTGTAGGTTTTGATTCCCTTGCGAGTTTCGAAAATTTGCGGAAATTTGCGGCATAAACGGCTGTATCTTTTGATTGCGTTGGCTTAGAAGTTTGATTTTTTTACAGCTCCAAGGGACCGTAGCCCTGAGTATTTGATATAAATTTCAGCTTGATACCTCCACGCGTTCCTGAGAAAAAGGGTCTTGACAGACAGACGGACGGACAACAAAGTGATCCTATAAGGGTTCCGTTTTTTCCTTTTTAGGTACGGAACCCTAAAAACACAGAAAAAGACCAGCTCCGGGAATCGAACCCGGGTCCTCAGCATACCGTGCTGCGTACTTTTACCCCTACACCACAGACGGTCGGGATATAGCACGAATTTTTCCTATGCATCACGTCTTAGCTCGCTTAATCACTTAAAGCAGCGATAAAGCAACATCTATTATGTTAATACTCTCAACGAGAGACGTCAACACTCCTTCGGAACTAACCGCTCACCCGGACCAAGAGATGTCGCTACTAAGCCATACTTTTTCAAGTTTGGTATGAAGTATCATTTTGTATTTTTATTTTTCAACCCCATTTTTTTTTACTTTTACGGTCATCCTGTGAAATCCATAACGAACTGAAACATCCGGATACACACCATCCGCATTTCCTCCTCTGTAACTTCAGTCTGTACACTTAGATCTAAGCCAACATGTCAGATAGACGTTGTGGGGGAGCGGTCACTGTAAAGGGGGGTAGGGGGAATCAGCAAACTATTTTAATTACTAACCCCAGCGGTCCACCAACTTGTGAAATTCTACCATGAAATAGGTTGACGTTCTTAATGGATACTGGGTTTCGTTCAAGAGTTGATTTGAAGATTTTTTGAAAAATTTTCGGATAACTCAGTCACGGACACGACCAATTTGAGTTTTAAGTTTAGTTTAGTTTATTTATTTAATATAGGTTTACATCATAATTTAGATAAGTACGGTCAAGTGTAAAAATAAGTATCGATTTAATCCTCACATCGTTAATTCGACGATATATCAGCTATGGGACATATTTATGAGCAAGTTGTGTGCACCCATATTTTTACACTTGACTGTAACGAAAGTGGTACAACAGTGACAGGTTGATAGCCTATAATATCATCATCATCATCATTTCAGCCAAAAGACGTCCACTGCTGAACATAGGCCTCCCCCAAGGCTCGCCAAACAGATCGGTCCCGTGCCATCCGCATCTAACGCGATCCCGCAACCTTAACCAGGTCGTCGCTCCATCTTGTTGAAGGCCTACCTACACTGCGTCTTCCGGTCCGTGGACGCCACTCGAGAACCTTTTTGCCCCATCGGCCATCAGTTCTACGAGCGATGCCTACAATATACCTTAACTCATTTCCTTAGTCGCTTTTTACTGAATACAAACATGGAATAAACAACATACAACAAACAAGAAGTTACACACATACACGTTTCAAATCTCATGGAAACAGTATCTCTTGGTTGCTCGGTCTATTGCCCCACATCCCGTGTACCCCCCATTCGTCAGCCGTCGATAGGTTTGCATTTTGTCGATAACAATGCGCCGAGTTCGTTATCTCGCTCGTTATGCGACCACTTGCGACGAGTGCGCTAGTGTTGTGCTTTGTCGATGCCGGTGTCGATATTTTTTGTTGTTTCTTAAGACCAAAAGGTAGAGAAGTTAATAGGGACCGGAAAAATAGAGGACAAAAGACCTCAAGGCTGTCCTAAGCGATGGTCAGATCAGATCTCGGAACAACTGGACTTAACTGTCAGCGCAGTACTTCATCAAGCGATTGAACGCAGCCGATGACGACAGAATAGTCGACAGTGTTAAGAGTCACAATCCTCAGCAGTGAGGGAGCGATTAAAATGATGATGAGATCAAAAGGCTGCCCCAAAAAGAATAAATACAAGTACATACTTATACTTTACTTGTACACATACATAGATGCACTTTTGATCTGATCGTGGCATAATTGTTCACTATGCGAAAAGTCGTCTGTTCGATCGGTCTGTCTGCATGTGGGATGAAAAGTAGCCATAACATAATATTAATCTGATATAGTAGCCGTTTAGGGCATACGTATGCACACACGCGTATTTACACACCTACAAATCTGAACAGAACCCTCGTTGCGCAGATCTGACTCGCACTAACCCGATTTTTTTTCTTTATTGATTACACACGACTTGGAAATCATTGCAATCAACTTAAGTTTAATAATTCTTAATTTTTAAATTCAATGCATAATATACATTGAATATAAAAATAAAGCCTGAATTGCATTCAAGCATTGAATTAAATAATAAAGTTGTTGAGCCATCTTCTGTACCATATTTCAAGCGAAATAAAGTTGTTTGTATTTGTATTTGTACAAAAAGAAAATACAATATTATTTAATTGGTCACATCCCTTAATCCTACGTTAGTAAACAACTTAAGTAAGTTTTTTCCCGCATAAATATTACCTACGCTGTCGCGCGTGACATTTATACTTTTTGATAAAGAGAACTTACATTTCTATCGATCAATCGACTTCCAAATGTATCGACAAGCCCCATCTCTTTCAAATATTCGTTGTGGTTAGATCGACGCTCGTTAGTCGGCTTGAAATCCGTTTCGGTTTTTACTGGTGCGCCACGCCCTCGGAAAATGTTTCGGTGGGCAAAACTGGAATACTTTGCCCATTGTACAATACAACGATTTATTCATTCACAGGGTAATGCCCGCAACACCGTCTACTTGAATTCTACTTGGTATGGATTCAGTTTGAGACCCTTCAAAGGGACATACTATAGTAGTTCCAATCATTTATTTTCTCGATGACAGATCTAGTTTGAAAGTTTAGTGTTGTGACCAAATAAGTGATCAGTAGATACGATATCGATCTAATTTTAAAATTAAGTACCTGGGCGATCGAGCTCTGCTCGGGCAGAAACTCGGTACCAAGCGTTTTCCCAGAGATAAGACCAAGCTAGATCAATTTTTCATCCCCCAAAACCCCCCCATACCAAATTTCATCGAAATCGTTGGAGCCGTTTCCGAGATCCTGATTATATATTTGCGGGGGGTTCGGGGGTTTCAAGGGGGGATGAAAATTTCATTGATTTTGCCGTAGGATGCACAGTTTTCAAGATATTTGACAAAAACACCGGAGGGGGGGTGAGCCACGTTAAACTATCGTCCGTAAACCGACTTTACAGACAACCAGTTTTTCTTGTTCTTTGCTCCCAATAGGGAACGTGCACATAGACGGTGCTGCCAACTGGTGTCATAAGGGTGCCATCAATTTGAATGCTTTACCTTGATAAGTTTGTTTTACTGTCCGCATAGTGTCTCTTTTATCGCATTAGTGCTGCCGCCTATAGTTACTGCACGTTCCCTATAATACTTTTTCTCACAAAAGAAGAAACTTCGTTTTCTCATGAAAATAAAACTTTAAAAAAAAACTAAAATCCTTAAAAAAAACGTGGAATCGAACCGAGGTCGGCTGGATCCGCGACCACCCGATTTCTACTGTGCTATTATGATCTGCTCGAAGCCGGCGAAATTTAGCTTTGTATTCTAATGCAAACAAAACTAGCCGGAAAACACGAGTAAAAGCGGTTTTCTGAAAATGAAACATAGCTAGATCAGTTTTTCATCCCCGAAACCCCCCTCTTACCAAATTTCATCGAAATCATTGGAGCCGTTTCCGAGATCCTGATTATATATATATATAAGAATTGCTCGTTTAAAGATATTACATAAATAAAAATTACCCGTTATTATAATTATTTCATTTCATTGTCGATTACCTATCTATTCCTACATTATCGATATTTCAATCATAACATCACTATTTGTATTGCCATAGAATGTAACTTTATTAAAACGTTTATTATTTATCGTACTTTAAAAAAAATTACTGCATATATGGACTCAATTCGGGAACCTATCGATGTTTAGATAATTATATTTCCGAAGGTTTAGAATCCCGAAAACTTCATTTGTCCGAAAGCATTTTTTTCTGAAACTGTAAATATTTCAGGATTTATTTCAGGACCATCGTGTAGAACCCTTTAGGTTAGGTTAGGGTTGTTTTATAAAAATCCTGAAATAGTTACAGTTTCAGAAAAAAATGCATTCGGATAAATGAAGCATTCAGGATTTTAAATATTCGGAAAAAAATATTTCTAAATTTTGATAGGTAACCACTCAATTCGTCTTAGATGAATATTATAAGTATGGGATCAAGGAACAAAATTAGGCAGTTGTCGTATTTTTTTTACCTCGCATTTAAAAGTTAATTTTTGCTTAAAAAACGCAGTTACATTCTACGGGAGGCTGTCATCGAGAAAATAAATGATTGGAAATACTATAGGATAGCTTTTAAGAGGGCTTAAAAACTCAGAGGTGTGAGCCCGGACTCGAACCCAGGACCCTCTGCTTGAGAGACCATAGGTCAAACCACTAGGCCACTACGGCTTTTTCGATACAATATTATTATGAATGGAAGTATTATTTTATTTAATCGTATGGCGTAAAACATTAAACGATTACACTAAAGAAAGAAACTACAAAATAAATTAGCTATAAATCCGCATTCAGTTCAGGGTCCCAAGCCACGAGATTGCGTTAGGTGTTAGATTGTACAGATCTCCAGGGGAGCCCGAGTATGAGTGTAGAGGGCAGCGCTGTACAATGTAATGTACAGTATTTACCTTTTAAAAATGTTTTTTTACCAACACCCCCATGTACATACGATCTATCTACAGGAAGTCACATTAGCAATCTAAATTACAGATAGGTACACCAGCTCGTATATCACCCTATGCGCATAGCCTAAACTGAATCACAGGGAAGCACTCCGAGCTTAATATATGCGCACGCACGTCTGTCCGTGCTTGCGTAGCCTCCGAACCTCCCCCTTTGTTTGTATTAATATGGGTATATTTTTCGCTTTTTGCTGCAGCTTATCAAAAGGGGTTTAGCATAATTTTTAATGTGTACCGTGGTTGGAAACGTCCCGTGAATGAGTGAAAGATACAGATAGGTAGTTATAGTAGACCAAGTAAGTTTCTCTTTAATTTTATAATGTAACTAGCTGTTTCCCGCAACTCCGACTGCGGCTAAATGACCAAAGACCTATTCTCAGACCTACCGAATACAGAGAAAAAAGTTTTATAAAAATCGGTCAAGCCGTTTCGGAGGAGTTCGATAACAAACACCGTGACACGAGATTTTATATATTAGACTAGTTATTTATATATTAGCTAGCGACTCCGTCTGCGACGAAAAATAGCCTACGACCTATTCTCAGACCTACCAAATATAAACAAAAAGGTTTCATAAAAATCGGTCAAGCCGTTTCGGAGGAGTTTGATAACAGACACCGTGACACGAGATTTTTTAAAAATTCAAATCTTGGAAGTTGAATTTGACCCACTTCTAGTTGTCGGATTTACTTGGAATTTGGTATACTTATTTAGGTTGGATGAAAATGCAAGTACAGTCAACAAAAAGTACCGTCAGCGAAAAAGCTTGCATTGAAAACGAAATTTTTAACAAAAACTTATTTTACGACAGTTCCCACATCAAAATAAAAACAATAAAAAAATTATTGCTAAAATTACCTTGACGTTTTGACCATATCTCAGTGGCAGTGGTCACGAGTAAAATCCCGAAGCCCTGGGTGAAATAATAACAAAAAATAAAAAGTTTTATTTTATTTAAATTTACACTTCAGTTTCATACAGTGACTCTTCAAAAAAACAATGGATGCAAATGAACCTTTTCTCTCCTTAACGCCAATAAGTTAATTTATCAGCTCATTGCAGCAATTATTTATTTTAATTAGCAAATTTATTGTATTAATACACAAATGAATTCGCAAATATTGCGGTGAGCCATGCATACTAAACACATGGTACAAAAAAGCATACAAAAACCTACCTTAATACCACGTTAGAAAGTAGAAAATCCAACGCATCCACACAGGTGTGTTTCAAGTAGGCAATTCAAATTGGGCTTTATTGTGCGAGAGTAAAAGTTGATTGCGCGTTGGGAAGATGCGTAGTATAGTTATACAGGATGGTTATTATAATAAATTGTTTGCGGTTGCGGCTGTATGTGCCAGTGTTTTGTCGGATTGCGTATTCGGTTAAAGGCATCCTGTATAATATTAACTTTTTATGCTAAATTTATGAACATCATCATCCATCATCATCATAATCATTTTGTCATCATTCCTCTGCCTGCACTGCCCTGGCTCAGGCCTCCTCTCAGAATGAGAGAGCTTGGGCCGTAGTTCTCACGCGGGCCCAGTCCGGATTGTAAACTTTACAAAATTTCATACAGCTTAGTATCTTTAAACAACGAGCCTATCTATATCTCAAAGGGCCGGCAACGCACCTGTGACACCCTTAGTGTTGCGAGTGTCCATGGGCGGCGGTGATTGCTTCCCATCGGGTGACCCACACGCCCGTTTTCCCCCTTTCATATAAAAATACCTACATGAGAAGGTGATTGATACGTCAAGTTTCAATTCTCCAACGGTCTAACTAACCGTCCGTCTCCCAGTACAGCCCTTCAGTGTACGGGGGCTATAAAACTGAGTCATTTACACAATACAAGTAAATTGACCTTCCAGTGGGACGCACTGTCAAATGCAGTGCAATTCATTTGGTGCTCTTTGAGGAAAGTTTTATGGCTTAGTGATGAACGGAGCGATGGACGGAGCGATGAGCGGAGCGTAATATCGTGTTGTCCAACATTCGTACAAAAATGGGTTATTAAGAACAAATAAATAAGGTAAATAAAATAAAAGTAAATTATTATTATTGTAAATTAGATAAATAAAAGCGTTACAGTAAAAAAAATGCGCTATGAAATTTAATAATATAATACATAGAAAAAAACACGAAAAAAATGAAACCATTACAACTAGGGATTTTTGTAAGTCGTCTATGGCATTGAGTAACAGGGGCTAAACCGTCAGCAAAAACCATTCAGATCTATTCGATTATTCCAACCCAGCTATCAATATCACTTCACTATGCTACCAGACGTCAGACTCTAACATCTAACATCTGATAGCATAATGCTGCTGCTGGTGAAGTTGCGATACTCTGAGGATGAGCTCTGATTGAGTTTGAAGCTGGTGGTGGTGATAGTTCGGTTTGCGTGATTTGTGTGTGTTCGTACAGTGTGGAGGTGGAGGAACTGCATGAACACACATTTCTTGCATATAAACGTAGCTCTATCACAGGGTTGCAGGAGAGCAAAGTAATTGTATCAGTTCATTAAAAAACACTCTATAAAATCTATATAAATAAAAATCAGTTTCAGTAAATCTATGTACGTGTATAAAGGCAGGTTTATACAGGGTCAGTAACTGACTACGAATTCGCGACACGTCAGCGCTGACCCGAGAAATACCCAATGTAAATTGAAAGTCAGCGCTGACCCCCACCACTGTACTGACTTCAAATCAATTTACATTGGGTATTTCTCGGGTCAGCGCTGACCTGTCTCGAATTCGAAGTCAGTTACTGACCCTGTATAAACCTGCCTTTACTTTAGAACGGGTGGACCTATTTGTCTAATTTTTTTTGTGTTAGTATCAAAAGGTTTGTATGAAATATTTTTTTTTTAGATTAGTAGTAGGTACCCGTGCAAAGCTAGGAATAAATAAAAACAACTTAGGGCCGATTTTTCAATCATCGAATAAATATTATCTGACGGATAACGTGTAATGCGGCTAAATTGTAGTGTCATGCATACAGTGCAACCGATGCAGTGCAGTCAGTCAACTTATTTAGCCATTCTATAATTTAACCAGTTGATAACATTTATCCGTTGATTGAATAATCGGCCCTTAAAACGATATATTATTGAACATACATTCGGGAAAACGAGAGAACTCTACAAGGTCTCCCGCTCTTCCTATACGAGCATGCTCTCTCCCTCTCTCGCGTATATTCGCGCAAGTGACAGATATACGGCGCCGCCGGCGCCGGCGCCGCTCGCTCCACAGCCATAGCTATGCTTAATGATGTAGTTTAGGATAAATAAGACATAGTGACATAACCACACGACTGCTATGCGGATGCTTGTTGCTGTAATATATCTTGGTCTATCCTAGATCCCTACTTAACCAACAGTGATAGTGTTTGTTTTAAAAAAATAAAACGTTTTAAGCACAGTCACCACGTGACATGCACGTGAGTAATCCGTATTATTTCACTATCACCTTGAATGCTCCCTCCCATGTTTGATGGCGACTGTACTAAAATAAAGAGTCATTAACATCATCTCAGCCTATATACGTCCCACTGCGGGGCACAAGCCTCCTCTCAGAACGAGAGGGCTTGGGCCGTGGTTCCCATGCGAGCCCAGTGGGAATTGTGACTTCACAAGGACTTCACACGCAGCACTGAATTTCCTCGCAGGTGTTTACAGGTTTCATCACGGTGTTTTCACCGTACCTAAATCTCATGGTAAATTTCAAATATATTTTATGATTTCGCACATAAATTCCGAAAAACTCAGAGGTGCGATCCCGGATTCGAACCCACGACCCTCTGCTTGAGAGGCAATTGATCAAACCATTCACGACTTCAATAAATATGTAATAAATAAAGACCAAGTAATATATATTTATTTAATGTATTCTTCCACAGGTAAGCCCACATAATTTTTAGAAGATACTTCATTGCTACATTTGTAAGTACCTAGTAACTATAATTAGGTTAGGTTATGTATCGGTCGTTTGTTCTGTTCGCCGCCAGACAGCGCTGCTCGTTGCAATCGCAACGGCTGCGTTCAGCATACCGCGTAAGGCAGTGTTGCACGGCAGGGTTTCTGTGTTCGATAAAAATGGTCTCGCCGGAAGACCAGCGCTGGCTCCACCCCAGGAGTCCGCATTTATGCTGAGGCGGGACCTTTTTCGTACACTTTTTCATATATTATTTTATTTTTATTTTATATTTTAAAATTGTATTGTCTTAATAGTTGTTTTTTATTTATTTATTTTTTATTTTTGTGTGTGCGAAATAATTTTTTTCATTTCATTTCATTTCAATTATTTTTTCAGACTTATTTAAGGTAGAATGAATGAACAAGTTTATGTAGAATGAAACTCTAACCAACTATAATAAACAGTAGTACCTACATAATTTGTTAATAAGTACCTACGCACCTGTATAATGTTTTGAAAGTCGCCCAGTGGTTCCCCCCATCGGAAACAATCAGTCCTAATATCGCATCACATTAATATGTAAACGACTGCACAGTGGTGCGATTGGCTGGCTGACGGCCAAAATTGAAATTGCACTTTTTCTTACTGATGTATGATCGGAGATAACTGGGTTTATTTGGGGGTCAGAGGACTTGTGTGCTTTTGTTTGATATTTGAGCATTTTTTTTAATTCCACTTTTTTTATATTCTAATAATTTTATGTTATTCCTATCCAGAAACACGAGCTCTTTCAATCTTAATATGAAAAAAAAATGTCCTTTGGTTTTTTTCCCTATTTTGTTACTATTTCATACATTTTGTATGGCGTGGCGTAACGAAAAGGAAAAACATAAAAAATGTATGTCATTTTCGGGACATTTTTTTACTACTACAAGGATGGAAAGAGCTCGTGATTCTGAGTAGGAAATTAGGAATAACATAAAATTGTTGGGAATATTAAAAAAAAGTGGTAAGTTGGCTTGTTTAACCTTTAAAAAAATTGTAACGTATGAACTTATGTGCCCATAAAATTTTTTAGCGGTAACAATAGCTACTGATCTAAACAGTAGATGACACTTGATTCAGAGTCAAAGTGAATACTTTTAATTCAATTAAGCCTATAACAAGCACTTAAACAGGGTTATTTGTAATTCACTGACATCCTCTTAACCCTGAATTCCTATCACTCAAACAAATGTTTTTTGTTTTACGACTTTTTAAAATTAAGCACTTTTTTCCCATACAAATACACAGAGTATCGTAAAAATAAGAGATAACGTTACTTATTACACCAAAAATACTAAGTTATGACAAAAGCCGTAAAACAAAAAACATTTGTTTAAGTGGTAGGAGTTTAGAGTTAAAAGGATGCTAGTGAATTACAAATAACCCTGTAGATATCGAAAAATTTACCACCGGTTTGGAAAAAACCCAGTTGAGAAAAGTCCGGAAAGAAACTCAACAAGTTTCAATAAACATCCAAATACCTAGACGTCTTCACAAATTTTCTCGCTTATAATATTTTTAAATTTAGAGCCGATACAGAGGGACTGCATTCCACCTGCAACGTTACTGCAACTGCTGAATGCCCATACATTTCAGTCGCAGTTAGCGTGCAGCTTAAGAAAGAAAGAAAGAAAAACATTTATTTATAACAACAATAACACGTACACGGGCTTAAATTAAGAGTACAAACATAGACATAGGTAGGTACAACACCCGGCCATAAAGATTGCACATCGGTCTTTGGAAAGACTCGGCAAATGTCGGCATCGTAGAGCGTTGTCGCACGCTACTTACAAGTAATGTGTGACAACGCTCTACGAAGCCGACATTTTGCCGAGTCTTGTTCCAAAGACCGATGTGCAATCGTTATGGCCGGGTACTGCAATCGGACCAAGCGCCGGCTTACCAGTTTCAAAACAAATTTGCTTGCATCCGTTAAGTTCATTGTTATGGATTGGTATGGACAGATGTCTAGCCACTGCATGCAAACTGGGCCTTTAAGGTGTCAAGCTGGCGTCTGGACCGATTGTACATGTTGATGTTGCTATAAAGGGTACCGACTCAGCGTGTCGCTGGTTAAAAAAAACCAGCACTGGTCACACTGGTCACTGGTTCACTTGTTTACGTGCAGTTTTGCCGACTGGAATGCAACTTCAATCGAAAATGTATGGGCAGTTGGCAGTAAGGTTGCAGTTAGAACGCAGTTCGTCTGTATCGGCCGTTAGTTTCAAAATAGTGCCTTTCATTATTTTTTATTGTGTTCTCATCCCATCTGCAGCGAATTTTCTTTAATATAAAATTAGTAATACAGCTAAGATAACATAAAGCATTTTAAGATTCTGTATAGATAGCCCCTTAAGCTCACGCTAAACTCTGAAAGTAAACTGTTTACTTTATTAAAGTTTACTAAGAATATCAAGTACGTAGCTGTATAAATTTATAACGTTATAAAATTAACTTGACGACTTAATAAAGTTTAAGTATTAAGTTGAAGTATCCGCTAGACAAGCTTTATATGGAGCACCAACAATGAAGTCATAAAAAGTTTAAAGTCATTCGACCGAATCAAAATTACATTTATTGATGATAATTTCGTTGATTTATTCGAGCTGTAAAATTTTCTAAGCGTTATTATTTTACGGTTATTGTTACTTAGTAGCTGTTGTCCGCGACTCTGTCCGTGAAGAATAGAGGTATAAAAAGTAGCCAACGACCTATTCTCAGACCTACTAAATATAGACAAAAAGGTTTCATAAAAATCGGTCAAGCCGTTTCGGAGGAGTTCGATAACAAACACCGTGTTATGAGATTTTTAGTCATTCAGATTAACAATTGTGTCAGTTTTATGACTACTCATAATAACTGTATGAAAAATAGTCACAAAATTGACCCAAAAAACAAGGATTGTTCATTATGAAAATAAATTGTACAAAATTAAAATCACGAGATTTTGAATAAGAAACCCCTAAAATACCTAATTGAAAAAGTAAACGGTACACTTTTTTGAAAATGCCCGGTTATGAACGTTGAGATAGATTCACTCGCGGGTCTCAAAATGACGTGATAACTTCGCCTGCAATAAATAGATGGCGTTGTCCAAGCGAACGCTTTGCTTTAAAAAAGTTATTGTAACCTTTCGTCAGTCAGTTCAGTAATGACTTATAGCGATATGGCACTGAGACGTGGCCGCTAACGATGGGCCTCATAAGAAAGCTCAAAGTCACTCAGAGGGCGATGGAGAGGGCTGTGCTCGGAGTTTCTCTGCGGGATCGCATTAGAAATGGTGAAATCCGCGCAAGAACTAAAGTCACCGACATAGCTCAAAGAATCGCCAGATTCCAGTGGCAGTCAGCAGGGCACGTCGCTCGTAGAACTGATGGCTGATGGGGCAAAAAGGTTCTCGAGTGACGTCCACGGACCGGAAGACGCAAAGCATGATGGATGATGATGATTAACCTTTCGTCATGGATTTCTAGCACGAGCCAAACCGCGGGGTCATGCTAGTATAATATGAAGTACCAAAATGCTAGCTATACATTGCACGGCACAAGTGCCACTCTGAGCAGTCTTAATTACCCAGAAATGAGGAGCCGCAGTGGCTAAGCCGTGCACAGTGGGGAGAGGTAGCGGGAGCGATGATCAAGACTAAGAAAATGTATTCACAGTGGAAAAAATGTTACTGCAACGGTATAAGACCATTAAAGTGTACTACTTAGTCAGAATTACCGCTTTTTATTTAGTTAGAAGGCGTAAAGAAAATGAGACCATATTTTTTGTTTCGTTCACTCACTCACTTATATGGAGACTACTTACTTTTGCTTACTTTGTTTATGGAGATTATATTAACACAAAATTTTCACTATTCCATACAATTTCCAAATATCTTTTACTAAAAGTGATATTTTCACTTCTAGATCAAGAGTCAACTAGCTCAAAATAATCCACCATTTTAGACCCTCCTGAAAGTCATCATCATCATCTTAATCGCTCTCTCACTGCTGAGGATCGTGACTCTTACATTTGTCCATTAGATGTCGCCGTCGGCTGCGTTCAGTCGCTTGATGAAGTGCAGCGCCGAAAAGTAGATGAAGTCTAAATTAAGATGGGAATTATTTTGAGTTAGGCGACTCTTTATCTACGTGTGCGAATGCTATGTGACACTATAGCTAAACCGTTTAAATGAGTCTCACCCGCGCAGTAAAGGGGCTGGGGGGGGGGGGTATGACGACAATGGGTCGAAGGAGGTGCGGGCGGCAGGCACACGAGGCGCGCTCGCCGCCCGCACCTCTCTTGGCCCCTTTGTCGTCATACACACTAGCCCTAGCCCCTGCACCGCGAGGGCGAGGATCCATTGAAACGATCTAGCTATAGTGACGCATATCACTTAATTGATTGACATGATTTTATTTTCTTATTTTTTCCAGAATTGATACGTTTTGACGTCTCGTCAGTTACCAGACTATAGTTGAGTTTTGGTTTCGAGAAGATAGGGACAAGATTCTAAAGCCGAAATATTCGCTGCCGCTTATGTCTACGTCAGCACTCAGCCGCTAGCTTTTTATTCTGCCCGCCTGTTCATAAATTCATAATTAAATAGCGAACTAGCACGCTCGTTACTGTTCGGAGCTAAAATTTTATTTAATCCCCCGACCATTCAGCTGCTGCTCCGTGATCTTATTTACCGCACTTTTATTGAAAAAGTTTATTTTACTTGCTGTTTGAGAGTTCTTCAGACTGGCCATTCAAAGATATGTGAGAACATACTTTAGACAGTAGATACTTTACCTAGCAAACAAGGGGCTCATAATGATAATCTCTGGGTGTCCCAAAACTCGACGAAAACCTGGTACCGGGTGAGAAGCCTAGTTAAAGCAGTTCTGGAAAAAATAAGAAAACATATCCATATCTCTTGTTTTTTTTTCTCACGCAAGTCTTCCAATTCGCGAAAAAAAGACAAAAAATGTACCCATTGATGTGGGCACCGTTCGGGAAACTCCGCAATATCTTTTCGTCCAAAATACCTCAGTGCCTCAAAACAAAAGTCTTTGATCAGTGTGTGTTGCCAGTGATGACATTATGGATTCATTCATTCTCTCGAATCAGTAATGAGGAGATCGCAGAAGAAACGGGGTGACTGACATAGTCAAACGGATTAGCTCGTTGAAATGGCAATGGGCAGGCCATATAGCACGTAGAACAGATGGCCGTTGGATCCCAAAAGTTCTCGAATGGAGACCATAGACTGGCAAACGCAGCGTGGGACGTCCACCAACTAGATGGACGGACGATATGGTGAAGGCTGCAGGTTCAGGGTGGATGCAAGTCGCTTCCAACCGTAATAATTGGGCGTCAATGAGGGAGTCCTATGTCCAGCAGTGGACGTCCTATGGCTGAAATTATGATGATGATGTAGTTACTGAGGTGTGGTTTTAGAGGTGGTTTTTTTTTCTGCCACTAACTGTAGACAGGGAAATTTTTACAAGGTAAAATGGCGTTATGCAGCATCCTAAGTTTTCAATTTTAAATATTTTAATATCCCTTCCCAAAACTCGTTTATCACTTGAAAAATGAGAAATATCTGCATCGCGAAGCCAATTTCTTGGTTCCATAAAGTTCTTAGACAATGCTTGGTAGCCTGGCATGGTGCCACGCGCGAACGCAGGGAACTCATAACCGTGAATTAAAACATACACTCCTTTGTCCCCTATGAAGAATAATTTACTAGCTTTTGTCATTAGGACACAACAGTTCCAAGTGAAAATGCTTTTAGAACCTTATCACACTGGTGATTTGCGAACGTATTAAAAGTGAGGCTACCGCGCAACGATTTCATCACGAGTGCGAGCCAGTTCGTTGTGCCTAGGGCTGGGACACCATGATGTACACTCACGTATGTCAGCTAACATCTATTTTACCCACTTCAGTTTTTGTACACCATGGTGTCCCAGCCCTATAGGCGCGGCGAACTCATTGTGCGCTCGCGACGAAATCGTTACGCATTCGCGGCGTTTGCGCGCTCGATCCATTTATTTTTCTGGTCTTTTCGATGTGTTTTAATTAGTTACAGTATTGCATAGTATTCTTCGACCGCCTTGTCACCATTTATTAACGGAGCCAGCAGCACGAACCTTGTCCCGCCGAACAACTCTTCTAGTTCCAGCTTTGCACTGAACTAATTCACTCCTCAAATCGGCCCCAAGTTGTGATGAGTTTGCGAGTGGAAGGTTGGACTTGTGTGACGAATGTTTGAGGCTCTGTGAGAAGATAGAAAAATGGTCTTTTACTGTGAATTTTTAATCTTAGAATACTCAATTCTTCTATCAGTAGTTTCACAGTGCTTTAGTTTACTGTAATGCTGTGAATTTATTAAAAGAAAATATAATTTCTAGTCAATCCAACCACTAAAAGTTAGTCAAATTTGATTACACAGACACCGAGACAGGTGAAACTAAATAAAAGCTTATAAAACACCAAACCTTTCTGAATCAACCAACTTTATACTCCATTTAAGACCAAGTTTTAATTAAAATACTACATAACACAAAAATAATGAACCGTCTCGAAACTCTTTCGCGCAGGTTGAGTCAAAGTTAAACTGTTAAGAATTTATTATAGGTAGCCTCAAGATCCGATTGTGTCCAACTAAAATAACTGCTCAACTTTCGGATACCACTTAAACTTAACTGCCTTATAACTTAATTAAGCAGCAGCTTCCTCAGTTTCCGAAGTGTTCATTAAAGTGGATATTGTTAGTGAAGTTTAACTTTGAAATTTAAAGTTCTTGTCGATAAATAAGTTTGTAAAAACTGGAGCAGAAGTCGATGATTGGGTAACTAATTAGTGCTTTAAGCTCTGCATGTGTTTTTTTTATCGCGTGAAAGTTGTTTTATAAAAGTTGCATAACGATAACATGTGAAAAACATGAGTTTAAGAATAAATAGCGAGACTTCTGTTGTAATAAAACCAGAGGCTTATAATATTGTATAAAACACCGCTTCTCCTACTCGCATTAACCATCTCTTTCTGACACCATCTTTATATCGTTTGTCAGAAAGTAATAGTGAATGAGATAGCAAATGTCAGCGCACGACCAGATGGCCTAGTAGGTAGAGAACCTGACTATGAAGTTTGAGGTCCCGGGTTCGATTCCCGCGTCGGGCCAGATATTTGTATGAATAATACGAATATTTGTTCTCGGGTCTTGGGTGTTTAATATGTATTTAAGTATGTATCTATCTATATAAGTATGTTTATCCGTTGCCTTGTACCAATAACACAAGCTATGCTTAGCTTACTTTGGGACTAGGTTAATTGGTGTGAATTGTCCCGTGATATATATTTTTTTATTTTTATTAGACAATAAGCGTATAGGACCATAAATGATATAACTTTTGTTAAGCTGAAAGCTTTTGGATACAAAAAAAAATACAAAATTCTTTATTTTCAAAAATTTGAACGTACATTTATAGTAAGGGATGGAGCTGCCCGGTAAGCAAAAATGCCTGTATTGGGAAGCCCCGCTCTTTCATATATTATAATAAGTAGTACTATAATATCTAAAATAACATAAAAAATAATAAAGGAAATATAAACTAGAAACTAGAAATGGGAGTAGGCATGCGAGATCATGCGTGCGATGCGAGCGCAGCGCGCGCACGTGTGTATGAGTGTGTGTGTGTGTGTGTGTATGAGTGTGTGTGTGTGTGTGTGTGTGAGTGTACATGTTACATGTTTACATTGTGTATATGAGACTTATAAACATAAATTACACCGCAAGCGCAAGACTCACTCATAGCGAAAACTCACTCATAGCGAAAAATACGGATACGTGTGGCTCCGGGGAGAAGGGCAGATACTAGTCGAAATCCTCATTTTTTAGTGGATAAAATGTATTTAGTGTGAATAATATAAATGCTTATTCTCGAAATAATAATATTACATACCTATGTATTTATTACCTATGTATTGATCTACATACTTACGCATGTTTATCCGTTGCCCAGTACCCATAGTAGGTACAAGCTTCGCTTAGTGTGACCTAGGTCATTTGGTGTCAATTGTCACGTCCACGATGAAATTGTTTATCGCTATCCCGCGAGAAAAATGCCATTTACCATGATAAAAATTATCCTATAACCCAGATCATAACCTATCTGTGTGCCAAATTTCATCAGAATTCGTCAAACTCTTTTAGCGTGACAGTATATCAAACATCCATGTATGGCCTCTCAAGCAGAGGGTCGTGTTTTCAAATCCCGGCTCGCACCTCGTGAGTTTTTCGGAATTTATTTTACCATGAGCTTTAAGGTGAAGGAAAACATCGTGAGGAAACAAGCATCACCTGCGAAGAAATTAAATGGTGTGTGATGTTCCCTATCCGCACCGGGCCTGCGTGGGAAAAACGGCCCAAGCCCTCTCATTCTGAGAGGAGCCCTGCACTGGGACGTATACACTGTGAAATTTTAGTGGTTGTTTTCCCGAAACGAGGCGATTTAGTTTCGATTGTACAATCGATTTATAATTACTATTTTGACTAGAGTCAAAAATCCAGTCAATTGTGAAATTGGATTTTTGCCCCTAGTCAAAATAGTAATTATAAATCGATTGTACAATCGATACTAAATCACCTCGTTTCGGGAAAACAACCACTAAAATTTCACGGTGTATAGGCTGGGACGATGATGATGATATATCCATCCATACAAACTTTCGCGTTTATAATATTAGTAAGATTTTAGTAACATGAAGTCACGGTTTTAATAATAACTATGGATAAAATATTTCCAGAAACATGCTGCAACCCAAATTAAAACTACACGCCAAAAACCTTTTAGCGTTGGCACAAACGATAAAACACTTCATTCCGTATATCGAGAACCAATGTAAACCGTAATTGATGCATAAACCCATTCATCAATGTAGCGCCGCCGCAGACAAAATTCACGGCACGGCAAAAAAACCGGTAAAAACCGGGAAAATCCAATAATAGACTAGGACGGACCCGTTAACGGACGTTCGGTATTGCATCCGGTTTATTTAGGGGTTTGATATCGAATTTGCCAATGTTAAAAGAAAACTTTTACAAGTGCGCATGACGCGCGCCCAGTGGGTTCTCTGACAGGCGAAATTAATAAAGTTGGTCATAATGTTTTGACATGATTGAAACAATATCGATGAAGAATTTTAAATTAAAATAAGGATATACTAGCGAAATTATTTATTTACTAGCTGGTGCCCGCGACTTCGTCCGCGTTAAATATTGATGCTCCGATCCTAATTGTTCGTAGCGTGATGTTATATAGCCTATAGCCTTCCTCAATAAATGGGCTATCTAACACTGAAAGAATTTTTCAAATCGGACCAGTAATTCCTGAGATTAGCGCGTTCAAGCAAACAAACAAACTCTTCAGCTTTATAATATTAGTATAGATTTATTGATGAAAAATTATAACTTTAAACATGAAACTACCGTGAGACTCACTCATAGTGAAAATAAACGGATCACTCACGTCTTAAAACGAGTTTAACTCGACATGTTTCGGGCTAATCCGTAGCCCTTCCTCTCGGAGTCGCACGTCACGGCGGCTGCCAAACGTGCACGTGTACTCGACGCAACTGACAGCGACACACAACTACCCCCGTTTTCATTATTACTTTTATTGATGAGGAAGGAGGAGGAAGAGAAGGAAGGGCTACGGATTAGCCCGAAACATGTCGAGTTAAACTCGTTTTAAGACGTGAGTGATCCGTTTATTTTCACTATGTAAAATTATAACATTACAGCAAGAGCCAAAACAACTCAAACTAATAATAAGTTTCAATTATTTTAAGCTACAGAGCTCCTTGCACTCGTCATCAAACTCCCTAGAGCCTAGAGTATTGAGATTGTATGTGTCCAATTTAGTTCAGTAAATAGGTCATTTTTTTTTTATAAAATACATTCTACATAATTATGACCAGCTGTGGTGTAGGGGTAAAAGCACGCAGCAGGGTATGCTGAGGACCCGGGTTCTATTCCCGGAGCTGTTATTTTTCTGTGTTTTTTTCTGTGCATCCATGTTTCAGTTCGTATTTAGTATGGAATATAATTATGTACAGCAACCGATAGCCTTAACAGTGCGGTATCTCAATATGATAAGAATTAAAGCATATATATCAAAGCAAAAACTGGCTCAATCTTCACCCTAGCAGTAATTCCAGTACTTCTTTATAATAATTGAATTTAAATTATTGACTTTGCACTTTGCAGTTACAATAGATGATAATAATCTGCATACAAGATTTTAGATTGAAGACATAGCAAGGCCCTGCTTGGGTAGCTATAAAATGTACATACCACATGAATGTAAGTACATGTATGCAATTAATAAATATTGATGCGATACCTTGAAATTGTGCTTATTTTTTGTCCAAACCAACGCGAGCGATACACCACTGTGTGCAGCAAGCCTTAAGTAGTTATCTTTTACTTGTTGCAAATTACGACGTATTTTGGTCATAACATAGAATAGCAAAATTAACAGTATGCTACGCTTTGAGACTTAACTATGTTTTTCAATTTGATTGAACTATACGAAATAATACCCATCTAAAAATAAATTACGTTTTCTAGGCTCGTATACATATGGGCATACACACTTCTAATAACTTTTATTAATATCTCAATCAGACCCACAACGCTCCATTGATCTGTATCGTCATTGGCCGGGAACCGAACCTAAGACCCGGGGGACGCATTGTGCTATTTAGCAACATCCTGTACGCGCCTAGAGGTGAACGCCCTGCGGCCGAGCACGCTGTATAATCCCGCACGACTATGCAAATGCGATCTCGAATGCTGCATCAATTATGATGCGATTTTCACCTTCCATTAATTAGAAGGGGTTTTGATTAGGGGGCTATTTTCATACATACTTACTTAATTTTATGCAGTTTGTACTGAAAGAGGGCAAAGCTGATGTTGATGGCAAAGTGGAGTATGACGGAATTGTATACTTTTTAGGGTTCCGTACCATAAGGATTAAAACGGAATCCTATTACTGAGACTTCGCTGTCCGTCCGTCCGTCTGTCTGTCTGTCTGTCCGTCTGTCACCAGGCTGTAAGTATCTCATGAACCGTGATGGCTAGAGAGTTAAAATTTTCACAGATGGTGTATTTCGGTTGCCGCTATAACAAAAATACTAAAAACAGAATAAAATCAATATTTAAGGGGCTCCCGTACAACAAACGTGATTTTTTTGCTCGTTTTTGCTCGATATTGATAACGGCAACAGGTAGACGCTTGAAATATTCACAGAATATTTAGTTATATATTCACTTTAAAAATAAATAAGTATTTTAAAACAAAATATTTAAGGGGGGCTCCCATACAACAATCGTGATATTTTGCCGTTTTTATAGATAATGGTACGGAACCCTTCGTGCGCGAGTCCAACTCGCACTTGGCCGGTTTTTTCATTTGGTCAATCCAAAATTAACCATGCAACACACTGGTCAAAGACTTTTGACTTGAGACATTGCATATATTTTTTATATTTTATATTATTTATATTTTTATTTATTTGGGGCATATTTTATATATATTTTGCTCCTCTTTCAATCACATACTGTATGTCACACATATTAAAAACCCAAGACTCGAGAACAAACATTCGTATACATAAAATTATCTACCCCGACGCGGGAACCGAACCCGGGACCTCAGCTTCGTAGTCAGGTTCTCTAACCACTAGACCATTTGGTCCTTAAAACACAACTTTCGCAACTAAGTATACAACTTGCGTCCTTTTTCTCGATCCTTACATGACGTCACGCAGGACCTTAGTACAATAATTATGCAGAATATGCGCGCGCAGGGCGTAGTGTCATGGCGGCCGGCAGCCACGCGCACGCGCCTCGCCGCGCGATATAAAAAAAGTTCGAAAATATTTGTGGCAAAAAGCGGCCAGTATTAATACGCGTGTGTTTTTAAAAAGTTTATCCAAAAAGGTGATAGTGCGGATGTGTTTTTTAAATTGCGTGCAATTCTGTCCGATGTTATTTAAGTTTTTGTGGTGAGGATTTAGTTATTTGGTTCGCTTTTGAGGGTTATTGTTGTTGGAAATAATGATGTGTTGTGTGGGGATTGAGGAGAAAAAGTGACTGGTAGTAAAAAAAATATTACCTTTTGAAATGTTCGTAATGTGCTTAAGATGTCGTAAAATCTTGCAAATTGAATGTCACTTTCTTCAAGTTATTGGATTGACTTGTGCGGATTAGTAGCTATCTATGTTGACAATGCCAGTACAGTCGACAAAAACAATCTGGTTAATGCATTATGTAACCCAGCATTGACTAGTCGGGATGAAACACTAATAATATATGGATCTTTGTTGTGTGAATAAATAAAAAATAATATCATTATAAAAAATTACAGTTAGCAAAAAATATTTTTTAGCAGAACTTCTTTGCGTACATACGGACTTTAATGCGCTGTTACATACCTGACTGTTTTCGTACAGTCACGAGCTTTAATTTGGGACCTACTTAAGGTTGACAGTTGTATAGGAATTCAAAGGGATTTTTTTCGAAATGGGTCCCAAATTAAAGCACACGACCTTACCTCTGAATTCTTTCTAATTCATCTGCGAAATTACGAGTACATTTGAATTTTACTTTTAATGGTCCGTGTGAAATACCCAATGCGCACTGGGCCCGCGTGGGAGCGACGGCCCAAGTCTCTCATCCTGAGAGACAGCTGTGTTATCCAGAGGGATGTACAGATATAAAAAAAAAATTAATCGTGTGTAGATTTTTTTACAACAGTACCTCTACCATGAGTTTACACTAGTTTACGTGACCGTACTCGCTAGCGACGGCGTAAATTATTTGTATGGAGAATTGTACAGCGCCTCTTGCGGTCACTTACGGAAGTACAATACTCCATACAAATCATTTACGCCGTCGCTAGCGAGTACGGTCACGTAAACTAGTGTAAACTCATGGTAGAGGCCCAGATTGCGTATTTTTAGAAAGACATAGGTACTGTCAATCGGTCGAAATCGAAATTACATACGCTTGGTTTATGACTCTCGGTGTTTTGTTTTATAACAATTTAAAAAAAAAACAACAGCTACTGTCTATTCCGTAACCAGCTGGTGTGATGACTGTACGTCGCAGCGTTGCGCTTGCGATTTGTTTGTTATGAAGTAATATGAGGATTATGAAGTAACACTTGCTATTGTAACTGTTTTTGTTAATTAAAATAATCACATTGTTCACTTCTAAGATTAAGTAAGTAAGAGTAAGTGGATGCAAGTCGCTTCCAACCGTAAAGACGGGCATCAATGAGGGAGGCCTATGTCCAGCAGTGAACGTGCTACGGCTGAAATGATAATGATGATAATGAAGAAATATTCACTTTTGGAATTTCACATCTACTACATCTACATAGGAGTGACAAAACGAACCCTTATAGGATCACATTTTGTCACAGCTTTTCTCAGAATCTACTTGACCGACTAAGTTGTTTGGCAACCGGCGAGCTTGTATGAAAAGACTAAAGAGTGTTGTGGAAGCGAAATATGTGTGTCTGGATCGTAGCAGGTGGAAACAAAGTCTCTGCCTATCCTGCTGGGAAGGAGGCGTGACTGTATGTGTGTATGTAGTTTTCGATTTACTATACATTACAAAGAAATAGACAACCCCAATTCCAATGGGTTTTATTTCATGGACATTATTCTTAGATTTTCGTAATGCATGGGACACGGTTGAAATGCTTCAGAGACCCATAAACTTTGTTTTCGAACAAGTTTGGTATGAAGTATCTTTTGTATTTTTTATTTTTTCAACTCCATTTTTTTACTTTTACGGTCATCCCGTGAAATCCATATATTTCATACTAAATACAAACTGAAACATAGATGCACAGAAAAACCCCAGGAAGAAAGACCAGCGCTGGGAATCGAACCCAGGTCCGTGGCATTCCGTGCCACGTGCTAAACCCCTACACCACCACTGGTCCACCAGCCACCACCTTTCTTTTTCTGGGTTTTTTTCTGTGCATCTATGTTTCAGTTTGTATTTAGTATGAAATATTTGTTTTCGAAGTCTGTCAAAAATATTTTAACTCTCCATGCACATTACCCAAACATGATATTCGTAACGAAAGATTGGGGTCATGTCGCGAGCAGGCGCATACGAGGATTAATGTCTGTTTGTCTGTCGATCCGATAGGCTTATCGTGTTACAATGCCGATGCGCTTCACGTGTCTGTCTATTTGTAGATTAATATACATTATGTCTCGAGTTACAGTTGTCGAACGGTTGTATAATGCTATCCGGCCTATATAGGGAACGCGCAGAAACTATAGGCGGCAGCACTAATGCGACAGAAGAGACACTATGCGGACAGTAAAATAATATTATCAGGCTAAAACAGTCAAATTGATGGCACCAGGGGCTAAATTCAGGAACGGATAAATAAATAAAGCTCATCCCAAACCTCTCGCAAACCAGTGATTTTTGGCGTTCCTGAATAGCAGTTCACCCCTATCCTCTCGCAAACGATCGAATTACCGCTCGCAAACCGTGTTGGGCCGTTCCTGAATTTAGCCCCAGTTGGCAGCACCGTCTATGTGCACGTTCCCTATTGCCGGGCACAGGTCTCCTCTCAGGAAGAGAGGGCCTTGATATGATGTTACAAACTTTCGCGATTCTCGCTCATAACTAATATTTTTCGGGACCTTATCACAAACTACCTATTAATCAACATCATCATCCCTGCCTATATACGTCCCACTGCAGGGAACAGGCCTCCTCACGCCGTAGTTCCCACGCGGGCCCAGTGCGGATTGGGAACTTCACAAACACCATTGAATTTCTTCGCAGGTGTATGCACGATATTTTCCTTCACCGTAAAGCACATGGTAAATTTCAAATGTGATTTCGCACATAAATTCCGAAAAACTCAGAGGTGCGAGCCAGGATTTGAACCCACGACCCTCTGCTTGAGAGGCCATAGGTCAAACCACTAGGCCACCACGGCTTGTTAAACCATTAATACGTCGACGTAACGGCGTTGAATCGACAAGTAATGTCGACAGATGCGGTCAAAAAATCCGGGTAATTTCATCAAATAAATACTTCGTGAATAATAATATTGGTGGCGAAAGAATATTAGTTATCACGTTATGAAAGAGGGCTTTGTCTGGAAACTATTCCACGGTCCAGTGCGGATTAAAAACTTTACGCACAAATTTAAAATGTAAATTTCAAACTTAAATTCGCCAATGAATTCCGAAAAACTCCGAGGCGCGAGCCCGGAGTTCCGGAATTCAATCTACGGCCGTTCGATGGAGAGGCCAATAGCACAAACCACTAGGCTACCACCACCTTTTCACCGAAATTTACTAAAAGAAAGATAGAAACATTTATACGTGCCAGCAAAATTCAAATATGACAAAAAAAATGCATGGTCCCAAATCAGCAAAACAAGACTTTTTAGCCAGATGGACGCCTCACGATTTCATCTCGTGCCACGTTCCTCTTCTTTATTAACTCTCAGCACACACGATTGATAGTTTCCATAAATCTAAATTTAATATCCAGTTGACATTTGCTACGGGAAAGTTTTTCGATAACTCAAAATCCCTTTCGACGGCAGAAATGCAACTGAGTAGGCGTCTCGGAGTGCATTGAATGCAACTTTCCCGCCATTCGCAGTTTTAGAGCCAGTTTCAGTCGCGAACTGCTATCTAATTGAAATAAATCAAAGCTATGAAAGATATTTCAAAAAGATTATTGACTAGTATTAGGTCGGGGCATTTGAAAAAAGCTGATTTAATAAGTTGATTTATTTTGATTCGTCCCGTAGAAGAAAAAATAAACAAGTCTTCATTCCCTTAGGAATTGTGAATAATTCCTTCTAAGCGCTGATGATGATGAGAAAAGCCGTGGTGGTGGTTGTCCTATGGCCTCTCAAGTGGAAGGTCGTGGGTTCGAAACGGGCCTCACACCTCTGAAGCTTCCGAAAATAGTATGCGAAATATTTTAAATTTAACATGAGCTTTACGTTTACGTTGAAGTAAAACATCACGAGGCATCTGCATACCTACACCGGCGAAGAAATTCAATGGTGTGTGTGAAGTTCCCTATGTGTAGTGGGGTTTACGGCCATAACCCTATCATACTGAAAGGAGGCCTGTGCCCTAGAATAGAACGTATGTAAGCTTAAATTATGTTGAATTTGAATGTTCACTCATACGGTAATCACAACTAACTTCTAAACTAAATATTAGTTCGATCTCATTGATAAGGAGATAGCATTAGAAATTGTACATGCGCATCCGCGCGTATAACATCATGCTCGGACGTGCTCGGTGGTCATAATGATCGAATTACTATGAATACTTGATAGTTCAATGCAGTCCGACACGAAAATTGATATTAAAACGATAAGATAAGTGTTGTTTAGTATCGGACGAAGGCGCTCTTAGTAAATATGGGTTAGTTATATTTTATTTCGTTCGGAATCGAATTATAAAACGATTTGAACATGCATTTTAATAATCTGTTATTACACAAAAGATTACGTAATGGTTATCTTCATCATTTCAGCCGAAAGACGTTCACGCTGAACATAGGCCTCCCCCAAGGCTCGCCAAACAGATCGGTCCTGTGCCATCCGCATCCAACGCGTTCCAGCAACCTTAATCAGGTCGTCTCTCCACTTTTTTAAGGCCTTCGTACACTTTTTCCGGTCGGTGGACGCCACTCGAAAACCTTTCTGCCCCATCGGCCATCAGTTCTACGAGCAGTGTGTCCTGCCTACTGCCGCTTGAGTCTGGCGATTCTTCGATCTATGTCGGTGACTTTAGTTCTTGTGCGGATTTCATCATTCCTATTGCGACCCTGCAGAGAAAATCCGAGCCTATGCCCTCTCCATCGTTCTCTGGTTATCTTATAAAAATTTCAATTTTTTTGATCTAAATTATACAAATTTAAGAAGAACAAACTAGCTTCTAGCTTATGTCGGGAATCAAACACATGCACGACAGAGTGAACAAAAAAAACATCTATAAAATGTTTTTAAAATAAAAAATAAAACTATTAAGGTTTCAAATCGTATCCATATTTTGTTTCCTTCAAATCTCGCAATCGAATTTGGGCCGAAAGGTAAATTTTTGAAGCTTCGATGTAAAAGAACTTGTATTAAAATATTATTTTCTTAACAGCAACGTTATTAATATTCGTACGAATATTTAAATCCTTACTGCCCTTTGATAATTCCCCTCAAAGTCACCAACAAATGTGAAATTGCAAATTGTTATTATAAAATTAGACGACCTAATCAGAAAGATAATTAACCACAGTAATTAATTTAATGATTTAGGTGGCGCTGCGTTTGTTCCCGCCAAAGCGATAAAATTTGACATTTGGTATTACTTGGTTTATTTTTACGACTTTAATATTGTATGACTAGCTATATCCTGCGACATTGATCCAAAGAAAAAATTAAAGAATAGGCTAGCTCTCTGTCTCGTGGCAATGTTGAAAAACCTCAAGAAGTGTGTCTATCAAAAGCTTCTAGCTACTACCTATTTAATAAAAATTACGGAGTTCTGACATAACAAACAAGGAAAAATAAGTTTTTGTTAAAATTTATATTTTTAATACAAGCTTTTTTTGCTGACTGTATTTTTTGCCCTTGATTACCAAAGTATTTGTCAAGACGAATCAAACGAGCTCAAACTCGATATAGGGCCGTGTCGTTTTATTACAGAGTTCCTATGGCCACCCGGCAGCTACATATCTGATCAGTTCCATGTCATAATAATACCTATTGCATTGTCATCGTATTTATACATGCATGGAAAATTTCAGCTCAATCGGTTGAAGATATCTCCTTCAAAATTGAGTTGAAAAGTTCCACCGATTTTCACCCGAACAAACATACATTGCAAGTTAATAAAAAGCTCGTAAAAATGAACCGAATTGAGAATCACCTTTTTGAAACCAGTTATAATAAATATATCAAATGACGACCGGATAGCTAAGTGATTAGAGAACCTGACTATCATACTCTAGGTCCCGGGTTTGATCCTCATTCAAGGCAGATATACGAGGGGCGTTCAATATAAAGTGAGAATGAGATGCAAACTCTTTTAATATTACGAAATTAAATACTGGGCGGTAAAGCTAATCTATCTAGCTGATTGCTATGAAAAAAAAAACTAACTGTGTTTTGTTTAAAAAAATATACGGAAATTTCTTTGCAATGCTATTGAGTACGTTAGCGAAAATGGAGAAAATAGAACTGCGCGCCGTTATCAAATACTTGTATTTGAAAAATTTTTCTACGGACCAAGTCAATTTGGATTTGCGGGACACTTTAGGGTCTAATGCTCCTCCGTATTCGACAATCGCACGTTGGTGCGCCGAATTTAGACGTGGAAGAACATCGACAATGGACGACCCCCGCTCCGGACGCCCTACTACAGCAGTAACTGAAGAAATTGTGAAAAAAGTCGAAAACTCAGTTTTGGCGGATCGTCGTGTCACAGTTCGTTTTATTGCTGAAAATGTAAAGATTTCAACGGGGAGCGTGCATAATATTTTACATTAACGCTTGGGTATGAAAAAGGTATCTGCGCGTTGGGTACCAAGAATGCTTACTGACACGCAAAAACAAACTAGACTAGAGATTTGTCAAGAAGCTTTGAACCTGATGCAGCAAGACCGGGAACTTTTTTTGGCGCGATTTATAACAATGGACCAAACATGGCTCCACCATTACGACCCTGAAACGAAACTGCAGTCTATGGCATGGAAAAGGCCATCATCTCCAACTCCGAAGAAATTCAAGGTGAGCCCATCTGCCGGTAAGGTCATGGGCTCTGTTTTTTGGGATGGTAAAGGGGTATTAATGATTGAGTATCTCGAGCATGGAGCCACTATTATGGGCACTTTATACGCAAAACAAATAGCAACATTGCGCAATGAGATCCGCGAAAAACGGCAAGGTAAACTCTCGAAAGTTGTGCTGTTCCACCAGGACAATGCCCCGGCACACAAGTCCGCCGTTGCAATGGCTGCAATTCGTGATGCTGGGTGCGATATCCTTAAGCATCCTCCGTATTCACCAAATCTCGCTCCCAGTGATTTCTACCTATTTCCGAGATTGAAACAATACCTGAGGGCCAGAAATTTGAAGACGACGCGATAGTCGCTGCAGTACAAGATTTTTTAAGTACTCAAGATGAGACCTTTTTTAAAAATGGAATTTTAAGTTTAGAAAAAAGATTTAATAAGTGTATTATGCTAAAAGGTGACTATGTCGAAAAATAAAATGACATTTAGTAAAAGTTGTTTATAACATACTCATTCTCACTTTTTATTGAACACCCCTAGTACCTATGTAGAAAAAATACGGATGTTTGTGCTCGAGTCTTGGATGTTCAATAATGTGTTTAAGTATGTATTAATTTTATATGTGTAACTGTGTTTATCCGTTGCCTAGTACCCATAGTACAAACTTTGCTTAGTTTGGGACTAAGTCAATTGGTGTCAATTGTCCATTGCTGTTTGTATTATTTATTTATTTATGATATCGTAACGGTCTATAATTATGTCGTATGTTAGCTGCAAGATGCAATTGTTATCAATATCAATTACTCATGCTACCATTTTAGGCAGTACCTACGTGTCTTTGTTCTCCCAACATTATGACCATAATATATACATATACATACATAAATAACGTTTGCGACAAAAGGTCATCGAACCCCTTTGTTTTTGACTCTATACCGTGACTTGAATCGATAATTTATTCACTATAGGTGCTATTGGTATTCTTAAATGAAAAATAAGTGTTTTAAAATCGCCATTCATTTTTAAGTACCGTTCGGTTTGTAGAATGACATGTGTGTGATTTTTGCGAGATTGGAATATTTGATAGTTACACTAGCTTTACAATGGGGTTTTGCTCCTCTGAAATAATAAAATATTAGGCAGCTGTAGCTCTCTATACCGTGGGAATTTCGAAAAATCCTTTAGGGTGAGTTCCACTAAGTCACCACAACCGTGACAAATTTCAAAAACTAGGTAGGTATAAATTAAAAATTTAAAAAACCCCCAACGCAATTTGGTCACACATATGTTAGTAAATAAAGTAAATGTCCATTATGCTTCTATAAGATTCCTTCCGCAGCTAACAAAAGAACTGATAAAGAGATAGGCAGAGACTGTTTGAAGAATTTGGCTGCTAAATATCAACTCTAGCTCCAGTGGTTTAGGCTATATTGTCTGTCAACCATGTGACTTCTCATAGGTATGGATATACATTAAAAGAAAAATCTTAGCTTTAAAAGGCGTCTCATCGCATAATCGCTCAATTTCCGTCGAAAGATTTTAATCCGCGGCGTTATTGATCGGGTGAGATTTAAATCCGTGATTAAGATTTGATCGGAACTACCGTTAATCTTAATCGTGGATAATTTGAATAATCTTTATTCGTTAAATCGTATTCATTAGTTTGATAACTTTATCATGTACATACTAATTAAAATGCATTCGTGTACCCATAGGCTTACTTTGAGAGATATTTAATGTTTTTGAATAATTCTCCAGTGCATCACACTCTGGGCAACGTTGCCACTCTTTAATCTTAAAAAGTATTTTTTTAACAGTAACGACATAACAATTTAGAATACGTTGTCAGCTTGTTCTAAAGAAGTTCGAAATTATTCATATTTTTATGTTTGAATACTTAACACTTGTATGGTCCAGGGATAAAAATCAAATCGTTAACCCTGGTTTATGAGTACATTCATACATTTGGACACTTCATAACCCTAGGGTTTTAACTCGGGACTGTACATCCGCCTTTTGCGTTGCAAAACCGGGCGATCCGTATAACCACTCTATTGGTAACATTTTCTACGGCATTTTATAATAACACAAGGTACTATACGTTTTTTCGCTACAAATTAACTGTGGAGTACAGCCATCAGACCAGTCCCGATCCAGATATTGCGTGCAGCTGCATAATAACGTCTTTGTTCCGTGTTGGCGTAATAGAAGCGTAGCTATAAAGAGCAGTAGCTAGTGCACTATCCCAGCTTATATACGTCCCACTGTAGGGCACAGGCCTCCTTTCAGAATGCGAGAACTTTGGCCGTAGTTCCCACGCGGGCCCAGTGCGGACTGAATTTCTCGCAGGTGTATCCAGGTTTCCTCACGATGTTCCTTCACCGTAAAGCGCATGGTAAATTTCAAATGTAATTACGTACATAAATTCCGAAAAATTCAGAGGTGCGAGCCGGGATTTGAATCCACGACTCTCTGCTTGAGAGGACATAGGTCAAACCGCTAGGCCACCATGGCTTAGTAGCTAGTACAACTCAACATCATTATCAACCGAGCCTATACACGTCCCGCTGAAGGGCATAGCTCTCCTCTCAGAATAAGACTCCTGCGCTATCAACGCGTCCCCGCAACCTTAACCAGGTCGTCGTTTGATCTTGTTGGAGTCTTGCGTATTCCGGTACGTGAACGCCATTCGTGAACCTTTTGGCCCCATCGTCCATCAGTTCTACTAGCGATGTGCCCGCCCACTGCAGTCTACAGGCGCAGTATAGGTAGCTGCGTCTTCTGGTCTGTGGACGGCATTCAAAAACATTATGGCCCTTGAAATATCGCCAGACTTAAGTGGCAGTGGGCAGGGCACATCGCTCGTAGAACTGATGGCCGATGGGTCCAATGGCGCAATGGAGCTTCCCGAACGCTGCCCAGCCGAGTCTAATTCGTCGATTGACCCTTTTTCAAAGTTGAACCTACAACTTCGTCGTCAACACCTTCGAGCAAAGTGTCTCCGATTGTCCATGTTCAATTTAAAACCAACTCGCTCGGAGACCCTTCCGAGGTCAGCGAGCATCGCACCAAGTCTTCCAAGGTCTCAGCCATAAGCACTACGTCATCGGCAAATCGAAGATCGGACCGGAAGACGCAGTGTAGGTACGCCTTCAACAAAGTGGAACGACGACCTGGTTAATATTGCAGAAACGCGTTGGATGCGGATGGCGCAGGACTAGTTTGTTTGGCGAACTTTGAGGAGGCCTATGTTCAGCGGTAGACGTCTTTCGGTTGAAATGATGATGGCATATCGAAGGTTATTACTACCGCTACACTATATCCCAGTTATGTGTCCCAGCCTTAAGCCGTATAACACAGTATACAGCAGTATAGCAGTATAGCGGAAGTGCAACATTGTGATTGCGTCTGAGTCACAGATTAATGGTTTAACTGGAGCTAGTACAGTCGGCGGCGCACGTGCCGTTTCACTACAGTGCCTCGGATATGGGAGCGGGCTTATAAATATGCAACGGGCTATTGTAAAGAGCATAGTGTGGTTGTCAAAGTCTGTTATGTATGACATATAATGTTGGTCAGGTGGTGCCCTTATGAAGACATTGTAAATTTATTTTTTTATTGGTCATTAATAAGTCCTCCTTTCCAACTCCAAATTCCATGTATACTCTTTTACTGTTCAGTCTATTCGATTCGGCTGTGCAACTCCCTACCAATAAACCTAAGGCGTGCCAAATCCTTGCCTATCTTCATATCCTTCCTTAAGGAGCACTATTTATTTCAACCTGTTTCAAAATAAAATAAATAATTAAATTGTATGATGTAGAGGTATGCGCGTCCTTATTTATTATTTTTTATTATGAGAGGAAGACAAACAAGCAAGCGAGTCAATGATCTGTTGCGGGCCTTAAAAGGAAATATAAACACTTGAAAGCCCCGATGTCATAATTATCATAATTGTCTGGAAACAATGATGCCCGAAGCTAATTCCACAAACCAGTAGGGCTGAGAGTTCGAAACTTGTGTCCCATCAAAATTCAATGACACAGAAAATCCTGTTAAAACCCTACGTATTCATACGCTACTTTTCCCCGGCATCCCGCCGCCGCATACAAATGCGGCCATCTTGGATTCTGGCCGCGTATCAAATGTCAAACGATTTGTTCTCACTCTTTTCTAGAAATTCACTTTCTGCCCCATTTGGCGGTAGATCCGCGTTCGAGAAAGTATTTAGATTCGCTCTTGTTTTAAGAAAAGCGACTTTAAGAACAAGGACGCTGAGCTTGGAATCGACTAAGCGCGTTTGCTTTTGTAACTACGGCAAAAAGCTTCCAATTACACGTTTTATTGTTTTAAATAGATTTTTTAGGAAATCAGGGGAAAATGGATTTGGTGTAAAATTTCTGCATTGATTTATTTTTGTGATAAAAATAGAATTAAAAAGGTAGACGACCGGATATCCTAGTTTTCAGAGGATCTGACTGCGAAGTTCGCGGTCCTGAATTCGATCACCAGTCAGGCCTGATAGGTATTTATATGAAAAACACGAATTTCTGCTATTGGCTTTTGACTATTTAATGTTATGTATTTAGGCATTTGGTACTACATAGGGCACATAGGTCAACTGAAAGGATTTTTACAAAAACAACTGACTAGAATGGTTGACACCTGTTGTCAGTAAAATTGTTTCTCTAAGGGCCACTTGCACAGTTCAAGGTTAAAAAATTAAATCGGTATCCCTGGGTTAAGAGTGACAGTTCAAGTGTCATACATTTTGACACTTGTTAACCCTGTGTTAGCAGTTAACACGGAGTTGAGTAGCTACCCAAATCCGCGCAAGCCCGCCTAAAAGAGTGTCAACGAGTATTATATTCAGTTATGTTTTTCTAAACATCCCTTCAATTCGTTACATACCTAATTGCATTTCATTTTTACTTTACGCATGTAATTTTTATCTCGTTGACTCAGGCCGATACATTTAAAAAGTATTTTACCCCATATTTTAAACGTAATTACCACTTAAATTATCATTAACCTACACTGCAATTTCATTCATTAACAGATTTAAAAGCCCATTCATCATACTTTAGTCTGGCAACTCCGTCCTATTGACTAATGTAGCCAGGGTAAAAAAGAGTCCTTAATTATACGTGCAGTGTAGACGGTAGCATGGTTTTGTACTTTTTTGCGGGTGCAACGACCTGTACACTTGTAGGGGTGATGTGAACGAAAACAGATCGGTTTTGGCATTTTGTTGGTCCATGACAGGATTTTAATAAAAAAAGTGATTTAATGTTCCGCTTCTGACAAGTCAACGAAATACGATGTTGGAATTTCCAATTGCTGTTATCCAGATTTTTTTATTGACGCCAATATGACTTCAGTGATTTAGTAATTTTTTTTTTGTTGTAAGGACTATTTATATTAGTGTTTTAGCTCGTCGACTAATGCTAGACAATATAATGCATTAACTTTTTTAAGTACTTAGTCTATACTATACCAGGGGTCGGTAAGTAGTTTTAAGTGTGGTCCGGATGCTGCTGATTTTTTTTATCGTGGTCCAGAATAAAAAAAACTTTAAGACTTAGCTCGCCATCTTTTCAAGTCTAATCAAAGCTTGCCCGTGTTGTAGGGTCCGTTGCCTCGTAAGGAATCAGAACCTACCAAACTGACTGAGATTCGTGGACACTCAGATGACTTCTACAGGAAGTAAAAGACACGTGTCAAACGAAAGTCAAAGTAACAAACATGTAGAAAGCTTGCGTGTACGTGTAGACCACAAAACTAATTAAATCATTAGTCACATCAGCCATCACCATTTCAGCCGTAGGACCCGCAGTGCGAATTCTCTGCAGACTGAGTCGCGGGCAGCAGCTAGTAGAGACCTAAAGGGGCAAGCCACACAGAAGAGACGTGGGACGGGGGCGAGTCGTAGTCTGCGTCCCCGCCCCGTCTCTTCTGTCTGCTTTGGATCGCGACGCTTTTATACATTTAGGGGCTGTTTCACCACTTTTTTTAAAGTTCGGATTAGCTTAATCATAACCGTATTTGACAGATGAACTTAAAATTTCTGTTTCACCAGTCTTGATTAGCGCTAAGTGACAGACAAACTGTTTTTTAATTTGACCATCAGATCAGGTGGCATTTAGCATTTTTATCCGTCACATAACTTTTTAATTAGTCAGTTAATTATTTTGTGGTCATGGTTGGAGAGCCCTTCAGCCGGTTACAGAAAAATAAATCAAAGTATTTTTTTTTATTTTTTAAAGAAAGAAGTCATGCTAAATTGCAAACGAGGATTCAAATATCAAGATTTGAATAAAAAAATATAGGTACGCTTTTAGTATGTAAAAATAAATCCAAAATTTCGTAATATTTTTTAATTACAGACTTTTTTTCAGTGGCACAATCGTTTGTTCTACGTGAACTTGTACATCGCCATTACAAAAAAAAGTTAATCTGTCAAATGGTTTGGCGCCACTTTTCGATTCGTTTTACGTGATTTTATTTTTCTTTGTTATTGTTAACAAAGTATCGTAAATAAATACCGTTTTTGGATTAATTATAATGTTACACATTTGTTTATGCAAAAAAATAGATGTCTTTAAAAATTACATAGTTTACGATTTCTTTTGCTTTAACAATGAGCGACTCTTTGAACGAAAGTGTGCGAACAGGAACGCGTGATCGTGAAATGTGACGTTGCCATTCCCCCTCTATGTTAAACCGACGATTAGTTAAGTGGTACTTAGTTTGCACAGGACCAGAGTGGTGAAACTGAAAAAAAAACTAGCCGACAGATTTGTCCAGTACTTAGTTTATTCATTGGTTACGTGACCAGTAGTTTGACAATAAGGTGGTGAAACACCCCCTTAGTATGAATCAAGTTTTAGTGGCGCGGCGACTGCGACGCTGCCCCGTCCCACGTCTCTTCTGTGGCTTGCGCCTCGTTTGTTTGCCATACGTTTCACCACTACGCCCAAAACAGCACTAAACTTTATAGCTCCGCGGCCAAATAAACGGTGCGTCTGCGCAAGATTTGTTTTGTTCCTGTTACACCTAAAATAGATTTCAGTACCTGCGACTGAGGTGCAATATCCTTACAGATGAACGATGAATAGATACGTACGACTTACAAACTATGTACCTACGTGTTTAACAATCACTTAACATTTAAATACTTTTCGTTCTACGTGAAGTTCTTGCGTGGTGTTTGTGATAGTTCAATCTGTGTGACATATTCGTTGATTTATCTAGAAATGGAGGAGGACGGGTTTCTGCATGAAAACACTTAGGTGCCGCACAGTTGTAGCTACCTTGCATGTATACTAGCGTTTTAGTTCATTGCTAGAGAAGGAAAAAAACTATTTATTAATATATCTTTCAGTTTAGGCTGCGAGATTTTTCTTACGCCATTTAAGTAGTTACCAATAGGTACTTTTACATTTAGAAAAACCATGACTCATTCCAGCGACACGTGTTACATTCAAACGAATGCATCGTTTTGTTTATCATACAATGCGGCTTTTATTCTAAAGCGTTAACAATGCGGCTAACTCATTCGTCAATGCGCGAAGTAATTTAAAACAATTTCTTCCACAGTAACATCCTAATTAGGCGAACAGCACTCAATTGCGCGGTAGATAGAAAGGGCTTGTAGATAACTTGAAAGCTATTTTCGTTTTTTATTTACGTCTTGAGGTCAATGAGACTCAAAAGTCATAGAATAAAGTACTTTGTCACCGATATCGTTGACATGTAGTGACTTTATTCTCTTTGGTAATTGCCACTCGAAAATGTCCTCTGTGACTGCTACTAACACCGCCGCCGGAGATTCGACTGGTAGGTGAATATAGCAGCTATTAAAAGTTACAGTCCAATCTGTTGCCTAGCTGTTAAATGATCTGTGATACAGATAAATTGAAATTTCTTTAAAAATAGATAAAGTTGAACATGGTAACGTATTAATTGATCAATCAAGTAGAAATACCGGCAGGCGCCGCAGCCGAGAATGCGTAGCCTACATATTGAACCTAGTATGTACTAATAAACTGCAGAAATATTTATCAGACTAGATTTTATGACTTAACTAGATAATGCTGAAATAAAATGTATCAAGTATTACAAAGCTACAATAGACAACAACCTTTCGAAGTCAAGACAAAGTTAAAACAGTTATCTTTATACAATTTAGGTTGTAGCAAGCACTTATGAAAGTCGAAGGGTCTACCACCGTTTCGGAAAAAGCCTGTTGAGAACAATGCGGCAAGAAACACAACAAGGTAGAACATAACCTACAATGTTATTAATTTATATACATATACATCTAAATAATTTATTGAATCAGGCGTTACTTTGCGGAGGTCCATATCAATGAACTGAAACAATTACTTTGCTCACCCATGTAGTTATAGTTCGTATAGTGTAGACGTGGAGGAAGTGTATGAAAACGCATTTCTTGCATAAACGTAGCTATCATAAGAGAAGTATTTAACACAACAAAATGTTTTTAACGCAGTAGACACGTTATTTGAAACTATAGCGATCGCAAATGCGGATTTCAATTATTTGCAATCATCCCTGTCCATAATATTACCATTAATTTTAAGGTAGGTTTATAGTAGGTTTATAAGTATAAGTATAACGGTATAGACGAATTACCTGCGATTCTACCGATAGACTAAAGACTATGCGACTGGATGATATTGTAAGATAAGCTCTGTTTACTTCATTCTTGCGTGTGGACTGCGTGCACGTTCGCTACCATTAAACGCATTCATTTATCACTCGATATAAACACAACACTCACTATCATTCAGCGCTCTCCTTGAAAGGTAAACTGTTTACATTCCTTGTCGAACAAGCCGTGATAGCCTAGTCACTCCTACCCAGGTGACTATACTAGGCCCTGGTGGTTTGACCTATGGCCTCTCAAGCAGAGAGCCTGCTTTTCCAAATTATTTGATAATTACTTTTGAAATTACGGTGAAGGAAAACATCTTGTGGCACCTACGGCCCAAAACCTCTTATTCTGAGAGGAGACCAGTGTCCTGCAATGGGACTTATACAGGGATGATGATGACGATGACGATGACGATGATGATGATGATGATGATGATGATGATGATGATGATAATAGTGATGGCGACATCCCGTAGAAAATGTCTAATTTAACTAACCGTGAATAGTTGAAAACATGGGATCGTTATTAGTTAGAAATAAAGTTGTTCCCGAAATTTGCAAATACCGAATGTTTGTTTACAGCCCAAATATTCAACACTTCGTCGTCTCAGTTACATTCCACGCTAAATCAGTCCTCTTCGGTGAAACATGCAAAAAGAGCATCGAAGCTCGTTTCTAAAAATAAAATAAAATAAAACCGGCACATCATTTTGTTAAGAACGTTTTACGTTACCATTGCGGTGTAGTTTGCAATATATTTGCACTTTCATTAAAATTAAAAGGGGCTGGGTCCAGGGCTGATGCAAGCCCAAAGAAGATCGTGGACTCCTTGTCGCATTTTGTGTACAGATTAAAACATAAATTTCCTTCATAAAACCTTAATAACTTAGTCGCCATACAATATCAGTCGAAAATGTTAATGTTTTACATCAAAACATTATTTTTGGCCGTAATAAAACAATCTAAAACCACATTTTAACAAAAATACAAAAGGTTAATTTTAAT
Source organism: Archips crataeganus (assembly GCA_947859365.1). NCBI lineage: Eukaryota > Metazoa > Arthropoda > Insecta > Lepidoptera > Tortricidae > Archips > Archips crataeganus. Next base: position 16,713,065 of record OX402066.1, on the reverse strand, counting down.
CCTGTGTTGTGTACAGAAATTAACGTTTAAATGCAAGTGCATTCTGCAGAAAAAAAGACACAAAGTATCAATTTACAAAACAGTATTTTACATTCAATGAATTGGGTCTTTATTATCTTAATCTTAATCCATGTAGGTAAGTATGTAGTTAGTTGCATAAACGAAAAGTGCAAAATATAACTGTTTTATGCTGTTGCGAAAACAGCGTAATTAAAATACTTTGAAAAATTGCGTCAAGGATATAAATAAAGTAGTGGTTTAAGATTTTTCACCGTCCTGTCAAACCTGTCACAAATTGTCTTCGCTTCTCTAATTGAGTTCGCTCGCTCTTATTTTTCAAAGTTTAAGACTTTTTCAAACCACAAAATTATTTAAGATTCTCATCAATCTTTATCATCATTGTGTTAAGTATATTAATTTATCAGAAATGGCGAAGATATGTGTTTCTGTAACTGTTTAAAATAATATTCACGCCTGTAATAGTCGCTGGCATTCGCACAAGTATTATCCTTTGAACAGTTTTATTAATTTAACTAGCGACCCGCCCCCGCTTCGCACGGGTGCAATTATGCACGTATTATACATATAGACCTTCCTCTTGAATCACTCTATCTATTAAAAAAACCGCATCAAAATGCGTTGCGTAGTTTTAAAGATCTAATACATAGGGACAGACAGACAGCGGAAAGCGACTTTGTTTTATACTATGTAGTGATGATGGATACTGAGATCAGTACTCGTAGCGACTGGCCGAAAGGGCAAAAAGGGTGCTCGAGTGGCGTCCACGGACCGGAAGACGCAGTGTTGCATGAACGCGTTGGATACGGACGGCGCGGGACCGATCTGTTTGGCGAGCCTTGCGGGAGGCCTATAGATGTTCAGCAGTGGACGTCTTTCGGCTGAAATGATGATGATGATGAGATCAGTATGAAATTTGAATTACTTTACTATTTTGCTTTCATTTCATTATTTTGCATTTCATTTTCGGACTGTCATTTAAAAGTTCTTAACGAACTTTGATTGATCGTGTCTCCAAACGCAGTGCAGTTTATTTGTGCCTTGGTTCGTATCATGAATATGAATAATAAAGAGCAACTTGACATCAGAACACTCACAGTTCTTATCTTTCTCTTCGTTAACAAGAAGAAAAGAGACAGAAGCATCTAGACTTTATCCGTAGTTATCTACACCAGCGTTTTCGTCACATGCAAACCTATATTGGGAATTTGTGTACATGTCGCGTAAAAAACAAGTTTTTGTGATGGATCGTTAAGATAGGGGCATAATACACTGTTTTTATTTAAGATAGTTATCTTTATGAAAGTTCGTTTAAGGATCAAATAAAATTAACAATTAACCTACATATAGTTAAAAAAAATTGAACAACTCAATGATCACCATAATACGATGACCCAATTAATTTAATATTTGCGAAACCCACGCTTTAAACTCAAACTGTTACACTTGATCTTAACATACCTTTACGTCCCTTGCAATGGAACGAGAGAGCCCAAATAAGTGTACAGTTAAATGACAACTTCAGCTGTGGGTGTTGATGAGTCATTGACACGCGTTGTGTGAATGTGAAACTTGATGAAAATGAGCTGCACGAGGCGAAAATGCATCGGATCTCTTTAAAAATGCACATTACTGATAGCAACGTGATTCCCTGTCTGAAACGCAATTAAATTGTCGCATGCCTCAATTTAATTAATCTTGCAATCACCGTTACAATGAATTATGTAATGGTCAGAACTGCGGGGCCAAAATGCTGTTGATTTACTTTAGTATTCCCTATTGTAACTTTATATTTTGGATTATTCGCTATGGTTCCTTTACAAGTTCCTTGTTAGCTTCTAATGGGTCTAGTGCGAAAAAAAATGTAGTAAGTCTATTAAAGGTACTGGCGAAGGAAGAACTGCAAGCTAATTCTATGTTTTTTTCTAGAGTGATGTATCAAATTAGTTGATGATCCAAATAGTTATTTTATCAAAAATAATGAAAAATTACAAAAGCACGCGTAAACGAGTAAAATTGTTTAATGTCTTAAAGATACTCGCAATCCCTTCTCAACATCAGTTTTACTGTCAATGGTGATAATTTTATTATAGCCGTATTTATTAACGTTAAAACTTAAGTGTTCAAAAATTATATTTTTGCTAAGTTATAAAGTGAAGTCTTCCAAAAAGTGCCAAAGAGTGATGAGAAAATCTGTGATCAAGTCAAAATAAATGATACAAAGATGAAGATGCATCTGCAGACGGACATGGCGTGCGACATAACTTATCCTTGCGATGAGAAGGTGCAGATATCGGAGGAGGCTGAGATGCTGTACTATGAGCTCATAAGGGCTCTAGAAGAAGAAGAAACGGTAAGATAGCTAGTAAAATTTCAATATTAGGTGTACCACGTCGTTTCCATAAACACGGTTAACTTTATGTCAATATTAATGTTTAAATGTTTATCCAGACAAAAACGGTACACAGTTCTTTAATTGAAATACAATTATCATAAACCAATGAAGCTGCCACCTCTTACTGATATATTTACATAGACACAAATGAAGAGGAAAAGGATCCGAAAACAAGTTTTTGACGAAACACAAATATAGGTAGTAATTATTTAATAAATTAAATGTTATGCATCCAAAAGAGACAGAATGCCATTCTTAAACTCGAAATGATGTTTAAAGAAAAGAATAATATAATTGTGACTATTAACGTGTTAAGATTTTACTTAATTATGAAATAAAATGTTTGAAATTCAAGCAATGAATCGTTCCAACGTACTTAATGTCCCAAGTATTTACTCGTACCAAAGTTTAAAGCCCTTTTGCAGATGAAACCGATGCGCATGATTGTATAACAAATTAATTCCATCCATCCATCAGTATCTGACCAATTAATATCGAGTTCTATAATAATTTAAAGTATCATTTTCATGCAATCAATCATAACGCAATAACTTTTAACCCATTCTACGCTATCAAAAAAACAGTCGTCTGAATTGTGACGAAGTCATTAACCCACATTCCCATCGGTGACATTTTAACGTCAACAAACAGATATGCTCTTGGAGTCATCACTTCATTTGTAAACGACGATTTGAGTCATCGACATGTACTTCTTTTGGTGACACATGACGTCGAGTCAAGATAAAACATGGTTGCAATTTTATTTAAAAAAAATACCTGATTTGTTTTTATAGGTGCTCGAAATCTTTGTCAGTTCTTTGAATGATGACAATAAATCCAAGTAAACTAACTATTGTGTTTCATAATTTCAATCTCATGCGAGTACTGTCATCATGTCATTCAATACAAGTAGTAGTAATAATTGAAACTTGTTGTAAGAAAAATGTCAGACACCTTTCTGAAAAACTTCAATGAAAACTTGGCAATGATGGCTTTTGCAAAAACGCTGGTAAACTCAAAAAAGATATTTAAATACAAACTGAACTTTTCATTCTGGATCTACTTCTTTCTCTTCAATCTCAAGAGTTATTTGGCGGCCACTTATGTCCTTGTCGACTGATTCCCGCATTATTATGTCTAAGAAGCGCTACCGATCATCTAACCACAAGCGCACATGCACCATGCAGGTATATCGGCTCATGATCTAGTATTACAACATGGCCACTACAATGGCATAGTACGCCACAAACTATACGGCTACCCGACACTTTAAGCTCGATGGAATGAGAAAACATGGCTTGCTGTGGTCGTATTGGCAGAAATGTATTACTGCATCCATTTGGCTGGTAATTTCATTGGATAGCGTTGTTGTGGAGTGAACGTTTTCGTTAGGCAATTCGGAGAGTGAAGCCCAGTGTACCTGCAAGAAAAATCGTGCATGTTGCATTATATTGCGGGACTGTAAAGTGAACGAGTTTGAAGTTGTCAACCGACCACCGCAATGTACCTAATGGAGATCTAAACGGGGCTTGAGAAAAGCGTGAGTTAGTATTGAATTCAAGGTCAAGGAGGTCATGAAAAGAAAAGAAAGTAGTGGTTTTGGCGATACACTGGTGGATGAATACACCATTATTTTAAGTAACAAAAATGCCAAGACGCTACTGTAGAAAAAGAAAACACTTTATTTTACCCCTGAAAACCAGATAAGTAAATATTCAGTTAACTGCAAAATTAGATTTCAAACTCAAACTCAAACATTTATTTGCATTTTGAGCTATTGACTTGCCATAGAATTGACGTCATAGTTAGCAATTGTCATACACAATTACAACAGACTCCTCAGACTCGGTGGAGCGATGATCTTCGCAAGACGGCGGGCAAGACCTGGATGAGAGTGGCCGAGGATCGTGCTCAGTGGCATGCCATGGGAGAGGCCTATGTCCAGCAGTGGACGAGCATAGGCTGCTGATGATGATGATTATGATGATGATGCAAAATTTACGGGAGTATCGTGTTTTACATAAAAAGTACGTAGCTGATTGGTGGTACAATACGTTTACTTTTAGTTTACCACTGACAGATTGCTTGCCTTCATTTCATTTCCAACTTTAACACCATACAAATAAAGTAGTTATTACAAAATCTGCAAACGTGGGTAACAAACAATATTCTAAAATTGGCTTTATTTGTAGGTCGTTAAAGTTGAGTATGAAATGAAGGCAAACCATCTGTCAGTGGTAAACTTTATGTAATTTTACTGTATCGTCATTCTTATTTTGGACTTTTTTTTTAATGTTCTGTATGTAATTAGTGGTCGTGGAGGTAAAGGTGATAGTTCGAACAAATATTTGTAGCTATTGAGTTTTTCAGTCTTCTAGTAGTAACAATGTACAGCGTGTTACGAAAATACAAAGAAAAACTTCATCGAAGCGCAAAATAATAATATCAATTAAAATTAATGTGTGTGTGTGTAGTGTGGAGGTGTGTATGGTGTGGTGTGCGTGTAATTAAGTTTAATGTGGAGATAGGCATCAATGTCTCTTTCCAGCCAGACGTGATATTATATATTAACCTGATTTAGCAAAATTTGGGGTTTTAAGTGTTTATTATTATCATTTTTCACTCTCTTAAACCTAATAAGGTTAAATGCAAATGAACTTTCTGTGTTGTTTTACTGAAATAGAGTTGCACTTCAAAGATAATATTTTTTTGTCTTTGGACTCTTTCCAAGGACCATTTAACCTCTTTTCTGCTAATTGTAACCCATTGTACTTTTGAAGAGACTCGTTACATGTATAAACTTTGTATAAATAATAGGCTGCTTGAAAAACTTTTGACAGTTGAGTACTATAAATGTAACAACTTTTACTGACTTTAATCTAAACAATCTTAAACTTGCACCAACTCGACTTCGTCACTGATATTAAATTGAACCAACAGTCCAGTCCATTAAAAAGTAAGTTTTTTTGCCACCGCAAAATGAATTTGGTAGCATATTACCAGTTATATTTTTACGTAAATTTTGTACCTGATAAAAATGTAATTACCTTTCCGTATAAGGTGTCTTTCCAGAGGTAATTTCGCTGTTTAATTTGATAAGAAACTGGTTCAATCGTATGGCAATTTCGAGGTCATTGACTTGGACTTGGCATACGTTACGAGTATCTGCGTTCAACTGTTTATTTATTTCCAACTCTTAAACTTTGAATGTTTCGCAAAGTTCGCTACGTTGATCTGTTTGGCTGTTTTGCTGTTATTGTTGGAAGTTTCCAAGTTTATTGTTTAAAAATGTACCTTTTGTTGTTTCTTCGTTTAGGCAGGCTTTTGATTAGAAGAGGGAATGGATTCTCAAAAGAGCACAAGTTTTGGTGAACTTCGCACTAATTATTGTTTACCTTGTATTTAGTAAATCCAGTAGGTAATTCGACTTTGAAGTAACAAAATTTTGTAGCAAACAAAACTAACAATGAGACGATAGAAATGTATGGTTTGTTGTCTGCAGATTATCCCAAAAACTGAACCTGGTACCGGGCATGATGTCAAGTTATACAAATTCTAGTGAAAAAATACGGATAATTCATACATATGATCGAGTTTTGCTCGACGTGTTTGTGCGCGTTTGGCAGCAGCCGCTGTGGCTGAAAAGATGAAGGGCTACGGATTAGCCGTAGATTCTATTACGGCATCTTACTTATAGTTAAATTTATTACATTACTAGATTTATCTGGTCTGCGCCGGCCTTACGGACACATTTTTAGGGTTGCTAAACACTAGGGCAAGACAGTAACAAAAACATCTGATTTTTTGTGGTCTGTTTTTTTAATTCCTGCCTGTATCATATAACGTGATCGTTCCCACGGTTCGCGTTAATATGTTTTTTGTCTCACTCATCCCAATTGTGTTCAAGGAGCCCTAAAGGAACCGGTCCATGGCGTGTCAAAAATATTATTCGATGATTATAGATATTAACGAGTGTTTTTTTACCTGAGTGGACCGCGTTGCGTGTCATAAAAAGAAAAAAATAACTATTGACTGATTTTTTACAAATTCAATTCAAGGCATTTATTTTAGACCGTTTCAATACGTGTAAGTTTATATTACTTTAATATCTTATTCGACATCTTAACTTGGATTATTTAACAATAATGCGTGAGTTTGATCGTTACATTTTTAATGTTAAATGAAACAATGTATATTATACTAGATGTTGCCTGCGACTCCGACCGCGAAGAGTTTATTTTATCGCTATCCTCCGGAGTACTATGCAATTTGTCCGGTATAACAAGTATCCTATATGATAAATCCACATTATAAACTATATGTGTACCAAATTATAGCGTGAAAGAGTAACAAACGGTACGTCCGCACATCCATCCCTCCATACAAACTCTCACATTTATTGTAATCTTACTTTCTTAATATTATTAAATAAGTAAGATTATAAATTCCAGAGACCACCAAAAGAATACTTTTAAATAGGTACTATTTATTAAAAAAAATATAAGCGCAGTTATACTTTTGAGCTGGTTATCCAGGAAATACTTCGCAATTTTTTTTCTCAGAATTCATGTTTTTTTTAGATCATGCGATATCAGCATCTCAATTTATAATTGCAATTTTAACATACGTCGTAAATTTGGAATCGTGCCGAAACGTTTCGTAAAAATATATTTATAACTTAATTAAATATTTCGAGGCTGGGCACGCGATGTTCGAAGTAGGTATATATTTTTTATATGTTTGTTTAATACCGATGTCGTTGCAACGAGTGCAACTAGCGCCTCTGCATTTGCGGGGTTGGTTTTTTTAATTTATCTAAACTAATATTATTATAAAAAGAAAAACTTAATTGCTTCTTACTTTGTAATGGACTCAAAAACTATTCGACCCGTTTTAAAAAATTCTTTCCATCTTTAGAAAGCATGTTATTAGCATAGTAGGGCCATTTCTTATTTTGTTGTATTTTTTGAATTTTTTGATTCGGATAATTTTATATGATTTCTGCTGAGAATCACGAGCTGTTTCGATCCTACTAAGAGAAAAAAAGTGTCCCAAAACTTCTCTATAATTTTTGATTCTTCCATTTCGTTACGGTCATAAACTAAAAAACTTGGAACTCTTTTTTTCTCCTAGTACGATCGTAAAAACTCGTGATTCTGAGCAGAAATCACATACAATTTTCCGAATTAAAAAAAAGTCAAAAGATACAACAAACTAAAAAATGACCCAGTAACATAAGATATTTACTTTTTGACCCGGGAAATTTTAAAATTACCTCAAGACGCAAGCGTATTTGTGGGTAACTGGTTTTTAAATAAAAAGGTATATTACAGCACATGATACACAGATTCCGTCATTATGTTTGGCTATAACCGATGCCCAAACATTCAGTCATCCTCAAGTGAGTCACTCATAGCATTGTTCTTGTGCTCCCATATGAAATTCAAATTAGAATGTAGCCCTTGTAGCTGTTGACTGACTACAAATATAGATTATACTAGCTGTTGCCCGCGACTCCATCTGCAAAGATTTCGTTTATCGCTATCCCGCGGGAACTATGCAATTTTCCGGGATAAAAGCTATCCTATTTCCTTCCCAGGGTTTCAAACTATATCCATACCAAATTTCGTCTAAATCGGTTCAGGGATTTAAGCGTGAAGAGGTAACAGACAGATAGGATAGTTTTTATGCCGAAAAATTTAATAGTTCGAGCGAGAGTCGCAGGGAACAGCTAGTCCATACTAATATTATAAATGCGAAAGTGTTTCTGCCTGTCTGTTACCTCTTCACACTTAAACCGCTGAACCGATTTAGTCGAAATTTGGTATGGATATAGTTAGTAAGTCCTTCGCAGGATCTCAACCTATCTCCATACGAAAGGAGGGGGGGCTAATTGGCCCTTCAGACTAATAAGAACTAGCAATATATCACCAAATAGATTATTCTGAGTTGTAAAATTTCTACTCTAAATGTAGACTCTAAATCTTTGTGTTGTAGTACCTAAAGTATTAAAAAAGTGGCCAAGAGCGTGTCGGACACGTCCAGGATAGGGTTCCGCAGCCGTTACGACGGGACTGTTCACATTTATTTACACAAAATATACATTATACAGAAACATTTATTAACAGAGAATTTAAATTAAAGCTTTGCACTTTAAAGTTGAATATTTCGCAAACGAATCACTGTATCGAAAAAATGTCTTTACAAACCCGTTGTAATTTTAAAAAGCCTATCTAACGATATCCCACACAGGTAAGGTTAGGTTAGGTTAGGTTAGGCAAGAAAAAAAATACCCCTTTTTACCTATGTCAACGGGAGGTAACCTATAAGATTTATTTTTATTTTTATGTTACCACTTTCTCGGGGTAATTGCTACATACACCCATGCAAAATCACAGCTTTCTAATCTCTAATAGGCGCGGACGGACGGACAGACAGACATGGCAAAACTATAAGGGTTCCGTTTTGCCATTTTGACTCCGGAACCCTAAAAAGCAGCTTTTAAACCGGTAAACAGTACCTAGTAATATTTAAACTTTCGGCCGTTTGTTCCTCATTAAGTAACTACATAAAATTGCATGAGAGCAAATAATTTCACTTCCGTCCTACACTTATTTTCACCATTATACCTTAAAATACTGTTATTATACGAGAGTGCACCGTTAGACATTACTTTTTATAATATACCTACCTTTATCTCACTGCGTTTGTGAGGTTTTAAACCACAAAATTGACTGTGTAGGTGGTAAAGAGGAACGCACACGTTACTGAGCTCGATTAATATCTACCAGACATTGAGCGTGCCAGACTCGTATCGTGGCAGACACCGACAGACATCGACAGACATCTTTTATTTATATTTACACACATTAATCGCACCAGAAACGTGCCGGGACAGACAGACAGACAGACTCCGTTTTATTCACATCTAGCAGAAGCGTGCCGCAGACATCGACAGACACCGTCCTCAAGAACAAAAGTCGTCTGCGCGGTTCCATTGCCATATTCAATCTGACCGGCAGATAAATAAATATATATAACGGGACAATTCACACCAATTGACCTAGTCCCAAAGTAAGCTAAGCAAAGCTTGTGTTATGGGTACTGGGCAACGGATAAACATACTTATTTAGATAGATACATACTTGAATACATATTAAACACCCAAGACCCGAGAACAACATTCGTATTGATCATACAAATATCTGCTCCGACACGGGAATCGAACCCGGGACCTCAAGCTTCGTAGTCAGGTTCTCTAACCGCTAGGCTATCTGGTCGTCTAAAGATGGCCAAAGACACGTACGTACGTATATGAATCGCGTAGACGGCCGGATAGCCTAGTTGTTAGAGAAGCTGACTACGAAGCTTGAGGTCCCGTGTTCGATTCCCGGTCGGAGCAGATATTTGTGTGAAAAATGTGAACGTTTGTGCTCGAGTCTTGGATGTTTATCCGTTGTCTAGTACCCATAGTACAAGCTTTGCTTAGTTTGGGACTAAGTCGATTGGTGTGAATTTATCCCGTGATATTTATTTATTTATTTATACTGGCCGGGCGCGGCCCGTGTCTGCGAGTCTGCGCGGTCGTGTTACGATAGACATGAATTCGTTAATAGAAACCGTATCTAGAAGAATATTATTTTGTCTTACACGCACTGTCTTAAATAAATAAATAAATAAATAAATAAATAAATATTAGGGGACAATCTTACACAAATCGACCTAGTCCCAAACTAAGCAAAGCTTGTACTATGGGTACTAGACGACGATAAACGTACTTATATAGATAAATAAATAAATACTTAAATACATAGAAAACATCCATAACTCAGGAACAAATATTCGTGCTCATCACACAAATAAATGCCCTTACCGGGATTTGAACCCAGGACCTCTTGCTTCGTAGGCAGGGTCACTACCAACTAGGCTAAGGAGGTCGTTAAGATATATGATGATTATGAATTTTTAATCAACTTAATTAATACTTTTATAAAATCTTTATTAGTCCTAACTACACGTTTTCCTAAAATAATAAACTAATCTACGAATCACGATGACGTTGATAAATCGTCGCAGGCGCACTCCGCCATATTTGTAACCGTTACGTTTAAAAAACGAACGATGACAAGTAAAATTTTACACCACCTTGAACATAAACTGTGATAAGTACAGTCAAAAATTCGTTTGAATTGCTACCTTTGCTGCTTATGAATTAAGTTGAAAATGAAGGCGTTAATTGCTGACTTTTTTTGATGAGTGACGTCTCAGAAGTGTCAAAATTATGACACTAATGATGTATGATGAATTGGATGAATGGATTTGTGTGACCACACAAACCTGCTGTTATAAATGTATGGTTTTTTATACAAGCTACAACTGGTCAATTAGTCGCATAAGGTGTCAGACTTTTGCAATAAAAAAAGGCAATGAATGTCAAAGAGAGTCAAGAAGGTCAGAGCCAAAAAAGTTTCTGTTTTTTCAGCTTGTTCAATCGTAATGAGATAAAAAGCTGAGAAATTTTGTTGTTGAGTATAAAATCAAGAGGTACTTTAAAATATTATTTGATTGTCGTTCCTATCTAGAAGTTTATTATTATTTCTTAACTTGCTTTTGCCCGCGACTCCGTCCGCGTGGAATTAGTAATTTGGGCAGCTTATTTTTTTTTTATCCAATTTGCTTTTTCATCAATTATGGCTCTCCTTAGTTCCTCGATATAAAAAAAAATACCCGCCCCCGCACCCCCTCCGCACACCCGCGTTCACATTCAACACCGTACTCCCAAGTCAAGCGTGCCTATAGAAGTTTTACTTCAAAAACCCCCGATTTTGAAACATTCTTCCGCTCCGCTCCGCTCCTGTTGGTGTTAGCGTGATGATATATAGCCTTCCTCGATAAATGTGCTATCTAACACTAAAATAATTTTTCAAATCGGAGCAGTGGTTTCTGAGATTAGCGCGTTCAAACAAAAAAACCTGTTCGATAAATTCTTAAAATAGACGTATCTTTCTTATTTGTGAACCGATTCCAATGAAACAAACACTAAATGTTAATCCAAGAAAATACCAACATATCAGTGAAAACCGCATCCTTCTAGGTTAAGCCGTTTCTGAGATTAGCGCGCACAAACGCACAGACAAACAGACAAACAGACAATAATTCTAAAAATCATTGTTTTGGGTTCTATTGTGCTAATAAATAGCCCTAGTGACAGTTTTTCTCAAATATCTTCAATGTACAGACACCGACTTGTCACAGATTTATTATATATTAGATAGATGTATAGATAAGGCCCTATTTATTGGATGGAGCATACTACCGCAGACTCGAAAGCAACTGTCGAATACATACCTGACAAAGTATATTTTTAAAGCTAGTCGTATTTTCAATAATTACAATGGATATTCTGACGTATTATACAAGCAATAAGGTTGAATTTCCAAAGCAATGCACGTGGTAGGTAAATCGCCTCTACCTTTTTAAGGGTTAACTAGCTGCCTACGGGGCTTCGCACAGATGTAATAAATAGTACTATATTTCAAACTAAATACAAACTGAAACATAGATGCACAGAAAAAACCCCAGAAAAAAGACCAATGCTGGGAATCGAACCCAGGTCCTCAGCGTTCCGTGCTGCGTGCTTACCCCTACACCATCACTGGTCTAGAAGTTAGCGACGAATCTTTCCCATACATCGTACACTTCAGTCTGTTATAATCACATTTAGGCAGTGATAAAGCGCATCTATGTTATGCCCTCTACCGAGAGACTTCAACACTCCTTCGGAGCTACCCGCTCACCTGGACCAAGAGATGGCGCTACTAGGCCAACTTTTACAAGTTAACTTAGTTTAACTTAGTTTAACTTGTAAAAGTTGGCCTAGTAGCGCCATCTCTTGGTCCAGGTGAGCGGGTAGCTCCGAAGGAGTGTTGAAGTCTCTCGGTAGAGGGCATAACATAGATGCGCTTTATCACTGCCTAAACGTGATTATAACAGACTGAAGTGTACGATGTATGGGAAAGATTCGTCGCTAACTTCTAGACCAGTGATGGTGTAGGGGTAAGCACGCAGCACGGAACGCTGAGGACCTGGGTTCGATTCCCAGCATTGGTCTTTTTTCTGGGGTTTTTTCTGTGCATCTATGTTTCAGTTTGTATTTAGTTTGAAATATATGGTTTCACGGGATGACCGTAAAAGTAATAAAAAAATGAAGTTGAAGAAAATAAAAAAATAAATAGAAAAAGATACTTCATATTTAACTTGTAAATAGTACTAATTTAAAACAAGTATTGTAGCGTTATTACTTCTTACTTACAATTTATCTCCCTTATCGTATCTTTTTCACGTCCTGTTGTCGATCTTAATATCATTAGAATCGCGTCACCTTCATTTTTGCAGGGTCCTGCAACATCACAAAAGCTAAATAACACAGTTTCACTGGGTTTTCACTACGTATTTTCACGTTACAATTACTTTTTGAATCGATGAAAATATACACTAACTTTTTCGGCTTTTTTCTATGTGTTGCGAGTACTCTGGAGATTCGGTCTTCGCGCGTGCTGATGCACGACAATTTTTCCGTTTCTTCGCACTACACATTTAATAATTTTTACGGTCCGAGTAAATGTTATCGTCTTGAATGCAAAAACTGACATGTTTTGACATGCTTGTTTATTCGGTTGTCATGACAAGAATTTTCGTTTTTCATTCCAGAAAAACAATATTTTAGATCAAACCTCCCTCTAAAACTAGAAATTATTCTTGGCCACGTGTACAAACTTGCTTTTAATTCAAAATTTTGTATGTTCTGATTCTCGAAACGCCCTCGGGAGCGGACCTACGTCACAAGGCCTATAAAAGCCATACAAATCCCAGAACAGTTCAGTTATTCGTCAGCTTTCATAAGTGAAAGAACTCGAAAAGGGATCCTGCAAGCCTCGCGCAACTCCTTCTTTTGAGCCGGAGAAGTCGGCAAGTCTTCACGCGTCTCCTTAAGTCAAAGTCTTCTTTCACGCGTTACCTAAAACTTCCTCCTGCCGCTACGCGAGTCTCTGACGCTGCCTGAGTCTTCACTTGGCATAGTACGTGCCGTCGCCAATACCTGCACCGTGCGCTGCTGTCCGCACCTGGGCTGTGCGCTAACACGCCCGATCCGTGCACGGCCACACCTGCTCCAAGCGCTGCCCACTCGTACACCGTGCGCTGCTGCCCGCACCTGGTCCGGGCGTTGCCACGCCTGCCGTTTGCTGCCGCTACGCAGCTGTGCGCTGACAGTGCAACTTGACCGAGCGCTGACAGCGCCTCTTCGAACCCTCCATCTACGCCTCCAGTTCGTCGCCGCATCCTCTGTACTGACACCCACACACCTACCGTCCATCCTCTACCGTACACCACTCCACACACAATCATAATTCTATTGTAAATATTTATTTCTAATTTATTGTAAATAAATGGTTTTCAGTTTATTTTATTTTACATTCCATAGCTTAGGTTAGGTCTTTACTTAGTAGTAAATGTCGCTTCAAGACATTTTTAAAATTTAGGTTAGGTTATTTTATCTTTTGACTGTCGCTTCACGACATTATTTTATGGAAATCTTCGTTCCAACACAGCAAAATAATTAGACAAATAGGTGTAGCCGTTCTAGAGTCATAAGCGTTTAAATCTTCGTTCCAACACAGCAAAATAATTAGACAAATAGGTGTAGCCGTTCTAGAGTCATAAGCGTTTAAATCTTCGTTCCAACACAGCAAAATAATTAGACAAATAGGTGTAGCCGTTCTAGAGTCATAAGCGTTTAAATCTTCGTTCCAACACAGCAAAATAATTAGACAAATAGGTGTAGCCGTTCTAGAGTCATAAGCGTTTAAATCTTCGTTCCAACACAGCAAAATAATTAGACAAATAGGTGTAGCCGTTCTAGAGTCATAAGCGTTTAAGTCTTCGTTCCAACACAGCAAAATAATTAGACAAATAGGTGTAGCCGTTCTAGAGTCATAAGCGTTTAAATCTTCGTTCCAACACAGCAAAATAATTAGACAAATAGGTGTAGCCGTTCTAGAGTCATAAGCGTTTAAATCTTCGTTCCAACACAGCAAAATAATTAGACAAATAAGTGTAGCCGTTCTAGAGTCATAAGCGTTTAAATCTTCGTTCCAACACAGCAAAATAATTAGACAAATAGGTGTAGCCGTTCTAGAGTCATAAGCGTTTAAATTTTTGCATTTGATTCTTATTTATAAGTACTTATGTATAGATTTTATAACATGTAAATATTTTCACTAAATATTGTATTTTTTTTTTCAGGTAAGAACCAGAACTGCATTTGTTTATACACCAGCAAATCAAGTAAGACTGGGCCAACTCCCCAATGTTTTGTCAAGGAAGAGATAGAGTATTACTAATCTAAATCGCATTCTTCGACTTTCTGTAGGTTGACACGTTAATGTCTATCAGCATTCTTACTAGCATTTCCTACAGAGTTAAAGTAAGCACAATGAAATAAAAGCACGTCTCTCACCTTTTATTGAAACAAATTACTTAGCTATCTTAAGGCCCATTTAGATTATGCAAGTTTCGTGTACAAGAATCGGCAATAATTGTATACAATTATTTTGTTGCAATAATAATACAGGCTGATTCAGGAGTCACGAGCAGGAGTGAAAGGGGTGATGAGGAGGGTCACACTGAACAACTTTCACTTTAGGACCAGGCACGAAACCGCAAAAAAATTCTGCTGTTCCATACATTTCGGATCGATAGCGATCAATTAAGTAAAGAGAGAAAGAAAGAGAAACATTTATTTATAACAACGATAACACGCACACAGGCAAAAACAAGAGTACAAACATAGACATAGACATAGGTGTATGTACTATCGCCCCAAGCGCCAGATAACCACCTTAAAGGCCCAGTTTGCGTGCAGTGGCTAGACATCTGTCCATAACAATCCATAGCAATAAACATCAACGGCTGCAAGCAAATTTGTTTTGAAAATGGGTATCTGGCGTCTGGGGCGATGGTACATATTAAAGCTGTTACAAAAAGGGTCCCGACTCAGCATGTCGCTAGTTAAAAAACCAGCACTGGTCTTCCGCCGGGCCACAGTTTAGTAAAATTAAGTCTTGATTAGATGTTTTTTTTTCAGCTATCGGGCCTGGTTCCATACCTAGAAAAAGTTGTTCAGTGTGAATCTTCCCATCACCCCTTTTCCTCATGCATATGAATCCTGAATCACCATGTGCCTATACAAGAATTGTCCCAAAAAGTTAACACAAGCAATATTAAAAAAAAACTGTTATTGAATAAAATTGTTAAAGGAAAACGGAAATATTTGTACGCCTACTGGCAAAACATAGAGATTCCTGAATGTTATACTTTTAAGACCGATTATGTACACCTATGTTCCACAAATAAACATATTCTATTCTAAAAAAAAATAAACACTGCCATTACCTATTCCAGAATTGAATTCAAATTGCTTTCAATATGCAAGAATACGTTAGATATAGACTGAGCTAATTTTTATTTCCTCAGTTTTAATGTATGGAATGTGCAAGAATATTGTATAATCTAAATGGGCCTTTAGAATTCGCTTCCTTAAGACCAGTTTAGATCGACAAAAAAAATCGTGCAAGTTGCGCTACATCGCGGCGCTCAATTGACCACTTCAAACTCGTTTGCTTCATAGCCACGCAGTGTATTGCTACTTGCAAGATTTTTCGCTCGTTCCCTAAATAACAGAATTGCAAAATACTAGATGGCCGCCTTACCCTATTTCTAAAATACCAAATTACCTGAATACCAGACTTTCTTGTCACCGTGATTTTGTCTGTATCGGATTGCCAAAAAGCTTGTTTTCAATACACCATGTTCCATTCAAAACCGAATTCCCATAATACCAAATATTGAAATCACCAGGCTCGTAAAATACGACCCCCTGGCCTCCCCACGACGACCACGACCCGCCTGACGAGCCGGGTGATTTCACTATCTGGTATTTTGGGAATTCGGTTTTGAATGAAACATGGTGTATTGAAAACAAGCTTTGTTGGCAATCCGATATAGAGAAAAACGCGGTGACAGGAAAGTCTGGTATTCAGGGAATTTGGTATTTTAGAAATAGGGTAAGTCGGCAATCTAGTATTTTGCAATTCTGATATTTAGGGAACGAGCGAGATTTTTCTTGAAGGTATAAATTAATTGGGCATTAGAGCGCGAAGACAAACAGTAACCGACCAATCACGTCTCGCCTCGCTCCTCTTGTCACACGCCGTGACATGGTTGCAATTAATATCATTGATCGGTTCTGCAGGTCTCTGCTTCTATGAAAGCGTAGCTTAAATAAACAGTTGACATTTTTGTAAGAGCCATATGACACTGGTGATTTGCAAATGTATTAGAAGCGGATGAACGCGCAACGTATAAAGTCATCATCACTTTAGCCGAAAGACGTCCACTGCTGAACATAGGCCTCCCCCAAGGCTCGCCAAACAGATCGGCCCTGGGCCATCCGCATTCAATGCGTTCCCGCTACCTTCACCAGGTCGTCGCTCCAACTTGTTGGAGGCCTACCTACACTGCGTCTTCCGGTCCGCGGACGCCACTCGAGAACCTTTCGGCCCCATCGGCCGTCAGTTCAACGAGCGATGTGCCCTGCCCACTGTCACTTAAGTCTAGCGATTCTTCGAGCTATGTCCGTGACTTTAGTTCTTGCGCGGATCTCATCATTTCTAATGCGATCCCGCAGATAAACTCCAAGCATATAGCCCTCTCCATCGCCCTCTGAGTGACTTTGAGCTTTCTTATGAGGTCCATCGTTAAAACACGTCTCAATGCCATAAGTCATCACTGGCAACACACACGTATTAAATACTTATGTCAGACGCCAGCTTGACACCTTAAAGGCCCAGTTTGCGTGCAGTGGCTAGACATCTGTCCATACCAATCCATACCAATGAACTTCAACGGCTGCAAGCAAATTTGTTTTGAAACTGGCAAGCCGGTGCTTGGGCCGATCGTACGTTCGCAAATCGCCAGTGTGATATGGTAAAATAAAACCACCAACCAAACCAAGAACCAACTAAAAACCAAACCAGTAAAATATAGAAAGACAGAAACAAAATGTTTCCAAGTCAAGCTTTGAACCCAACACCCACTTGGTTCCTGAGATTTGCAAGTCTAGCCACGGCTACAAGATAGGAGAGATTACGACCTACCCTACAGGTTTTCCAGATTGTGACCATTACTATACGCATCCTGGGCCGGTGGTACTAAGATAAATATAATCAACGGTTAACGATTAAACAATCGGTCCAGTCTGTGAGTGACGTTGAGCACGACGTTATTTCGTTGGAATTACGAATGCTGGTTCCGTGTACGTAATAGGATTTACGTATGTTTCTTCTTAAAAAGCCGTGGTAGCTAAATGGTTTGATTTATGGCTTCTCAAGTAGAGCACGGTGGGTTCAAACCCGGGCTTGTATCTACTAGTTTTTAAAAACTCTGTGCGAAATTACATCTGAAATTTACCATGAACTATTCGGTGAACATTCCAAGCAATCTCATTAGGAGATGAGACCTGAGCCCTGTACCACAAAAGTTACAAGTGCTACAATTCGACAAAATTGTAACATTTTACTATGAGAAACTTGACAATTTTGTCGAATTGTAGCACTTGTAACTTTTGTGGTACAGGGGGCTGTACTCCAGGGGCGTTTATAGATAATGATGATTACTGAAATATAAAGTTACCTTGATGTTCAATTATTTTAGGATATCTCGAAGATGTTTGTAAACAAAGTACTTGACTCGCCAATTTTAGCTTGAATTGACTTTGCCGGAATAACCGACATATTAAGTTGGGCTTGAAATATAATGTGTGTACCTAATATGTATTCTTTTAAACTTTCGTGATTTTCTCTCATAGTTAGGTATTGAAAAAAATATGGGTCTATAAAATTTTAAGTCATAATGTATCATTAGTCATAATCAACGTTAGTCGTCATACAGTGATTTATTTCTGAAACAATTTATTTTTCGGAATTGTTATAATAAAACAAACATAACCTACTGCATTCTATAAGATGGCATTTAAAAAAATCCTGAAAAAAATACCGTTTCAGAAATAAATCACTGTATGACTAACGTTGATTATGACTAATGATACATTATGACTTAAAATTTTATGGGAGAAAAGGGGCACCGAAAAAATATACCTTGTTGAGTTTCTTGCCAGATTCTTCTCAGCAGAGTTTTTCCGAATCGGTGGTAGATTCTTCGATGTTCATGTGAGCATCGATTGATGCCTAAATTGAATAAGGAATTTTGACTTTGACTTTTGAGTTGTTGTTACATTACAATCAACAAATAACTTGTATTCAAAATTAAATTCTCACAAATACCTGATGTGACCGTAGGTACCGCTATAAATCTACGAGTCTAACAGCCGGCACCTCGTAAATCAATAGTTAAACCTTAGTTAATCACCAGTTAGCTCCGTACCACCGGCTCTGCCCGCGGGGACGACAATCAGTGCCCAGGATCGCCTGCACCGAGATACGACATTATAATAAACTCTATAATAATGCATAATCATTCACTCAGCCAAGCAAAAAGCATCTTAACCCGTCGCAAGAAAGACTATTTTTCAATGACAAAAATTACAACACTTGTGCAAAATTGCATGTGCGTCTAGTGTACGTGGTTATTTGAAATTGTACTCTATGGGGGTTGGACAGGGTTGTTTTTGCAATGTCTAGGCGTATGCAAAGGGTGGTATCAAAATTGCAATTCCCTTGAATTTGCATAGGAATTTATTGAGCTCTAAATGATACATTGTCGGTAATGTGTTTTGCCTCTGTGTGGTTGGAAAAGTGTAGGAAGCAAGATTATTGCATCATTACCATGTAAAAATACGGAAGATTAAAAAACCGGCCAAGTGTGAGTCGGACTCACACCCGAAGGGTTCCGTACAATTATCTATAAAAAAGGCAAAAAAATCACGTTTGTTCTATGGGAGCCCCCTTAAATAGTTTTTTATTTTAATTTAATTATTTATTTTTAAAGTGAATATATAACTAAATATTCTGTGAATATTTCAAGCGTCTACCTGTTGCCGTTATCAATATCAAGCAAAAACGAGCAAAAAAATCACATTTGTTGTATGGGAGCCCCCTTAAATATTTATTTAATTCTGTTTTTTATGTTGTTATAGCGGCAATCAAAATACATCATTTGTGAAAATTTCCACTGTCTAGCTATCACGGTTACTGAGATACGGCCTGGTGACAGACGGACGGACAGCGAAGTCTCAGTAATAGGGTCCCGTTTTTACCCTTTGGGTACGGAACCCTAAAAATTAGGACTTAGTTCCAAGTCCTAGCTATGCACTTTAAAATGTACGCTATTTCTAAATAGCGTTAAATTTAATTTTAAAGTAGGTACATGGTAGGTCATGGTTATGAAATTTGACATTGACGTATGAGTTTTAACCGACTAAAAAGGAGGAGAGTCTATTTTGCGTCTGTGTGAGTTTTTTATGATCACTGACATTGAAATTTATAATAATTAGATCTCTGCCTACATATATACCTCCTTCTGTAGGCCACATGCCTCCTCTCAGAATGAGAGCGCTTGGGCCGTATTTCCTAATAGGGCCTAAACTTCACCGTGAAGCTTAAAATGGTAAATTTTAAATTTCATTACACACATTAACTTCGAAACATTCAGAGATAGCCCGGGTTCGAACCTATCACCCCCTGCTTGAGAGGCCGTTAGGTCAAACGTAGGTCTCTAGTAAATGGAAAAACCATCAATTAGGTACCTGAATTATACTAACGAATGTAGACGTATATTTGTATCTAAAAAAAAGTTATCATGTGGCAAGAACGTGTCATACTATTCCTTCTTTTAAATTAGTTTGTGGAGATCCTTATCAATGAACAAAAAAGACAAAACAAAGTGATAAAAGGTAGTCTTCAAACATTCGAAACTACATCTTAATTTGGTCTTAATAGTGTTTCAAATTCAAGTGTAAAATCCCATACGGCACGGGTCGTCAACATTTTCCCATAATTAAAACATTTATAACCATGACCGACGATTTGCAATTCCACACTCGCTCAAGCACAATGACCGTTTCCTAGCAAAACAAAAAACATTTCATAAAAAAAACTACTCTTAGTCAGACATGGTTCACAACCCCTGACTTACAACCAACTATTGACCAATCAAATTTGAACTCTACCTCATTCCTTTTACGTACAATTTGGGTCAACACGACACGACGTTTGCGTCCTTTTTCGCTCGTGCTAATTTCAATAACAGTCCAGCCGCTGCTTCGAGATTATATCTTGCTGTTTTTAAATTAAGGTGTAATATTGACTGTACTTTATTGTACTGTTTTGTTTAGTAGGTCCATTCATGGCGGTCATATGTTGCAGATGAGTCAGTGGTCGGGACCTTTGGTGTATAAACATTTGATTTTATAGCTTTTTGTTGAATATTTCTGGTTTTCTTGAAGCAGATACGGTTTTGTCCGGATTTTAAGTAGCCAGTGTTTTTACATATTTTAAACAAAGATCGCCTTTGTCAAGTTTTTTGCTTTTATCAGTTTGTTCAATACATATATATTTTTATACAAGTAAATTAAAAGAAACACCGTGGAAGGCTAGTGGTTAGACGTATGGCCTCTCAAGCAGAGGAACGTGTGTTCAAGTCCCGAGTTGCCACTGGTCCGTACGCAGTACACACACACTTGCGAAGCTATTCAATGGTGTGTGTGAAGTTCTTATTCTCAACCTGCACTTGGTCTGCGTGAGAACCACCGCCAAAGCTCTCTCATTCTTCAGGAGACATCTGCCAAGAACGGGAATGTTGATGATGGCAAAGATAACACAGGTTTAAAGTTCAATTACCAAAATCGCGATGCTTTGATAAACCGTGAATCATCCCGTTCCAAGTTGGCTAAGCCTGTCAGGCAAACATGGCGCTGCATAACCGGATATTGCCGGATTAAGCTCCGGCCCGGTTCTTCGCCGGACAAACGGAACGCTGCGCTGCAATCTTAGAGATTGGATTCGGGAATTAATGTCGTAATCATTTTGACTGTTTGTGTTTATTATTGAACTAAATAAAATAACACCATGGCCACCATGGGTCAATTCATGTCTCAAGTGGCAGTGGGCAGGGCACATCGCTGGTAGAACTGACGGCCGATGGGGCTGAAAGGTTCTCGAGTGGCGCCCACGGAAGCCGGAGTGTCGGTAGGCCTCCAACAAGATATAGCGACGACCTGGTTAAGGTGGCAGGAGCGATCTGTTTGGTGAGCCTTGGGGCAGGCCTATGTTCAGCAGTGGACGTCCTTCTGACGGGGCTGCTGCAATGTGACCGAAACGTCGAGGTAAATATTGTTGGCGTGATAAGTCCCGTTTAGTATAATAATTAGGAGTTTTTTTGTATCTATACTAATATTATAAAGAGGAAATATTTGATTGTTTGTTTGTTTGATTGTTTGCATTGAATAGGCTCCGAAACTACTGGACCGATTTCAAAAATTCTTTTGCCGTTAGAAAGCTACGTTATCACTGAGGGACATAGGCTACTTTTACCGCGGGAAAATACCTTTTCCTACGGGAAAATTAATTTATCGCGGGCGAAGCTGCGGACGGAAGGCTAGTGTCTTACATACTAAGGAAGGTTAGCGTCTTGCTCACTCTCGTATTAAATGCTATTTGTGAGAGAGGGACGGCACGATACGAAGTTCGAATTATGATCTTCGTAGTATAAGGCCAGATCGATATATTATGTCGGCGTGTTCCCACGCAACTACGGAATCTATAAATGATATACTAGGGAAAGTTGCGGAGAAGACAAAATACAATTGGATTATTTTACGCCCGCGGCGGATTCTCGAGTGGCTTACACGGACCGGAAGACGCGGTGTGGGTAGGCCTCCGACAAGATGGAGGAATGTCCTGGGTAAGGTTGCGGGAACGGGTTGAATGCAGATGGCGCAGGGCCGACCTGTTTGACGAACCTTGGGGGAGGCCTACGTTCAGCAGTGGACGTCTTTCAGCTGAAATGATGATGATGACACCCGCGGCCCTGTTGCATTACTCTGAATTTTGTATACCTAATCGTTATTCCTGTCTATTGTACTATACTAGAAATGTTTAGGTACTTAACTAAATGTAAACAATTACATGAACAACCAACAGTTATGGCTTCGGGTTAACCAGCCAAATGCTATATTTCGCATTATCGACGTACTTTTTAGTTTTATCTTTTTTTCTGTCGATATTGTTGCTTTAAACATGAAACTACCGTGAGACTCGCTCATAGTGAAATAATACGGATTACTCACGTCTCAAAACGAGTTTAACTCGACATGTTTCGGGAGTTTAGATATAGTTGATTTAGATTGGCCTCTGATTTAGATTGAAAGAAAGAAAGAAAAGAAAGAAGTATTTATTTGTGACAACTAACATAGACAAAAGAAAATTAAAACAGAATAAGCAATAAAAGCAAAAATAGCACAATGAAAAAAAAATATATAACATGCTTGTGTCACAAAATGGTCCCAAATCAGCAAAATATTGCCAATCTTGCGAACGGCGCTGATCTTCCTTTGGGACCATAAATAAATAACATTAAAAAAAAAACACAAGAAATCAAAGTGAAACCAACAAGTTGAGAGTTAGAAAAATAAAACATGAAAAAAAAATACAAAAATCAATACTACAGTCCAGTGTCCTTTACCCTATCGGTCATAGTAAAAAATAAAATAAAGAGCAATCATAGACAATAAAAAAAGAAAAAAAAAACCTAAATCCAAATATGGCTGGCCACGCCAACTTGGTTTGGTTAAGATACTACATGTACAATTTCCTTAATTCATTTAGACCGTAATATAATAAATAATAAATAAAGTGCATGTGCAATTGAATGGACAAATCAGAGAAGCTTTGTACTCAGGGAACAGCTAACCACGCAGCCACGCCTTATTTTTATTGTTTACTCCGCTCGCCGCCCTCCCCCGTGCACGTATGGAGTGAGAACTGGACGTTCGCCAATTAGTGAGTCAGTCGCATCGGGTTCGAGTCCAGCTATTATTAGCTTGCGTGCTTGTGATCCTTACGTACATGCAAATCTAGCTAAATAATAAAAAGCGACAAGGTACAAAAGTGATCACTTATTTATGACGTTCTGTACTATGCAAGTAACTGTGTCACTACAGTACCTTCGTCCTTTACAAAACAAGAAAAAAGGAAAAACTTAACCAAAAAGTAAAAACCACACAGAAGGATAATTTTGGACGTGGGATTAATTGCACGTGGCACATCTTCTCAATGAGAAGGCATGGGCCGTAGTTCCCACACGGGCCCAGTGCGCATTGAAAACTTCACACATCATTGAATTTCTTCGCAAAACGGAAGCAGGTTTCCTCGCGATCCAACCGTGTACTGCCTTTTCTACGAATTATTTTACGCAAACTGATTCATTTGGCAAATGTTTCATTTCCCAAATGATATTTTTTTTTGAAACTGTAAACTATTCAGGATATATTTCAGGACTATCCTGTAGGATAGGTTTGTTTTATAACAATCCTGAAAAGTTTACAGTTTCAGAAAAAATAAACATTTGGGAAATGAAACATTTGCCAAATGAATCATTTTGCGAAAAGTTTTTCGGCGAAACATTAGTAAACCCGATCCAACCCAATCGCCTCATAAATGTGAATGGGGATTGTAAAATAAAATACAGACTTAATTGGCCATGTAATTACACCATGTTTGTAATGTGATATTCAATAATTATCTTATCTTATCTTAATAATTAAATTAATTAATTGAATGAATATGAATGTGCCTATTGCACTGATTTTAGTGCTACATGAACTCTTTAAAAGAAAAATATTAAAATAATAAGTTAATAATATTGAAATTATGGAATCATTTAATTGTTCCTGTAACTAAAGTTAATACTCCAAAGCGGATAAACTGCTGAAAAAAATGAAATGATGAAAATACTTCAGAAACAATAAATAATATTATTCCTCAGCGTAACATTTAGAAACTAAAAGAATACACCTTGATTAGTTATGCAGGGTTGGTTGATCTCCAGAATCAGCCAGTATCATTTTATTTTTTAGTAAACTTCAACAACAAACACGTCGCCTGTTTCTAACATCTATATTTTAAGACATTTACATAGTTTATCACTTCGCTGCGAGACTAAGAGTTCAACATACAAGCTTAGCAACAACAGGACTAAACTAAACAACTTAATGCAAGTTTTCTTACGGTATTTTTTTATCAACATCGCCTTAGCATGTCTTCAGCTTCCGTTAACGGTATTACGAAAAAACTGGTAACTCCTTATCTGCTATGTTTTTAACGTTTACATCCAAACTCGTATCGATGCCTGCTTTTGTAAGCTACAACATTACCACGTTGATTTGTCGCGTCGTGAATAAGACTGAAAACGTCTATACTATGTATAAGACACGTAGTAAAACGTGGCTTCGTCTACGTTAGATGCCTTCACTGAAACATTTATAATAGGCTACTTTCCTAACTAGTCAGTCTTTTAGATTATCAAAAAATATTGGACACGTATTTTTTATTTTGTCAATTAAGTAAAAAATTACGAAGATATGGCGCGTTGAAGTTTCGCGTGACGTCAC
Organism: Archips crataeganus; assembly: GCA_947859365.1. Lineage (NCBI taxonomy): Eukaryota > Metazoa > Arthropoda > Insecta > Lepidoptera > Tortricidae > Archips > Archips crataeganus. The sequence goes on along the minus strand of OX402066.1, from coordinate 16,687,968 downwards.
TTGTTCCTACACTTTGTATGAGCGTTTTAGGAACTAGTGACGTCACGCCTCGTCACGCGGAAGTTCAACGCGCCATATCTTCGTCATTTTTTGTTTAATTGTCAAAAGAAAAATTACGTGTCTAATATTTTTTGATAATGTAAAATACGGACTAATAAGAATTATTATTTTTTTACCTAAGGAAACATCCCTATTGTAGCAACGTCATCTTTGATGAATTTAACGCGTTGTTTTGAAAGCCGACGTACTTACTTTAACGTTCTTGTCTTACTACGTACGTATAGTCCACCAAGTTATTGGTTTACAATTTTTATGACAGTTTCTATATCACAATAAAAGTAATAAGGATGATTATCACCTTGACTTTGTGTGATAATCGCGCAAAAAATATAAAAAGTCGAATAGGGATGTTGACGCCATTAAAAATAAATTAATAACACGACTCCATTAAAAAAACGCTTTATTTTAGCCCTGAAAACCAGATTAATTTTCGATTAAATGCAAAATTAGATTTTTTGTTGCTTTGAAACAAATAAATAGTTAGTTGATGGAGTTGGCGAACAAGTGACGTCATAAGTTGCTATTGCCATTCAAACTCTATGGGAGAGTTGTGTTTTGACAGCTCATAAAAAGTATGTCACTTGATTGGACTGGTGGTGTCAACATCCCTATTGAGAACCTCCTCTTTTTTTTGAAGTCGTTTGAAAATAGCTATGTTATTTTAAGCTATACAACTGATACTAAACGTTAGGGTGGTAAAGGAATTTCATGGTAGACTATACTATTTTTTTATTGGCCTAATAGATGACCCACTGCTGGGCAAGTAAAGGCCTCCCCTTTCTTCTTTTTTTTGGGTGGTGTTCTTTCCACCCGTCTCTGTCCCTCGCAAATTCCCGCCAAAATGAGTCAAATTGGTCCAAGTCATCCCGCCATCTCCGTTTTGGTCTGACTCTGCTCCGGTGCCCGTGGCTTGGAACCTGTAATGTATATGTGGGTAGTTTAAAACTTTGCAAATTGTAGGGTAGATTCCTAAAGCTCTGTCGTTTATTAAATGTTATTCTGTACGGACGCGTTTTCCTTCAGCTCCTCATAAGCAACACCCTGCTGGTCTTCAAGGACATATTTTTCAGAACCCTCGGTGACACTTTTTGCCCAGCGATCCGGATGCATTCAGCAGACATGTCCCGCCCTGTCCCACTTGAGTTAGGCGGCCTAGGTCCCCACATCGACAATCTGAGTTCTGGAGCGCAGGTCGGTGTTTCTGATTCTATCAGTTCTCCGAACACCTAGAATGCTGCGCTCCATGACTCGCTGGCAAATTTTGAGCTTGGACTTCTGGGCCTCGGTTAAAGACTATACTATAACGTATGAATTTATATAAAAGCTTGTGTTTAAATAATCAATACCTGTAATTAATTTTTTTTTTTTTTTTTTTTTTAATTTTTTAAATTGACGGATGCGTGGAAAAACTAATATACCTTCTATGTTAGGAAAGCGCGGCAACTGATTGCTATAATTACTTCCCGATATACCTTATCTGAGTTCCTTATTACTATTACTATGTTTAGAGAAACCTGATAAGAAATTAATAATAAATTGCGACATAGAATTGACTTGCGGGTCAGCTGGACCATTTTAATCAATTCACTGCATTCGTTTAGAAATCTTATGAAACTCATTTATACTTCGTTTATTTAGCATTACAAATAAGGTAAACAATCTTTTGAAAAATAGTAACTATTACTTATGAAACCAAAAGAGTGTAAATGACCATATTTCCTTTGAAATTGTTACATATTTGCTATGACTTATTTTTCAAAAGTGTATTTCAATAAAAATGCACGTCTTCTTTTAATGCTAAAAAACGAAGTAGGTACAACTGATAGAGAGGCTTTATTGTCTAAAGGATCGGACGGGTAATTTTTTTTAATTTTCCTTCACTCAAAATGGCACATCTGAACACAGAGTGAAAAAAAATGCCGAATGAATTCATTAGTGCAGTGTTTTTCAAACTTTGGGTCGTGACCCCTAGAGGGATCGCAAAGCTCTATGCAGGGGTCCCGGATAAAAGTAAAAAAAAACATGTGTATTTTGGTCCTATAGTACAGTAATAAAATAATATTTTAATGCGACAAACAGCCTTTTTAGGGTTCCGTACCTGAAAAGGAAAAAACGGAACCCTTATAGGATCACTTTGCTGTCCGTCCGTCTGTCTGTCAAGACCCTTTTTCTCAGGAACGCGTGGAGGTATCAAGCTAAAATTTATATCAAATACTCAGGTCTACTGTCCCTTGGAGCTGTGAAAAAATCAAACTTCTAAGCCAACGCAATCAAAAGATACAGCCGTTTATGACGCAAATTTCCGCATATTTTCGAAACTCGCAAGGGAATCAAAACCTACAGGGTACTTCCCGTGAATTCAGAATCTTGAAATTTAGTACGAAGCGAGGTCTTATAGCACAGATAAAGGAAAAATTGCGAAAAGCATATTTTTTTTGTCTGTCTGTCTATATCAGTAACCAACGCAAATTTTCGACACTCGCAAGGGAATCAAAACCTACAGGGTACTTCCCTTAAACTCGGAATCTTGAAATTTGGTACGAAGCAAGGTCTTATAGCACAGATAAAGGAAAAATTGCGAAAAGCATATTTTTTTTTGTCTGTCTGTCTATTTCAGTAACCAATCTACAATGATCCCACATTGCGCACATTTTGGTCTGCTAAGACTGGATGTTCATAAATACATATAAATTTGTACGAAACCCTCGGTGCGCGAGTCCGACTCGCACTTGGCCGGTTTTATTATTTTTCAAAATGAGACATAGTAGGTAATTTTCAAATTGCATTGAAGAGTATGTCAGTTCACATACTTTGGTAAGTAGTGAGCGGCACTAATAACATAAAAGTGTGGCGTGCCAGCTGTGGATATTCGATATACAGGGTGTCCCATGGCTATGCCACATGGAGGGAAAGTATGAATATTGTAGATTGAACATTTTACTGAAAGAAGACGTTATTTTAATTTTAAAAACAATTTAAACTGCATTCATAGATTTTTAAATAATTACATGACGGCGGCCATCTTATTTGTCCCGATCCAGGAAAGAAAGTGTCCATTGAGATAGTCCCTTGTCCTGTGACTGTTATAATAATGTCAGTTGTATGTTCTAACGGCAATGTCACCTTTTCATTATTCTGAACAAAATTTCACATCAAATGTTAAAATTCATGATCTTCCTTTTATTTATGGCACTATGTTGTTTAGCAAAAAATAATCCTTATGATGAAGGCTTTCGATCGGCATGACAAAGCTACAGGGTAATTTTTTTTCTCGTGTAGCGGTTTCGATTCCCGGTTCAACCATGTAATTATTTAAAATCTATGAATGCAGTTTAAATTGATTTTTAAATTAAAATAATGTCTTTCTTTCAGTAAAATGTTCAATCTACAATATTCAAGGTACTTTCCCTTCATACGGCATAGCCGTGGGACGCCCTGTATACTTAGTTTTTCAAGTCACTAACTGTTGGTTTCAATTTTATACCAAAGGGGGAAGCCACTTAAATCAGTTTTCATACTAAAATTGTATACAAGTGTCGCAACACAAAGCAGACAGAAGAGACAGGGCGCCAGACCAGGGGGGTTTCACTCCGCAGTTTAGGTATGTTCGTGTGGCGCTCCTCCCGGGAGGAGTATGGCAGTAGGTTGTCACGCGGCCTTCACTTCGCACGCTAGCCGCGTCGCGCGTAATTAAGCATCTTTTTTTCCTGTGATTTTTGCAACAAATAATGACTTCTAAACGATATTATAAATAACTTATTTACATACTAAAGGTAGTTTACTGAATTAATACACACTGTTATCTTTCTTGATTTATATGCCTACCAAATATGGGCGAGTGGGAACCCTGTGCCCTTGGTTTCGGATCAGCGGTGCCCAACGGAATATGAACGCTCGTGTCACACGATAAGTTTTAATTTCGCGTGCACGCAGTAGGAGTAGGAAAGTTTTTATACCTAAAGTTGACTCTTGTTCGAGAGTGATCCTTCTGTACGTTAGTACTATTACTTATTCTGTGGCCAGACGCGGCCTGCGGACAAACGACGCGGACTGCGACGCGCCCCCGTCCCACGTCTCTTCTGCGTGGCTTGCTTCTAGAGGGTCGCTCAAATATTTTAACTTTTACTCGCGCATTCGAAAAGATCGAAAAACACTGCACTAGCAAACCGATCCAACGATGTTGAACAGGTAGCTTTGGTGTACGGTGCTCGGATGAGAACGTAAAATAGACAACACAAACATATCGATACCGGAAATCTCAAATGGCGTAAAGGACAAAAATGCGAAAATGAGTCTTAAATGCCATCGTATACAGCTTTTTTTCCCTATCGAATGGCATTTAAGACTTATTTTCGCATTTTTGTCCTTTACGCCATTTGAGATTTCCGGTATCGATATTAAATAAGTATTTAGTAGTAGACTATCGTAAAACTGACAGATGTCATACTTTATCTACTAAATTGGTCCCTTTAGTGACTCATAGTGTCTACCCCAGTTCGGGCTCGTGAACTGCACCCATTGCATTTCGTCATCGCACGCGCACGTGTCTTGGCTATACGGTGCACTTCAAGTACGTAACCAATAGTAGTTTGAGTAAAAATTAGCGACACTGAACTGAAACTGACTGGTTAGCCAGTAAATATTATTAGTTATTGATATCGTCGATAATATTGTTTACTCAATGCATGGCATAGTGAACATGACAAAAAAAATCGTCTTTGTAATGGCTGATGACCAGAAAGCCACTTAGAGTCACTCTAGGGAGTGCAGCTAGAGGTAGTTTGAATTATTGTTGGAATTTGTGTGATGAATATATATGTTACTTTTTCATACTAAAACGGTTTGTCGGGTTCTTTTGAAATTTGCCATAGAGATATTACAAAAGCCGTGGTGCCCTAGCGGTTTGACCTATGACCTCTCAAGCAGAGGGTCGTGGGTTCAAATCCCGGCTCGCACCTCTGAGTTTTTCGGAATTTATATGCGAATTACATTTGAAATTAACCATGAGCTATTATGGTGAAGGAAAACAACCTGCATACATACACCTGCGAAGAAATTCAATGGTGTGTGTTTGAAGTTTCCAATCTGCACTGGGCCCGCGTGGGAACTACGGCCCAAGCCCTCTCATTCTGAGAGGAGGGCCTGTGCCCTGCAGTGGGACGTACATAGGCTAGGATGATGATGATGATGATAGTTTAGAACCTAGATTCATATATAGGATACTTTTTATTTCGGAAAATTACATTATAGTTCCCGCGGGACAGCGATTAAACACATTCTTCGCGTTCGAAGTCGCGGGAAAAAGCTAGTATTATAATGGCATGAGATAACTGTTCAAAAAATATTTTTAGCATATTCCTTTATAGCAAAGTCCATAATGCGGGTAGTCCGGGTGCCCAACATAGCCGGGTGACGCTGACGCTCGCTGAATAGTGGCCATCCGGATCAAAAATAACGGTTATAGTGCGTTCGCAGAAATATGGTGCAGTTTTTTCAGTTTTCTGATTTATTTACACAATATTGAGATGACTGGATAGCCAAGTGGTTAAGAATCTGACTATCCACTCACATGCTTTTAGCAACAATGGTAGCCAATTTATTTATTTAATTCAATCAAATTTATTCTTTAATACAATAATGACATTGTTTTCAATCACTTGTCAATAAACGACAGCAAATTCAAAAAAGCAGCTGAGCGGCTATGAAGGTTGAGTTCCTGGGCACGCTCCTCGTTCGGGACAGATATTTGTATGAACAATACGAATGTTTGTTCTCGAGTCTGGGTCGTTTAAGTACATATTTGTAAAACGGCGCTCCTCAGCGAAAGTATACATGCACTGGCACCAAAAATCTACAAAAAAAATATCAAAAATAATACAACTGACTGTCATTATGGAATTCATTAAAGCGTACCCTATTGCTTCATCCAAAAATGTTTGATAGACTGCTTTTAGGATTACAGTTCTGACGTTATAATACCTACACGCTACAGTGAATCAGTAGCTATTTGCGTGCCATATCCCAAGACATAATTTTACATCATCATCATCATTCATCATTCACTCATTGACGCCCAATCATTTGGAACGGTTGGAAGCGACTTGACCCTGAACCTGCGGCCTTCATAAAATCGTCCGTCCATCTCGTTGGTGGACGCCCCACGCTGCGTTTGTCAGCCCGTAGTCTCCATTCGAGAGCTTTTGGGCCCCAACGGCCATCTGTTCTGCGTGCTATATGGCCTGCCCATTGTCATTTCAACGAATCCGTTTGGCTATGTCGGTGACCCCTGTTTTTCTATGGATCTCTTCGTTCCTGATTCGATCCCGTAGAGAAACTCCGAGCACAGCCCTCTCCTTAGCTCGTTGAGCGACTCTGACTCTGAGATTTTACAAATAAAATTTAATATGACCTGTATCCTTAACAAAATAAAATTGGATTTTTGAATTTTGAAGCTGTCACCCGAACGGCGAATACACAATAGCCGGTCGAGACGGCCACCCGGTTATCCGGGTATCGCCGGTCCGATCTGCGGCCGCATATCATTATTATATGAGTCTGTTATAACTCGCTATCACCCCAACCCGGGTAAGAGTGCCACTACTTCTTTGTTTAGTTTTGGGCTCCCATTTTATGGTCGTTTTGCGGGGAGATCGCGGCGGCGCTTTAGTAGTGTTTGGATGAAGTTATTTAGTAGAATTTTAGTCATTTTCGGAGTTCTTATTTGAAAGTTTTATAGCATGTTGTGTAGGTTAAATTTTGTTGAACACACATGTAAATGTTTTCTAGTTTTCCGTGACCACATTTGGAATCAAAAATTTAAATGTAATACTTAATTTTCCACATAAATTTTGTAAATCTCAGAGCCTGAGATTTGAACGCGCGCCATTAGGTCAAACCACTACCAAGGCCACCAACGGCTTTTGCAAATTTAGGTAATTTTAAAAACGACGAAATAAACATACTTACAATTTACATACCTACTTATCATTTCATGCGTCTCATTCCAGATTATGTATTTGAGGGTTTTCAGAAAAAAATGAACCCGTTTTGCCTTAATTATCCTTAATTTTCCATAAAAAAATTATTTGTCAATTTTGTGACGGTTTATACAACATTATGGTTAACTGCGTCACAAAACTGACAATTAAAAGAGGGACACTTTTTTATTGCTTAAATCGACAGTGCTTGTGATTCTGAGTAGAAATAACCCAAAATTTGTTAGGTTTTAAAAAAGTACAGGGTAGGTACATTTTTTTCTGAAAATGCCCTTTTACAATATTTTTTCAATAATCAATTTAATTTCCGACTTGCAGTTTCACTTTACTTTGATCTTTATTATCATTTAGCTGTTACCCGCGACTTCGTCTGCGAATAATTCCCCTTATAGTACCCTATAGGTATAAGGTAAGCGTACCAATGCTCGACACCCCAACGCCCAGTAGATGACACCCATCTGTCACCTCTCTTACTATGACATAAGATTGAAGGTGCCATGTATTGGGTCAGTGTGGAGCACAGGGACGTTTACCTTAACCTATATTCAAACAATTTTAACGTGAAAGAGTGACAAATATCCATCCATACAAACTTACGCGTCTATAAAATTAATCAGATCTTTAAGCTGACTCAAATAACCTTACAAGTTACAGCAACATACATTAACTTCGTACCCCATCAGCTAAACTATAAACACATTGTAAACCCCTCTAAACTCGCACAAACACATGTTCATATCAATTGCGCTGATCGGGCCAATAGCAAACAATGACGGCTTAATTTAATGAATCGTTTATTGTACGGTACTAATTAAGTAATGGACAGACCGACAGTTTAATAGTGTATTTGTGAACGCTAACTCGTTTACAGTTAAATATAAACCTTTATAACTAACTTTACGGTTAGTTGGTAGCTATTTTTACAGGATTTTATTTGGCGTGCAACGTTCGTATGGTTTTTTGTCACAGGTAGAAACGGTTTCAACTAAGCTATCTTTTTTAGGGCTCCGTACCCAAAGGGTAAAATGGGATCCTATTAGTAAGACTCCGCTGTCCGTCTGTCACCAGGCTGTATCTCATGAACCGTGATAGTTAGACAGTTGAAATTTTCACAGTCAAATAACACAAGCAATGCTCCAAGGAAAAAACGAGGTATATAAACCCAAAATAGCTATCATACACAGCAATAGTTAACGAACCTACTTTAAGCCCTCCCCTAGGGTAGGTAACGTACTGATTCCACCATAACGCCAATCTGATACAGACGCGTCGCCCGGAAAATTGTTTTGTGCGAACATCTATTACTTTATGATAAGGAAAAGTGTCGTAAAAAGCTGCCACGAATATGACGGTCTCACGGATTTCCCGGGGGCATGATGTTTTTCAAGATGTCATAATGAAGTTGATTTTTTAACACGCTTGGGCATATTAGCTTCACTTCTAAACACGATGATTTTCAATCGGTGATCAGGAGTTGAAAATTGTTTGTTGACTTTAATAGACGAGGTCTAAAAGCAATGAAGTCTCTGTTTATCTAATACTTGTAACTTAATAGATAGCTTATATATCCACCGAATGCATGGTCATCCTAAAGTAGTTTCGTCAAGTGCCATCGCTTTGGCGGCGAATTTGACAGGTCTCAGATCATAGAAAATAACTTATTTCTATGGTCTGATGTTAGGATTAGAACTCGGATCCTGGAAATAATTCCTCATCGTCATCATCATTTTCAGCCGTAGGACGTGCACTGCTGGACGTAGGCCTCCCTCATTGATACCCAATCACTACGGTTGGAAGTGGCTTGCATCCACCTTGACGTCCCACACTGCGTTTGCCAGCCGAACTAAACTAAACAAGCGCAAACGCTAACGAAGCGTAGGACGTCCTCAGACTCGGTGGAGCGATGATCTTCGCAAGGCGGCTGGCAAGAGCTGGATGGGAGTGGCCGAGGATCGTGCTCAGTGGCGTGCCATGGGAGAGGCCTATGTCCAGCAGTGGACGAACATAGGCTGATGATGATGATGATGATGATCTCAGGTTTAGAATGTCAATCTATGTAGGTATAGATCCTAATTTAAAGTAAAGTTTGACTTTTTGTTCGATATCGCCTAGCATGTTGTTTTTATCTTATTATTCAAGGCACTTTAGCAAATATGCTAGAAGAATATAATATGTAGTTTTGTATCTAATAACAACACCGACGGCGGCACGTTATTGCCTTCGCCAGCCATTGCGGAGAATTTGTGTATGGGATCTTAACGTTATAAAGAAACAAAACAACGGCGTAAGTTACTTCTTATGGTTAATTTTGGGGAGAATTGTGTTAGTGGGTATTTGGAGCTTAATAAAATACCTTTTTACTATAATTCTATGAATGACGGCAAATCCCTTCTTTTTAAATTATAAATTCACGAATAATATCATAAAGGCGGCTCTTTTTAGTGCTGAACCAAAAGTCTATTGTTCGAACATGGTACCACTTTTGAGGGTAAATAAGAAAATACTTTTTCGCAGTCGGGTTTTTTTGACCCGACTGCGGAAGTTGGGTTATTTCAAAATACACCCACGATGTAACTTCCTATTCAACTTGGTTGACAGTTACTTTGCACCTTGATCTATGATTGTAAACTATACCATACCTATGTAAGATGCGCGCGCAAGTAGGTAACCGGAGTGGCGGACGAAGGTTGCGCACGCGTCCTTGCAAGGTCACGAAACGAGTTGGCGCAGGCCAGGAATTGTTGTGGGAGTCTGGATACTTTACATTCAATATGTATAACATTCGTATTCAAAATTCAAATCCGTCGTCAAGAAAACATTAATGCACCTATCTATGGCGTATTATAAAATTAATGACTACTTTTAATTAATTAATCATGGACAAGGATGTTTGGAAATAATTCCGATCCGCATTGACGATCCCTAGTCTCAAATAGCGTATCGACTATGTTAAAAAATTTAGCTGTATTAAATACTTTAGATGTACTTATGTAATTTAATAATATTGTAGATCTGTTGTTGAGTTTCTTGCCGGATTTTTCTCAACAGGATTTTTCCGAACCGGTGGTAAATTCTTCGACATTCATAAGAATTTCAATTGAAGTCAGAACTGAATAAAAAAAAATACTTTCGACTTTTTGTGACGTCACGTTCAGCTATGTAATGTAAGTTTATCCTTTTCCAGCGCGTACGCACCTTCACCTCATCCCTGGACGAGTTAACCGGCCGCGTGCAAGCCGCCGAGACAGCCCGCTCTTCTTGGCGCGGGCCCGGCGACGCGCGTGACGCGCGGGCGCAGCTCGACGCCGTGTCCCGCGCGCGCGCGCAGCTCCCGCCTCTACGGCGGCTGGCCGAGGAGTTACAAGGGCAGCTGCAAGCGCTAGCGAGAGACAAGATCCAGATACCAGAGCAGCTTGTAGCGAGGCTAGATGACCTTAATACCAGGTATGTCAAGTGCGATTCTATAGGGTCTTGGGCGTCCAGGCTGCCTAGACAGCCCGCTCTGTGTCGGCTGGCTGAGGAGTTACAAGGGCAGTTGCAAGCGCTCACAAGAGACAAGATCCAGATACCAGAGCAGCTTGTAGCGAGGCTTGATGACCTTAATACCAGGTATGTCAAGTGCGATTCTATAGGGTCTTGGGCGTCCAGGCTGCCTAGACAGCCCGCTTTGTGTCGGCTGGCTGAAGAGTTACAAGGGCAGTTGCAAGCGCTCGCGACAGACAAGATCCATATACCCGAGCAGCTTGTTGAAAGGCTTGATGATCTTAATACTAGGTATGTCAAATGTGATTCTACAGGGCGTAGGAGACGATCAGGCGGCTATAATCATACCGTTTCGTTTAGCATACGAGGTTACAGCAAGACCGGATTAAAGAAACCGTACGTCGGGCACTTGGTCCCACTTGGATTCTTTAGTTAATTTGGTCGTTGCGGCCACTGGTGATGGTCGTCGTCGTATAGTGCGCGAAGTGCCTAAGTCATCGAATCGAAATTAGTACACCTTAGATTGGTAAAGGAATTTCTTCATCGACTATACCAGCCAAGCTAACCTAAATTGACGGGCACTCCGATGACTTCTACAGGAGCTATAGACACGTATCAAACTTCTTTAAAGTGATGTTTATTCTTTATTTGCTCCGTTTCCAGAGTGGGCGCGCTCTGCGCTGGCGGCGAGGAGCGAGCGAGACAGCTGGCTGGCGTGGCGCGAGATGGCGGCGCGGGCGCAGCGCAGGGCTTCCTTGCTGGCTCCGTCGAGCCGCCGTGGGAGCGTGCGGTCACGCCGGCCAACGTACCTTACTATATCAAGTGAGTACATCACCTATACTTAAGTGTCACTTTGATGATCTACTCTAAGGGGCTGTTTCACCACCCATTGATTAATTTTAACTGACGGATGAATGTGATGCCGTCTCCGTCTATTCGAACAAAACAAACAGAGACGGCATCACATTTATCCGTCAAATAAATTTGATCAATGGATGGTGAAACAGGGGGTAAAACTCCTGAACGTACCGCCGCTTACCATAACGCGAGATGAATCGCGCTCTTTGACGCCCAGCTAAAAACTGACTCAGGAGGTACGCGTAGCAGCTAGTATGGACATGGCGTTCCAGAAAACGCGTAGTCAATTACGCAAACCAATGTATGCACTGTCCGTACGCAGCTTAATGCTGCTTCTGAGTCTTCTACTTCTTGGAACATTTAACTCGAGGAGCATAAGGCCTCAACTCCAGCTCCCCACTGCTTCTGATCCACGAAGACGACGACAATCTCTGGCCAGGTCTTTCAGAGAGAAGAAGCTTCTAGGGCCACGGTCTTTCCCCTAGTAGACTCTGGCAAACAACTTCTTTTTTCAACGGGAGAATAACCATAGATTAGCAGAGAGCCTGTTGTGGATGATGTACTGTTAACACCATCATACAAAATGATTTAACAAAAGTCACCTATCCAAGTGTGCTTCCACTTTGTAGTTGTGAACATAGTGGAAGCACAGACTCCTGAATAAAGGTCCATGCACCCACATTTGAGGCACTCGGACAGGGAAGGTGGCTTATCTCAATCCACCCGTTACTAAGATGTTACTGCTCTATCTCTATTAAACTATTTCCTCCTTAGCCACGAACTGGAGACGACGCACTGGGACCATCCGAAGATGATCGACCTGATGAACTCCCTGGCCGACCTGAACGAAGTCCGATTCTCCGCGTACCGGACCGCGCTCAAGCTACGCACTGTGCAGAAAGCCTTGTGCAGTAAGTTCATTGTTATTATTATCTTTATCTACACTACAACTGTTTTGATTTCCATTTCTATCTAGTTTTTTTCTCTGGCGTGTTTCTCTTCACACATAACGTTGAGAAGTTTAGGCAGAGGTGTGTCTGAAAAGTTGAAACATTTTGCAATCTTGATATGGGCCCTCTGTCCAATCTTATTTTCTACTATGGACTCTATTCCATTATTTTCTTAAGTGCATTAGCAATTGTTTCTTCAGTTGATCCTACAATAATGTCTGAGTACTTACATGTAATTGTTTTTAGATCTATAGCCTTTTGGATTATGTCTAATTTAACTATCAAAATTAACCTTAAGTTTACTGTTCCATTCCAGTGCACATGTTGCAACTTCCCGCGGCTTTGGATGCGTTTGACTCTCACGGACTGCGCGCGCAAAACGACCGTCTAATCGATATACCTGACATGATCACCGTATTGACATCCCTTTACGAGGTAAGTACATATGTATAGTTGGGGTTCTTACCCCGACTATATCAACGAGCACGTTCAAGAAGCCATTAGTAAATTTCTAGCCAGTAATTTTTGAACCAGTGCTCAAAATAATGCTAAGGCCCTTCGCACATGGAGCTACTCAAAGAGACAAAAGGGATTAGTTATTCAAACACACATTTCTCTTCAGCAAATTAACCCGCTGTTGAAAGTTTATTTGAGCCATGGTTTTAGAGAATAAAAGTATTGATCACCAATAATTACCTACAAGTACAGCACAATTTCTACCAAGGCCCAATACGTCGATATATTGATGTTCCAGTGGCTCGACAACTTTGTTACAGACCATATAGGCTATAACAGGGAGTAAAGCCAACGTTAGAAAAAACCGGCTAACAATATCCAAGCTCACTTATGGAAAATGTCCAACCAATTAATAACTAAGCTTCCAAAACGACAATAGCTTTGGTCTGGTGAATCCACTTTAACCCACATTTCAATTTGTACAGGTCATAGCAGCAGAAAATCCAAGTCTGGTAAATGTGCCGCTCTGTCTGGACTTGTCGATCAACTGGTTGCTCAACGTGTATGATAGTCAGCGCACTGGGCAGATCCGGGTCCTCAGCTTCAAGGTTGGACTCGTGCTGCTCTGCAAAGGGCATCTTGAGGAGAAGTATAGGTGAGTTGGTTAAAGAATAAACTTAAGACGAATGCAGAATGAGAGTGATTTATAAGGAGAATGCAGACTTTTGGTTGAGGTAGTAAATAAAAGTACCTTTTATCATTGTTTCGCTCTCTGCTACCATTATGGGCTGCTATTTTGTGGCAGTGAATAATCAAAATGTCTGGAACTAGATCAATATAGTAGTAAATTATAGAGAAGAGGTTGTATACAGATTTATTCTACAACTACTTTTGAACCTAAAAACTAAATTTCTGATGGTTGAAAAACAGGAGATATTTAAAACATGGAGATCATTTAAAACGTCCATTATAGTATTTAATTGATTTATAATTATAACTTTGATGGATATGCTTGCCCATTCGTTCCTTATTTTTATCTTTACTATTTAAACATTTAAACATTTTAATATTTCAGGTATCTATTCCGACTGATAGCTGACCCATCATGTAGAGCAGATCAAAGGAAGCTTGGATTGCTACTTCATGACTGCATACAGGTAATTTAACTTTTTACCCTTTTTGCCGTTACATTGCGCAGTCGCCGCGCTAACGGATCACATCTGATTAATCGAACGCTGTAATGCAATAATACTGGCACAATATCATCGGTCTTGGTAAAGAAAGTTTTTGGGCACCTACGTAAAAATGGGTTATTCAGGTCATACGCTTGAACCTATTTATATTTTAAGTATCGGGACAGCTAAAATAGTAATATCAGTCGCCGGCTCGTCTTATCCAAGCGTTAACGGCTCCATAGATATGGACAAAATACTGCTTAAAAGTGTAATATGATCTGGAGACAGTCGTGTAATAGGTACTGTTCATCTTGAAAAAATTGAGAAATAAATACACCATACCCTTGGCCATATTGCCTAGTAACCGATGCCAGTAATGGTTGCATTAAATCATCTAAAGAAACATTATTCCTTCAGGTCCCACGGCAACTCGGGGAGGTGGCTGCTTTCGGAGGGTCCAACATCGAGCCCTCAGTCAGGAGCTGCTTCGAACAGGCCTCAGCAGCTGCGAAGGAGGGCAATAAGGGAGGCACTCTTGATCGGAAGGGAGGTGAGTTCGTTTTCTTTATCAAATGTGATTGGCGGCTTTGTTCACTAATTTGAATTGAGTTTGTAGTTTTATACATCGTTGCCCGATTGACTAACAAAACACAGCCTAAACTAGACCTAGAAACTAGAAATTTAGAAGACTTACCTTGATTACCCATCTCATAACCTCAATCAACTTGTTCCAGCCACAGAAAAGGAGAAAGAAAAAGAAGACACCAAGGAGAAGACCCTAGAGCGTGACGCAGACGGGCAGCTCCAGTTCATAGAGGCCTTCCACTTCCTGCAGTGGCTGCAGAAGGAGCCTCAGTCCATGGTGTGGCTGCCCGTGCTGCACCGGCTGGCTGCCGCGGAGACTGCCAAACACCAGGCCAAGTGCAACATCTGCAAGGAGTACCCCATTATTGGGTTCAGGTTAGTCGTTGTGTAAATTCAAAACGCAAAAAACCCAAACTCAAAAAGAGCTGACATAGCCAAACGGATTAGCTCCTTGAAATGGCAATGGGCTGACAAGCGCAGCGTGGGACGTCCACCAACGAGTTGTACGGATGATTTGGTATAGGCCGTAGGTTCAAGGTAGGTAGGTAGGTTCAAGCCGCTTTCAACCGTAATGATTGGCAATCAATGAGGGAGGCCTATGTCCAGCAGTGGACATCCTACGGCTGAAATGATGATGATGATCATCATCAGACTTTACGTCCCGCTGCAGGGCATAGACTATCAGAGCGAAGGCTTGGACTGTAGTTCCTACGTGGACCCTGCGCAGATTAGGAACCTTACACAAATCATTGAACTGCTTTAGAGTGTGTAAAAGCTCTTGCTAGATTTCTAATGCAATCATTATCATCATTCCACCCTATATACGTCCCATTGCAGGGCACAGCTCTCCTCTCAGAATGAGAGGGCAAATGCAATGTCGCACATGAACTCCGTTAAACTCAGTGCGAGTCCGAATTCGGAACCACGATCTTGTACTCTGGAAGCCATGGATCAAACCGCAAGACTACTAGGGCTTTCTTGCACCTACTGTTTTTACATGGCGTGTATTCTTCACCTTCAGATATCGCTGCCTGAAATGCTTCAACTTCGACATGTGCCAGAAGTGCTTCTTCAGCGGCCGCAAAGCCAAGAACCACAAGCTCACGCATCCCATGCAGGAGTACTGTACTGCTGTAAGTATTCCCTAGCATACCTAGGGAACGACCGTTCGCTAGGGTCGATTGTAACGACCGCTTTAGCCTAGTTGGTAAGTGACCCTGCCTATACGAAGCACGAGGTCCTGGGTTCGAATCCCGGTAGGGGCATTTATTTGTGTGATGAGCACAAATATTTGTTCCTGAGTTATGGACGTATTCTACGTATTTAAGTATTTATTTATCTATATAGGTAAGTATGTTTATCGTCGTCTAGTACCCATAGTACAAGCTTTGCTTAGTTTGGGACTAGGTCGATTTGTGTAATATTGTCCCCCCCCTAATACCTAAAATAATTGACACCCTTATTGGCCTTGTAATCAGTGGGGGGACCAAAATAACCAGGTGATACACCAGATCAGGCGTAGTCAAGTCCCGTTAATCTGAGTTAGTTAGGTATGTCTGGTGACGACACAATTTTGCATCCTAAATAAGCCTGTATTGGAGCTAGATTGCTGTTATTTTATCTAGTCGATAGTTCCGTTCTCTGTAGATGAAAATGAATTTATGCCAAGTTTCTTACGGCGCAAATGCAAAATTTGTTGGCAATCAATTTTTTATTTTGATTTCACAAACAATGAATCCAATTTGCAGACGACATCTGGCGAAGACGTACGCGACTTTACGCGCGCCCTGCGGAACAAGTTCAAGTCTGCGCGCTACTTCAAGAAGCATCCGCGGGTCGGCTACTTGCCCGTTCAGACTGTGCTCGAAGGTAAGGGTAACTAACTATGAAAACGATGAGTAAATTTTAACATGAGTGTGACTATGAATATGAGTATGAATGAGTACGAATAAGGCTTAAAGGCTACGAATATGAATGAACACAAGTTTGCTCGTGAACCAATATCAAGGATGATATAGACAGGATTAGCAATCGCCATAGTACAGATCGTCCGCAGAAAAATAGTTCGATTATTAAATCTAGATGGCGCTGAAATATAGCTAGAGGCTTTGAAAGCAAAACAATAAGACTACAGATGTTTCATATTACTACAAATGTATTATTTTTCAATGCAGTAATATGAAATATCTGCAGTCTTATTGTTTTGGTTTCAAACCCTGGGGCTATATGTCAGCGCCATCTAGATTTAATAATCGAACTTTTTTCCGCGGCCGATATGTACTATGGCGATTGCTAATCCAGTCTATATCATCCTTGCCAATATTCAAGACTTGGGGACTGTACTCGAAAATAACAAGAAGAGTCTATTAAAAAAAAGTGTGAATAAGTAGGTATAATTGAATAATAATGATCATGAATATTAACAGGTTACCTATCCTATGAGTCAAATGCGCCTCATGTGTGACTCTACTGGTACGTCCATGGGGCACATGTGCCTCATGACTCTATGAGCGTTTTATGTCATTGTTACTTATGGGGACGTGTCGAAAGAACGCCGCACTTTGCTTCGGGACAGGGAATCTGTTTATTTAACTTATAAGTTATTAGTAGGAATATAAAAATAATTGCGCGTATCAGTTTGAATATGAGTATGACTATGAGTATGAGTATAACTTTGAGTATGAGTATGAATTTAAATATAAATGTCTATTTTCAGGCGACGCGTTGGAGTCCCCAGCGCCGTCCCCTCAGCACGGCGCCGGCGCAGCGCTGGGCGGTGGCGACGACATGCATTCACGCTTGGAACTGTACGCCACGCGTTTGGCGCAGGTCGAGCTGGGGTCGCGACCCGCAGACACGCCCGACAGGTAAATCACGATCAAGCTATTCGAGTAAGTTGTGGAACGCTATGGTGTAATTGCGTTTAGCACGCTCGGCTTGGATGCACAAATCACACACCTCGCCTATATTCCCAAAGGGGGTAAACAGAGCACACGAAACGTTACCATACCACGTTACCATGTCGGGGGCACATTCAAGTAATTTTAGATTTAAAGGTAAAAGTGGTATAATAGTGACAGGTTGGTAGTCATTAGACGCGGTTTAAATTCCGGCGAGTATCCGATAAACATTTTACTTTACTAGTTTTATTCCGTATGTTTACAAATCTATGAAAAACCGGCCAAGAGCGTATCGTACACGCCCAGGATAGGGTTCCTGTATTTATGCCCTTGACAGTACGGAACACTTCATTTTATCAACTGGTTTTTTGAAGTGAAACTTCTAATGCGACTTCCAACAAGCGTTGCGTTAAATAGGTACGCACAGTAACGCAAGTTGACGTTTACGTTTATCTCGCATTGTATATAATTATTAACTATACTAACGGATGTTAAAAAACTTCGATAGTGCCATTCAGAACTCATACTGTCTGTGTAAAATGTATGAGACTTAGCAAAAGCGCCATCTAGTGAGTAATTTAAACACATTGGTACACATCTCGCATTGTATAGGTACCTATATGTATACTAACGGATGTTAAAAACTTCGATAGTGCGATACAAAACTCATACTGTCTATGCAAAATGTATGAGACTTGATAAAAGCGCCATCTAGTGAGTAATTTAAACACATAGATGCATAAGTACATTTAGTTCTTTAAGTTATTGTTATTGGTTCATATTGATGTATAAGTGCCTTTTTCATTTCCACATTACGAAGTTTCACTTCTTCCGCGCGGAGGAACTGCACGCACTATCTTTTTTTACGTTGCAGCGACGAGGAGCATCAGCTGATCGCGCAGTATTGCCACTCGCTGAACGGCGGCGCAGACGCAGAGGACGCGCCGCGCTCGCCCGTGCAGGTCGTGTCCATCATACACCGCGAGCAACGCCACGAGCTGGAGGCTATGATCAGGTAACTTGCTTACATTCATTGCCGCTGACCCCGAACGGCGTCAAATTCTATTGATGATTCTATGGCTTCTTCTAAAGCTAAAAACCGACCAAGTGCGAGTCGGACTCGCGCATGAAGAGTTCCGTACTTACTATTATCTATAAAAACGGCAAAAAAACACGTTTGTTGTATGGGAGCCCCTTTTAAATAATTGTTTTATTTTAATTTGATTAACTCCACGCTCTCGATAATTTATCTGTACCTACACTACAACAACTTGCACGATTTTTCTTGTAGATCTAAACTGAATAATTATGAAAGAAAGAAGTCGGTCTGACACTAGGTACTGCCGGTTTTTTTACCGTTTCAAAAAGTTCTCACGATATAAAAAAAATCACGATTAAAAATAAGAAAAGTCTCGGCGATTTTTCTCGCCTTTTCATTCTGTAAGGGCTTCAAAGGTCCCACTGAGAGATAAAGATCAAAGACCCTCGCATAGTAACTTTCATTCTGTTCTCATGTCTACAGGGAGTTGGAGGAAGAAAATGCGAGTCTGCAGGCGGAGTACGAGCGACTGAAAGCCAAACAGACTCCTGGTTCCACGCCGGAGGAGCAGCACGGGTCTTCTGACAACAGGAATGCTCCTGTCGATCAGGTAACCTATCACATTCATCAGAGACTAGCTGATACTGATACCCCTCTCCCTGAAGTAGATTAAAACGTGTTTTCCCGTCGGTATGAGATATTTTCCCGCAGTAAAAAGTAGCCTATGTGCCCTTAAACTATGCCCATACAAAAGATCACGGCAATCCGTCGCTCATTTTCGACGTGAAAAGACAAACAAACGAAAACACGTTCACATTTACATGGATGGGCCAAACATTGGCTTGGCGGCGACAAGCACCGATCTGAAACATCTGCCTGGAACTCTATTACTGAGACTCCGCTGTCTGTCCGTCTATCACATGGCTCTATCCCTTGAACCGCAATAGCTGGATAATCGAAATTTTCACAGAACATTGGATTCCTAAAACCATCACTATTTATTAAATTACAACAAAAATAAATTGAGTACCTCCACCCTTCTTTACGAGTCTGACTCCACCGGTTTTCGTTTTGTTCGAACCAACAAATATACATACTTACATACAATCACGCCTTCCCAGCAAACACAAGCAAGCAGGGATAGGCACAGAATATTTTTTTGTTTCTACCTGCTACGATCCTGACGTGCATCTTTCGCTTCACCAACACTCGTTAGTTTTTCATACATCTTCGCCGGTTTCGGGTAATCTTGAGGACCTTTCTTCAAGTCCTCCCCAATCTGATCATGGAATGCCCTTCTTGGTCGCCCTCTACTAAAATTTCCATCTACCCTCGCCTTATATACCCTCTTTCGCAGTTCTTCCTTCATCCATCTTCTTCGCATTTATACGCACATTATACACATTTATTCTTTAATTTCCAGGACATGATGGCAGAGGCTAGACTGCTACGACAGCACAAGGGCCGGCTGGAAGCTCGCATGCAGATCCTTGAGGAGCACAACAGGCAACTCGAGGCACAGTTGCAACGCCTGCGCCGCTTGCTTGACGAGGTCAGTATTGCCATTGCATTATTTCGACCATAGGCTATATAGCCTATACAGGGAAAGGGTCCTCCCCAGAATGCTCTGGTGCCCATCCCAGGATTTGAGAGTCGATGATTCGTCGCGTCGATCGTGGTACGAATCACAGAGGCTAGACAGTTTCTGAAAATACCACAGATTTTGGCACAATTTCTCTTCCTCCTTCGCGCAGCGGGGCTTCTATTTTATGGCAATTTGCCCTTTAGACGTGTTAAGCTATCCAACGAATCTGGCTACTTTACTTAATTAGTTTGAAAGTTTCCTCTCCTAATCCATACACACCAATATAAAAACAACTTGTCTCAGGTGGTCAGAATAGCTGTTACACTAGTTAACGTATTTTTAATAACCCTTACTTAATAATAAACTACCACGCTACCACACTATCCTTCATTCTTGTGCAATCGATAAGCCATGGTCGATTAGCGACTCACACGTCTATCCCTAGCACCAATGACCTATGGCACTATGAGTAGCGAATGACATTAACACAGGAAGCTATAATACTCTTCATCATAAAGTTTTTTTTTTTTTTTTTTTTTTTTTTTTTTTTTTTTTTTATGATATAGGGGGCAAACGAGCAGACGGATCGCCTGATGGTAAACGATTACCGTCGCCCATGGACACCTGCGACACCAAAAGAGTCACAAGTGCGTTGCCGGCCTTTTAGGTAGGAGTACGCTCTTTTTTTGAAAGCTTGAAGGTCATATCGGTCCGGGAATACCGCAGCAGGAACCTCATTCCAGAGCTTTGCTGTGCGAGGCAGGAAATTTCTGGAAAAACGCACAGTAGAAGACAACCAACCATCCAGATGGTGAGGATGGAAGTGTTGTCGCGTAGGGCGGTGGCGGAAGGATGCGGCAGGGATCAACCCGAATAACTCCTCGGAGCACTCTCCGTTGTACATGCGATAGAAGATGCACAGTGAAGCTACATCTCTACGCAGCGCCAAGGAATCAAGCCCATCAGAAGTTCGTTGGCAGCCGACTATTCGAGTCGCTCTCCGTTGTATGCGATCCAGAGGGAGAAGCTGGTACCGGGGAGCCCCCGCCCACAGATGAGAGCAGTATTCCATATGTGGGCGAACCTGCGCCTTATAAAGCTGAAGGCGGTGGGCTGGAGTGAAATACCGTCTCGATCTGTTGAGCACGCCGAGCTTCTTCGAGGCTAATTTAGCCTTACTCTCCAAGTGGTCGCGGAACTGGACTTCACTCGAGATGTCAATACCAAGGATTCCGATACTGGCTGTGGTAGCAAGGGGAGTGCCTTCGAAAAGAGGTGACGCGACAAACGCAGACTTTTTTGCGGTAAACGCGCAAACCTGTGTCTTAGTGGGGTTAAAACGGACTAAATTAAGTCGACCCCATTCTGAAACTTCTTTTAGGGAAGTCTCAATTTCAGACACAAGTTTGTTTCGGCACTCTATAACGTTTTCCCGAGAAATACCGGCGCGGCCGGTGTAAGAGGCATCAACCGTACTATCATCCGCATAACAGTGAATGCCGCCGGATGGCAGCATATCATTGACATGCAGAAGGAAGAGTGTAGGCGATAGCACACAGCCTTGAGGGACACCAGCATTCACAGACATGGAATCAGAGCATGCACCGTCAACTACAACCTTTATGCTTCTGTCCGTTAGGAAGCTGCTGATCCATCCGCATAATTTCTCAGGAAGCCCAAAGGACGGAAGTTTTGAGAGGAGCGCTTTGTGCCAAACCCGATCGAAGGCCTTCGCCACATCTAAACTAACAGCCAATGCTTCACCCTTTGTCTCAATCGCCTGTGCCCAACGATGTGTCAGGTAAACCAGTAGATCGCCGGCCGAGCGGCCGCTACGGAAACCATATTGACGGTCACTGAGCAATTGTCGGTCCTCAAGGTATCGAAGGAGCTGGCGGTTGATAACGGACTCCATTATCTTAGAGAACAGGGGAGTTATGGCTATTGGCCTATAGGTAGATGGATTAGAGCGGTCACCTTTTTTAGGGATCGGGTGGATTTTAGTTTCTCGAACTAGTGAAGGTTAGCAGTCAGTTTCGCATACTTCCTGATCCTCCATAGCTCTGCAACACTTGTGATTCTATTCCACAGTAACCATACTGATTAAATCCTATTTTCCGCTTCCAGCCAGCGCAAGGCTCACCGCCCGCACGCACGGGAACACTCCAGACACGTTCCGTGACCGCCTCGCAACTCGCCACCGACTCTCCAGCCAAAATGCACAACGGACTCTACCATGAGTCGCAAACCAGTAAGTATAATAGAACGTTTAGTTGGAAGCTTTCACACAAATGAGCAAATTGGCAGCGCCTCTAGTGGCGCGTATCGGCAACGGTTCCTCAGTGTTTGTCAGAACAAATTGTAAAATGGTGTAGACACCAAGGGCTTTTCAGTTGCTGGATGTTGATATAGTTTTGAAATCGGTATCTATTTTAAGTCATGTTACCACGTTATTGATTAAGCTTCCTTCAAATTTCATACGAACTTGACACAAAATGTGCAAGCCACAGGCATGACGTATAAGAGCATTACGAAATTGCAGTAATAGATAGTTTATGGCAAACAAAAATGCTAGAAGTATAAAAATGGGTGGATGTGAAGACATCACATTCTCTTCATGCCAATTCGAACCAGTATCTGAATTCTAATAATAAAAATATTATTTCATATGTAACTAACTAAATTTGTCTCGGTTCACTTTCAACTCGCGCCATCTTGAAAATGTACCTGCAAACCTTGTCCGCCATTTTGACGTTTCCCTGTTACACAAGATGGCCGCTGGTCCGGCGCGGGCGCGGAACGCGAGGCGCTGGAACGACCGCCACCGCCGCCACATAACGTCCACTCACTCATGCATTGCGCAGGTCAGCTGTGTGGATTGCTTGTAACAGTTTTTTTGCACATTTTTTTTGTAGAGAAATCGGCAAACTTTTTTTTAAAAATAATATACAATAAATGGAAACGGGCATCAGTTTTCGCTGTGTATTTTTCCTGTCGTCATTAAGAAATAGATCCTCTGAACAACAAGTATGAGATTTTTTTTTTTTTTTATATAAGAGGTGGCAAACGAGCAGACGGGTCACCTGATGGAAAGCGATCACCGTCGCCCATGGACACCCGTAACACGGGGGGCATCACAGGTGCGTTGCCGACCCTTTTAGGAATTGGTAGGCTCGTTTTTTAAAGATCCCTAAGTTGTAAATAAAACTATAAGCAAAACTATGCAACTTGACAATGGTATAGTTTCTCTTTACTCGCTCAGCGCGTCCAATTTCTCCTGGGCTAGTTGAAAAGCATTGAAGTGTCCTTTGAATACAACGTGATCTACCTTCACTTATAATAGTACTTTACCTTGCCTAATGGCTCCAGTAGAGTTGTAACCTGCGAGTTTTGTTATTCATTTGCCTTTTGAGCTGTTACAGCTTTGTTTTTTGTTGTTATTGCATGATTATTGCACGTGTTTTTTGATGAGACTGATGGATTTCTTTTCTGTTCACGCATACTAAACAGGACGCATACCGTGAGGTAAAGTACCTATAAATTTTCTTTCAGACATGTTCCAGAGTAAATTGAGATTAAACTCTGTCCCTGATTCCACGTCATTGCGGATATCAAGGCACTCAAACATTTTGCTTTCCAGTCATTTGATTCCTGACCAGGGATGAATCATGTGTGTGGATTTCTAGCTAATACTCATACTACTTGGAGTCTACCTAATTAATCAACTAAGTAATTGCGATTTTGTCAAGAAGTGTTTTCGATAGTGATAAGGTCTCCGATGAAGGTTAGGGGCCCTTTATATCTACGTGACCCTGGTCTGGAGCCCAAAAAGCCTATAATATAATAGACACGCCTCTAGTCCTAACGATCTCACAGTAAGATACATATTAATTTTCCTTGTCAGGCAAAGATAACACTGTGAAATTTTCCGTGAATAGTTTTTATAGTTGGCCACGATTCTTTTGGTTCTTGGTTAACAAATTCATGTTCCAAAATTCAAAGTTAACATTAGTCACATCGTAAGCCTAGGCAATTTTCGTTGTTAGACTATTTAAACATAATATTATTCCATCCACAGATGACTTGGGACGTGCCGTCGAAGAACTAGTATCAGTGATGACTGAGGAGCAACCAGAGCCGACTACAGCGCCCCCTCAGTACTCCAACGGGAAACCGCCAAACAAAGACAAATAATAAGGGAAATAGTCGGCAACGAACACATTATCGAGTGCGTGCAACGCGTACGGTGCTGCGGGGATCTGGGTTGCCAGCACTTAAAAATATGCCGGCGGCCTTTTCACCGCTGTATTTCGCTCTGGCAACACTCTCGTGGTTATACCAAAGACTACTTGCTGCAATGGTAATGCTTCCAGCGAACCGATAGTCATGATGCATATTGATTTTGAAATGAAATTGACGTTGCTCTTGTATATTGGTTTGATCGTTTTTTTATGAGGTGGCAGGAAAAGTATTGTGTCTACTTTCTTTACTAATTTTCGACTCATCACTAACAAATCTGCACATGCTGTTATATTTGTACTATTATACATAAAAAGGTCTAACATTCCATCGTCATCTACTAATTTTGTGATCGGACGGGACTTTTACTCGACAATTTTTTTCTACGGTGTAAGGGTAAAGGTACAAAATGTTGAGTTAAAAGTCTTTCAATGGTAAGCTAAATAGGACTAACGGAGGTATTCTGGGATTAGTTCTTCATAGCTATTGAGTTCGATCAAAACGATTTTCGTATGCAACGCTTATTGTACAAATAAGGGCATGCCATTGTTGCAGTACTAATCGTGTTGAGTCATTCTTATTTCTTTTCCACCACTTTTTATATAGCAACACAATGTATCTACTTCCATTTTTTTCGGGCGGCAATACCGAGAGTGTTGGCAGAGCGATTCCTAACGAAAAAGACAAGAAACGAGCATTTATACTATACATATAACGTTGTACCAAATTTGTGGATACTTGATAAACTTACTTATACATTTATTAATTGTTTAAGTACATATCTTGTTAGTACAATCTCCATTTATCATATCACTTCTTGTAAATTTCCATATCATTTGCTGTGTATAATAAAACAGGCGCATGTATAGAATCACGAAAACTAAAGTCCAACGTTTCGAGGCGAGACAATCGCTACCGATCTGTTGCTTGGAATTTAATGTAAAGGGCTGAAAGCTTTAATAGAATCACAATTTAGCTTTAAAACTACCCTGTTTTGAGACGATTTATAATGCAAACCTGACCGAGAACCTTGCCCCGACGGGGCGTACGTTTTAGTGGAAAATGTATTGTTATATTAGATAGAAAACTCTGTTCTTGAACGTACAATATATGCCGACTGGCCGTAGTTATATGGATTCGTTACAGTTTGCAAGTAGGTGTAGTCGTAGCCAATCAATATCAGCATGTTATGTGCATGTATGTTATAATAACGCGTTAACGAAAGATGTATTATTAGATGAGGAATATAACTGAATGCGCCTCTTCACGCAAGTTAGCCGTACAGTCAAGGGCAAAAATATGTATACACTTTAGTACCTTGTCTGTTTTCGTCATATTTGAACTGCCATATATGAACTGTCACAGTGGTTAAAGTGACAAGGTACTAAAGTGTATACATATTTTTGCCCTTGACTGTACCTACGATGGTTTCACTTCCTCTACAGTATCAGTATCTGTATTTCGGACTGTCTAAAGACATAGCTCTTCTTAGCGGCTGTCCTGTAACTACTAAACATATGTATCCACCTTTTTCACTATACTATTCTCAACGGCAGGGCACGTTTATACCTAGAATAATATTGAATGAGACAGTTTTTTATCTCCCATTCCGATATTCGGATTTATAACGTGTGTCTAGTATGATGCTGCCTATCTTTTTAGATAAGAATATATTGGAGAGATGACTTTTATACGAATGTTAAGTATATCTGTTGACGCTAATTTTTACAATAAGAACTTCCGATTTAACCATATCACGTTTACTTTTACCATATTGACGGCGAACTGGAATTTTTTATGTCACTTTTGCGCGCCAGTGTTTTTTAGTGCTGGCAACATTATGGGATTCCAGTTCGCGCGACCGTTACGTTTGTATTTGTACTATTAATTTGGCTAATATAGTATCTAAGAAAAAAAGCACAATTAAATATTATTTTAACTAAATGAAAGTAATTAAATTTAAACTAATATATTGTTAATAATTTTATTGTATTTGTTTATGTAGAATGAGGAGGTTTTGTTTCGAAACTAATTATATTTTTAACTTTTGGCAACTATATGAAATATTCATCTTCAGCATTTATTTGTGTTTATAATGTTTTAGAGGTTAAATAAATCCAAATAAACATTCGGCATAGTATAATTTTGGTGTTTATATTTTTAATACCTAACATCCCCCCAATAAAATCAAAACACACACAGTTTAAAGGAATAGGTTAAATTAAATTGATATAGTGCCTTGTATTAAATTATTATTTATGTATTAATTAAAAATAAAATAGGTACATACATAAGTAGTATAAATTTACATATTATAAGCCGCTAAAGAACAACATTGATAACAGTTTTTGCACCTTTTAACACCACTTTGTTTTATTAAGTCTAAATTATCACTTTAGTCTGTAAAGTTACAAGGCACACACAAGACAACAAACACAGCATGCCGTTCCTACTTTGTCACTTAGGAGTCCAGATCGGAAGTGACAAAATGTATCTTATTGTGCTAGCAAATGTATCTAATAGCACAATAGTGCTAGCAATAAAATACAATAAGAATTTAACTAGACCCGGAAAATATACCCGTATTTAGGGTCTAAACCTATTTTAACGTTAACAGGTTCCCTATCCCATACAAGAGTGGCATTTCAAATCGTACATGCAATGGTTATAAAGTATAAATCTTCCCAGGTGAATTTTTCGCTTTGAGCCCTTATCTTTCAAAACAAACTGTATCGTCATAGTATTAATCAAATTTAATATAATGGCTCGAAGCGAAAAATTCACCTGGGAAGATTTATACACTTCATATACAGGGTAATTTTTTAATCAGTATCGTTAAAATAGATCACGATTATCTGTTCAAGTTTTTTTTTATATTTTGTAATTTGGGTTGTTCATAGTAATTCATTCAGTAAATTGGTCGAGTTACTATGAAAAATAAAAAAAATAAGTGATAAAACGAAAAATGCTGAAATTTGTTATTTTAATGACATTGTATCACATATTAAAATTTGTGCACTTATTAAAAAATTACCCTGTAGAAAGTTATTTTCCAATTGATTATCTTCAACCCTCCCTGGGACAAAATTGCGTTCAAATCATATGTGATTCATGGGACAGTGAACTTGTTAAAGTGAAATTATATTGTTATATAGACGGTGGGTCCAGCTTTTTAGCATTCGAGCATGGTTAGCCGCATTGCTTTCTTCAACAACAAAAAAAAATTAAGTAGTAACTAAAACGAAAAAATAAACCATTTTCACTAGAAAGCTAAGTCATTCATAAGACACAAGTATGTTACATATAAATTTTCTAAATAATTCATACTACTACGATACCCGAGACCAAATCACGGGTAATATACACCGTGAAATTTTAGTGGTTGTTTTCCCGAAACGAGGTGATTTAGTATCGATTGTACAATCGATTTATAATTACTATTTTGACTAGAGTCAAAAATCCAATTGTGAAAAACGAAAGTCAAAAATGACCGCAAACCAAATAGTAACGCTTCGTTGGTACCTAACCTATCGTACGATCGTACGCTACTTGTACCAACGAAGCGTTAATATTGGTTTGCGGTCATTTTCGACTTTCGTTTGTCACAATTGGATTTGACTCTAGTCAAAATAGTAATTATAAATCGATTGTACAATCGAAACTAAATCACCTCGTTTCGGGAAAACAACCACTAAAATTTCACGGTGTATTGTTAAATTAACTCTATGTTTATGCTGTATTGCAAGAGCCGTGGTCACAATTAGGAGCCGCCGCCTATTCATGAGCATTGCTGCTGTAACACTATAGAACCGTAAGAATTATATAAACAATACCATTTTACGTCATTAGCACATTTCCTGTCCCCATATCCTCGTAAGTCCTCGCGTACTAAAGTACAAATTCATGGTAAGAATAATTTCCGAAAGTACTAGGTATATGGAGTAGAAATTTTGACAATGATACACTACTAACTTTAAATTTGTAGAAATAATTCCGAAAATCACAAAATTGGGTTCTCTCGGCTTGGTCTGTGCACAATCTGTTAAAAAAAAGTCGGAACTTAGTGCAAAAACGCTATGGTTTCCCGCGCCTGTCCCTATTCAGAGTATCACTTGAGAAAGAGACGGTGAGTCATCCAGAGCAGGGCATGGAATGACGCGAACTTTCGTGACCAAACATTGTGGGTATGTTGTGCTATATCTTTCGATATAATAAAGATCCTATAAAATATCTGCCTAGAAAGAGATCCCTCTATGTGGCCTATCCCCACAATCACTACTGGAAAAGCATGCAGGCACAGACTCAGGACAAAATACATAACAACGTGACTCAATAGTTGGGAATTCAAAATTGTGACTCGATAGTGGAAGCATGAATTCCTGGCAAGAAGTTGCATGCTTCACATTCGGGACACCCGGATAGGGAATGTGTTAAGTCCAGGAATCATTTTGTACAAACACGCTAATATTTTTGATAAAGTCACAAAGAAAATTTTGTATACACATGGAACTATCAACTATCACAATGCATACACCATTATATTATTCAGTCATTTAACATGTTTAAATATATGAATACAATTATGTATTAATTAAGAAATGTATAGTAACAATAAACCTTGGAACTTTGAAATTTCGTTAATTCGTGATCATGATTTAATTCTTCCATCGCTATTTTACCATTGGACATGCAGGCGGGGGGAGCGTCTTCACCCTTATGTCGTTAGTATTCCATTGGCTTGCATAAAGCGGTTTGCTTCATTTTTCCTAATACAAACCGCTAAGGAATGGAATTAGCTCCCATTATCTGTTTTTCCAGATAAATACAACCTAGGGCTCTTCAAAGCTAGAGTGAATAGGCTGTTACTGAACCAGTGAACCTTTGGACTCATTGCTACTTTTCATCAGGTGAGATGGGCATCAATCGTCAGTTTTATCAAGGATGATATAGACTGGATTGGCAGTCGCCATAGAACGGATCGGCCGCGGTTTTTGTAGTTCGATTATTAAATCTAGATGGCGCTGAAATATAGCCAGAGGCTTTGAAGGCTTTATAAGAATAAGACTACACATGTTTCATATTACTACAAATGTATTATTTTTCAAAAATATTGCATAATAATACATTTGCAGTGATATGAAATATCTGTCTGTAGTCTTATTGTTTTGCCTTCAAAGCCTCTGGCTATATTTCAGCGCCATCTAGATTTATTAATCGAACTACAAAAACCGCGGCCGATCCGTACTGGCGACTGCCAATCCAGTCTATATCATCCTTGGTTTTATGTAAAAAAAAAAAATTCATGCCATTTTTTCATACTTTCCCGGATTTGCCAAATATACCATTCCTGTAGCACCTTCCTATTGCAGTATAATAATGATAATGATTTTTCAGCCTCATATCTGATATCTTGTCATAAATTGTGTGGTAAGAATCAATTATTGACTTTGACTTATATCACTACTGCATATTTTGTCACAAGTTAGATAGATAGTTTTTAAGATTATGTGAAAATGTGATAACAATTACATAATGTCTCCATTAATTCTTTTCAATAAGAGAAACAACAATGCATTAGTGACGGAATTCCTTACATCTGCGAATCAATCATAGTATTATCAATTAAATCTCACAATGAAATGATAACATTATTTATTTCAAAGCCCCAAGGTTGAAATTAACAATACACATAGAAGCTATGAGTGTATGCTTCATTTAGTCTTTTAGGCTGGTTATTTAGTTTTTCATCTCATCACCCTATTGTCACGGAAAACATAAATAAAGACATTTCAATACTGTCATTGACACGTTTGCGCTATTCTGTTACCACATTGGTTAGGGTTAGTTTGCATTGAGACCCTGTATGACGGGATGCGGCTCATTTGATGTATTTTCTCAATGAAATACATATCACATCACACTGCATAATGGTGTTGTGATGGTTGACAATGGTGTTACCTTACCCTACCTACAGTCTACGCTAGCTCAGCCACGACTATGCGGAAAGGTGACGTTCATTGCGTGTGCTGTCACATAACGACTATGTGGCAAGCGTATCGACCACACAATGAATAGTGAACACAGAGAAAACGCTGTTTGTTGACAGTTTCATTGCTCATTATTAATTGAGCAATATTTTTTAGAAGCCTCTTCTCAACAACAAGACACTCGAAGACTCAAAATGAAGCAACACCTACAATATAACTATAAATAAGTTGACTAAGATCACACCTTCACAGTAGAATTGGTATTAGTGTCTAAACCGTTGACTGGTGCCTGGATGTCTGTCCGTGGTCTTCGGAAGAGCAGGACGTGAGGCTCAGGATTGTGAACCATGAAGTGGAGCCAGCCAGGGGACTGCTGGACTCCGAGATTGCGCCATTCTGTCTCCGTCATCAGATGAGACTTGGGGACAAGGCGAGCTATGTCAGGCGGGAGGATGACATGTCTGCAAAGAAACAAAAACTTCAACACAAATTTTTCAATCATAATCATATGGGCTTATTCACAACCATGGGCCTGTTGCATAACAAAGTACAACTACTATTACAAGTGGAACTCCCTTTCTAGTTAATATAACTGAAGCAAGAGTTCCGCTTGTAATATTAGTTGTACTATGCAACAGGCCTCATATCAATAGCATTCTATGTAGGCATATTTTACAATTACATTTGTGATATTGACAAGATTTTGTGGTTTTTCACATGGGCCTTCAGTTTATCGAAAATTTTTGTTATCCAAACCCACTGCTGTCATCATATATATATCTGTGCTGATGTTATCATTTTGGATAAACAAGAGTTTACTGTACTACAATTGAAAACGTAAAATGGTCAGTCCTTTCTCTTTGCAAATAGACAATGTTTTTTCAGTTGGAAACACACTCACACTCCCTATGAATGACATGAAAATGTCCAAATATATGGACACACACACACACTGGTTGTCATTATTAATTATTATAAGAAGATGATACATATAAGTATTTGAATATATCGCTCATTGAATGCAAAAGGGCCACAAATCAAAAAAATCCGAAAATTGTTTTATTGCAAAATCGTGGTCTAATCGACCATAACTTTATCCTAAATTTAAGACACCCGTAATTTTTGCGTTATTTGTCGTCGAATGGTTCGACCGTCCTTTTTGCATTCGGCGGGTTTGCGAGGTAACTTCAGTGCAAAACCGCCATTTTGTCAGTTGCAACCCAGAAACGCACGTCAGTTTCGTACAAAACGGCCACATTCCAAAATAATACCGCATAACGAGTTCACTGTTCTGTGCAAAAGTGCCATATTTCGGAATGCGTCCATTTTTCATTCCAAAATCAAGTGAGTATAGTCTTAATTTGTAATACAACAGTGCCATTTTTAAAAACCATGTGCCATTTTGCATTGAAATTATATATAAACCAGTGCCATATTTCGGAATGAGTCTGTTTTGCAAAGAACTATAATATGTTATCCAAAATTTATTTCAATCTAAAATGCAGTTTTAGTGCGTTTGGTTTGTAGGAAAATTATTGTTACGAATGTTCAAATATAAACAAAATTGACGTGTTTGGCATTATCACAAGGTTCGGATTTTTCATCATACGGTAAGATGAAAGAAAACTATGGAGTCGATATTAAAGTTAAAATTTAACTCATATTCATAGTCATACTCACTTATTTTCTTAGTCTCGTAATACTTTTATCCCTTTATCAGGCTGACAGATCGAAAATGTCAATCGAAAGTTAATCTTACTTCTTAATGTAATTCAAATTAATTTTTGTAGTACGATGCGGGAAGTCTAGAATATACTACGAACCAATATAAAACCTCTTTTATTCTAGAAAATATGAAAAACGTCGCCATGATATTATACTCATTTTGCGATTGTAATTTTGAAATGGACAATACACACGCCATACCTACCTTATCAAGATTTTGACGCCCATTCCTGCATCTCCATGCCCCATGGATATTACTTACGAAATAGAAGTTTTCTAAATGTTCATTTTTTTATTGTGCGGCAGTTCGTTTTTTTATTTAAAATATCATTTAATTGAGTTCAAATTGTTTGTTTAATTTAAAATTTACTCTCGGTATTAATTACATGAATGAGTATGAGTATGAATATCAGTTAAATTTTAACTTTAATATCGACTCCATGGTTTTCTTTCATCTTAACGTGCGACGAAAAATCTGAACTTTGTATCACACTTTTACGGTGAAGGAAAATATATTGAGGAAACCCTTATATTAAGTGTGTGTGTGTGTGTGTGTGTGTGCGCGCCTGTGTACGGCTTGTAATGGTCCGTGAGTTTACTTACAAACCATATTAGATTTTATTTACAGAATGAATAGTAGAGCAAGAGTAATTTTAAACATGGCGGTTGCCACCACAACTGACGAATCTGGCAAAAATCAAGCCTGGCTTGGTGGCTGTGCGTTGGTAGCACTTGTCAAATCTTTAACCACGCATAATTATTTGCTGAAAAATGATAAACGCGTCCGAGTACAAAGTTTCATGTACTACTTAGTCATAAAAATTTCATATCCTATTTTGAAGAATTTCATTAATGTTAAAGTTTCTGAATACTTTTGAGTTTTTTGTTAGCTATTTTGAGTGAGTTTAACAATATTTAAATGTGATTAAGGTATACCTACTACCCATGTAATATTCAATAGAACTAAATATTTGCATGTAAATAAATAAATAAATATTAGGGGACAATCTTACACAAATCGACCTAGTCCCAAACTAAGCAAAGCTTGTACTATGGGTACTAGACGATGGATGAATGGTCGGTCACAGTTCCTCTAAGTTTAACCTACACTTTTTGATTACTTTAAATAAAGAAAACAGTAAATAAAGCGTGTTTCCTATTAAAATGAGTTTTTATTGACATAATTTTAATAACAATTGTCAAAATTTTGAATGCAAAAAGGATGTTTGTGTTGTTTGTTCTGCGTGGGTGACAGCTATTACAACTTAGATGTTTTTAAAAGATAGAGCAAAAAATAACGAACACAATGATATATTAACATAATAATAATAATAAAAAAAAACCTAAAATATTAAAAAAAAACCGGTTTTTAATTTTGTTTTGACTGTCCTGTAAAAAATGCTGTTTCTGATTTGTGGCCCTTTTGCATTCAGTGAGTGATATAAAAAAAATAATCCTGACTGATGGATTGACTGATTTGTCACCATACAGCCCAGATCCTTGGACCTAGAAAGTTAAAATTTTGCATAGATGTATCCATTTAATCACAGACAAAAATTTAAAGATTTAGCAAAATTCCAATGGGATAGGGAGTTTGAATGAAGGAAACTAATAAAGGTGAGCTAATAAAATAATACACAGAACAATTTCAAGTCAATGATAAAAACAGGGTGTCATGGACTGACATAAACATTTTATAGCATAGGTATTAACTAAAAAATGGGCATGATGATGATGCATGATAGGATTTTCTTTAAAATCTAAATTTTCTTGGGCAGCTTCTGATAAATTCAAGTTTTATGATAACACTAGCTTTTTCCCGCGACTTCGTCCGCGCACAAAAAGTTTTAAAGTCAACTCCCGATCTCTATCCCGCGGAAAATTCCAAAAATCCATGGTATTTCACGTCCGCCACGTTGTATTTTAAAATCGTTGCTTTTTTCGTAATCAGCGACCCGATAAACCATAGAAACAATACCCATGTCTATTTCCTGACCTCTTTTAGGGGTTGAATTCTCAAAAAACCTGAAACACGTGTTTACTCATTTATCATTAGGAGTATTTCTGTGAAGTTTCGATTAAAATAGTCGAACTAATCTTGTTTCCCCATACAAACTTTGAACCCCCTTTTTACCCCTTTAGGGAGTGAATTTTGAAAAATCCTTTCTTAGTGCACCCCTAGACCTTATAAGGAACCTACATGCCAAATTTGGAATCTCTAGGCCCAGTGGTTTGGGCTGTGCGTTGATATGTCAGTCAGTCAGTCAGTCAGTCAGTCAGTCAGTTTCTTCTTTTATATATTAAGATTAGACGTTAACACGGAGTTATTATCGGATTTCAAGGATACGAGAGTCACGAAGTGAAAATTTATTCTACAGATTACGTCGATAATTTGATGCGCAATATGTCAATAGTTTTCAGCTAGTTAACCTAGTAATTAGAATACTACAACTATCTCAGGCTCTGCGTAAGCGATAGTTTATTGCTGTATTAGTTTACACTTTGAAATATGTACATTTTTCAATGAAATATTGGTCCACTCACCTATATTCGTAAACGTCATCATTGTATCTTTCAGAATACTGGATCTGGTCCACTGGCATCTTAGGCACTTTACTTACTCGGCGTTTAAACGCAAATAATTATTACGATTTCTTTATTACAACAATTCGAAAGCTTCAACAGAAGCAATTAAAAATATTCGTTTACCACATTCAACTTTTTCAGAGCAACCGGCAATGTCAAACAAATCTGTCAATAAGAATTGCTCGAAAACCTAAATATAAACCTTTTGTTAATTTTATTTAGATTTTTTTATTTTATTTATAATTATAGTATTAATTTATTGAAAGATATTAAATTACAAGGGATACAATACATACTTTTACAACTATTAAATACACAATGTAAATTACTAAATATAATAAAAATAACGATTTTGTCGAAGCGTATTATATTTTTACTGCAAATTTATTTCGTTTTCTATAACTATATTATTCCTCGTTACTTATTTTTAATTTTTAGTGCAGAAATTTAGTATTGTAAGTTACTTAAATAATTTTGAAAGTACACTTTTATAAAGTTTTTGAATGGTCTCGCATTCTGGAGGGATGTAATGTAACGTCAATGTGACTTTGACGTTGACGTTTGCGTTCCACTTGTTTTTGCGTTGCATTGCCGAGCAACGGCCAACCGATAGTGTCGTTATCAACCTCGACATTGGCAGAAACCATCCATAGTATCGATGGAGCTATATTTTTAAAAATTGGATTGAATTTTGCGTTGCATTACGTTCGGTTATGCCTCTTTAAAAAAATGCTCACAAATAATGAGTGCTAATCTTTAAGTAATTATTTTTATTATTATAGATACCTACCTACCTACAGTGCATATTTTATAAAATAACGTAGTTACACGTTGTATTTACACGTAAAGTATGCTGATTATCGTTATCATTAAAACGATTATAGTACATTACTGCAGCGGCCGCGAAATAGGGGATTGCCGGCCGAGTAGTTATAGATGGCCGAGTGTTAACGAGGCCATCTAGAGATACGAGGCCGGCAATCCCTGTTCGTGGCCAAGGCTTGTATAGAGTTTTTCTCAAACATGCATCATCATCATCACCACCATCATCACCGCCATCATCATCACCATCACCATCACCATCACCATCACCATCACCAACAACATCATCAACATCCATCAACATCCATCAACATCCATCAACATCCGTCAACATCCATGAACAAGAACATCCATCAACATCCATCCATCCATCCATCCATCAACATCCATCAACAACCATCAACATCCATCAACATCCATCAACATCCAACAACATCCATCAACATCCATCAACATACATCAACATCCATCAACCAACATCCATCAACATCCATCAACATCCATCAACAACCATCAACCAACATCCATCAACATCCATCAACATCCATCAACATCCATCAACATCCATTAACCAACATCCATCAACCAACATCCATCAACATCCATCAACCAACATCCATCAACATCCATCAACATCCATCAACATCCATCAACATCCATCAACATCCATCAACATCCATCCATCCATCCATCCATCCATCCATCCATCAACATCCATCCATCCCTCCGTCCGTCCGTCCGTCCGTCCGTCCGTCCATCCGTCCGTCCATCCATCCATCCACGTCGACCACGTCGACCTATTAAACGTCATGGTGCTGTGTCACATAAAACAATAGACGATCACTTTGCTGGCCTTGGATGTTGTATGAAATTCCATTATTGACCTCTCGTCTAGCCGCACCTGCAACGTGACAGTTCGTGGCGTATTTTAAGGAACATAACGTCAATATTTCATAGCATGTTTGAGAAAAATAGCTTTCTGTTTAAACACAAATGCGACTTCAGTAAAAAGGTTGGACTTGTTTAAGTGTTTTTTATTTTTCATACTAACTAAACCCACACTCACATTCTTTCTTATACTCTCGGAAAGAAAAGCTTTGTCACTTTCAATCTTAACTCGTTGGTATAGAGAGTCTCAATAAAATAAATCTCTAATGGGCAACCCAAAAAGACTAAGGGGTTTATTAAGCTAAGGTTGGGTGGGAAATAATCTTTTTCGAGTGAAGTTTGAGCTTTCCTGATTTTACTGGTTAGGATCCAAGCGGCCCCTGAGCGCAAGAGCCGCCTGCGCGTAACGGCCCCATGAGCGTGATGGCTACCTGAGCGAGAGCGCCCCGCGAACGTGTGGGTTCTCTAAACTGAAAGGCACCCTGAGCTTGAGGGCCCTTAGCTTGGCGGTTTCCTGAGCATGATAGCTTCCTGAGCGTGAGGGCCCCTTGAAAGTGTGGGATCCCTGAGCTCGACGACCACCTAAGCGTGAGGGCTCCCTGAGCTCGATGCCCTCCTGAACGTGATGGCTACCAGACCCTTGAGCATAACGGCCCCTGACCTTGACGGTCACCTGAGATCGAGGGCGCTCTGAGAGTAAGGGCCCTCTAAGCTCGACGGCACCCTATGCGTGAGGACCCCTAAAATGATGAGTAAAACCGATTAACGGTACTTTTACCTTAGCCGATGTTTAGTTTCACATGGCATTAGAACGTGTGTCACAGCGACTCTTGCGCAAGGGAGCTGCTTAGATCGGCGGCAGACAAATTGACGCATTATCCAATTGCGGACCCCAGCTGTTACAGTTTAATATAGCGCGGGAGAGTGTACGGTGGCCATGATAGGGCAGAATTCGGGATATTATCATTTTTCATTGTTACCTATTGTGGAATCAAATCTCTTCGATGTTTCCAAATAGTTATGACTTAAATGTTCCCTAAGTAATAAGTTATACTGTCCGAGCCGATTTCGGCTACAGCGACTGCTGGACAGGCTCAGCAGCTGGCGCCTCATTGGTCCGCGCGTTGGTGTGCTCGCATGTGACTGTTGTAGCCAATGTTCCCTACAAAGTTGACAAATTAAGTAATAGTTATAGTGTAGCAAATGTCTTGGGATTGTTGGTTTTCATTGGTGGCGGTGATTGGTTACCATCAGGGGACCTGTTTGATCGTTAACCAATAGACCTAGGTCTGCAAGCCACAGACATAAACTGAATCGTTAGTGCCTAAAAACAAACTAAGGGCCGGCGTCCACACTGCCGGCACGGCACGGCATGGCATGGCAAAGGATTTTATTACTAATCAAGTTATTTTGAATCTTATTACAATGAGTTTAGAATTCATGTTACTTTATTCAAATATTATTTATTTTATTAGCAGTACGGCTGCTCACCGAATCTAAGATTATTTAAAAGCGAAAAAGTTTTTCGGGTGCGCCGGTGGGATTCGAACCCACGTCTCCTGGGTATGCGCCCCAACAGCGTATGCAACTGTTGGCGTATGAAAGCGATTAAGAATTTCGGGGGAGTCGGTTGGATGCGACGTGGTTCAATTCATGTTACTTTATTTCGATACCACGATGCCGCGACGTGCCGAGGGATGCTGCGGTATGACGCGACGCGCCGCGGAATGCTGCGGTATGACGCGACGCGCCGTGGAATGCTGCGGCATGCCGTGCCATGCCACGGGATGCAGCGGCGTTGCGCGAGACGTATCGGTCACTTTGTGTCGAGGAATTATGTTTGCTAACTTTTCAAATTTTTCATAGTCCATTCTGTAATAGAATTTTCGCATGTCGCATCTCAAAACATTAAACAAGTTGCCGAATTCACCTTTTGTAGATCTTGTTCTCCAGCACCCAGAATCGTCTTTTCGTCAAATTAGCAGTTTTTATTTGTCTCTCATCCCAGTCAACCATAACGACACAACCAACTTCGAATCCGCGCGGAGCAAAACTGGTTGATGCCAGAGTAGCTGGGCTTTCAGCAGGATGCCACGGCATGCTACGGGATGCCACGTCATGCCACGGCATGCCGTGCCACGTCATGCCTCGGCATGCCACGGGATGCCACGGCATGCCACGGAACGCCGCGGGATGCCGCAGCATAACCTGCCATGCCATGCCGTGCCGTGCCGGCAGTGGGCGCCGGCCCTAAGTATCTTAGGTAAGTATGGAATAAATCTTTTTCGTGCAAAAAAGAATGCCTGTCTTTGACAACCTATTAAATATCTGCGTGTTTTCACAAAATTCAGATGCCTGACATCACTTTGGTCCAAAATGTGTCCAACGAACCTCCTAAATCATAGTCACCATTGCCACCCACTGAGCTGGTTAAGCCCTCGCTGCGTTCAGTTGTTTCTCTTCCTACTGCCATGAGTAACATCACGTTGGAATTCCTGCAGGGTCTGCTCGCGGAGGACTATCCAGATGTCACCATTCTGGAGTTTGAGGTGAGGATCTTTCTAGAAATAAAGAAATTGAGCAGTTATTGTACTCCTTCGACGTGGCAGAAAGGAGTAGGAAGCTGGCCATATCTGGGAAAGAACCGATATTCCCTGGGGTAAACAATTTCTTGAGTGGGACCGCGACTCTTCAAGTGTAATGTTGGACACCCTCCAGGTAGGTGGTATGATAATTTGTGAAAGGTCATTAGCAAAAGCTGGATGCGACAAGATTGGATTAAATAGCACATACTACCCCGGGGGCTTTACGTCCAGCGATGGGCTGGCTATAGGCTGTGTGTGATGATGATAGTATTACTGAATATAAACGTAGGTTGCAGGTTGCAACCTTTCCCCATTAAGAAAAATTTGGCTACGTTAATTCTATCTAAAATAAAGCCAGCTTCTTCTATCTTCACTTGAGACAAAACCTCTTAAAATAATAGGGAATCCTTCGCCATAAAGCCTCGCCTTTGAAAATTGACACATCAAAATGTATAAGTATAACCATCAAAGTGTATAGACGTGTACCTACTTGAGTTAAGTATACGACTTTTTTTCACAACATTTATGGTAGGATCCCTGTGGTCTGGTTTTTGCTCAGATCCTCAGTGCATTTTATCCATCAAGGACACATTTTGTTCATCATCCCATTACATGCCTCATTACAGGCCTCCTCTTAGAATGGGGACACAAGGACTTTTTACCGATATACTGACGATGATTGTGAGCTAGTCTACATTAATTTCTCTTATAGGGTGCTCCAGGCACTAAGCGGGGAGACAACTACACCTCGATGGTCTACCGAATCGAGCTCAAGGGCACCCAGAAGCATCTAGAAGCTGACGCGTCCTGCGAAACAGAACAGCCCTGGACTGGCTCCATGATCTACAAATGCTTACCCGAGAGCATCCTCCGCCGAGAAGCCTTCAAGAGTGATGAGCTGTTCTGCAATGAGGTCGCATTTTACAATAAGATCTGGCCAGCTCTGTTAGAGTTCCAGGAAGAATGGAAGCTGAAGAATCCTTTTAAAGCGATACCGAAGTGTTACCTGGCGCAAAATGATCTGGTGATTCTGAAAGACTTGAAGCAGCAGGGTTTCCTAATGCCGGATAGGAGGCAAGGTAATTTTGTATTATTTATTTATACCGATACACAGGAGAAAGATACATTTGGCAGGAAATGATAGAAATAAAAAACATCGAATACTTGGCATGAATAAATTGAGTTCCATTCAGCATAATATGTTGCGACCGCAACGCTTAAATACCTACCCTTAGTTAGGTGTACCTAAGTCACACTAAATGTTCTGAAGTACGTTTGAAAATAACTGTTTCGAGAACACTTTGAAAATATAGCTAGACGGCGTTAGTATCATACATAAGGTCCATTTGATATTAGGTACTATCTTGCTTATGATTGGCTCATAAAAAAAATATATACACCGTGAAATTTTAGTGGTTGTTTTCCCGAAACGAGGTGATTTAGTTTCGATTGTACAATCGATTTATAATTACTATTTTGACTAGAGTCTAAATGTGATTATAACAGACTGAAGTGTACGATGTATGGGAAAGATTCGTCGCTAACTTCTAGACCAGTGGTGGTGTAGGGGTAAGCACGCAGCACGGAACGCTGAGGACCTGGGTTCGATTCCCAGCATTGGTCTTTTTTCTGGGGTTTTTTCTGTGCATCTATATTTCAGTTTGTATTTAGTTTGAAATATATGGTTTCACGGGATGACCGTAAAAGTAATAAAAAAAAAATGAAGTAGAAGAAAATAAAAAAAATAAATAGAAAAAGATACTTCATACTTAACTTGTAGAGTCAAAAATCCAATTGTGAAAAACGAATTTCGAAAATGACCGCAAACCAATAGTAACGCTTCGTTGGTACAAGTAGCGTAGTAGGTTTGCGGTCATTTTCGGCTTTCGTTTTTCACAATTGGATTTTTGACTCTAGTCAAAATAGTAATCATAAATCGATTGTACAATCGATACTAAATCACCTCGTTTCGGGAAACAACTACTAAAATTTCACGGTGTATATTAGGGGACAATCTTACACAAATCGACCTAGTCCCAAACTAAGCAAAGCTTGTACTATGGGTACTAGATGACGATAAACATATAGAAAAATAAATACTTAAATACATAGAAAACATCCATAACTCGGGAACAAATCGTGCTCATCACACAAATAAATGCCCTTACCGGGATTCGAACCCAGGAACTCTTGCTTCGTAGGCAGGGTCACTACCAACTAGGCTAAAGCGGTCGTTATTTAGTTATATAACTATATCCAATCCCGAAAATATGACACAAATGGCAAATACTTCACGGAAATACTTCTGTTCGGTGTATAGCGGAGATATCCATTCCTCCCTATCTATGAATATTTTTGATTTTTCAATGTGTGTATGTGTGAGTGTAGGTAGGCCTCCAACAAGATGGAGCGACGATCTGGTTAAAGTTGCGGGACCGATCTGTTTGGCGAGCCTTGGGGGAGGCCTATGTTCAGCAGTGGACGTCTTTCGGCTGGAATGATGATGAATCATGTAAATAATAAAAAAGGTAAATAAAAAAAACATCCGATAGTAAATCTTCCGGTACCTTGCCTCTATATTCCATTTTCCAAGGTCTCACCATAGAGCAATGCTACTTCGTCTTGAAGAACCTATCGCAGTTCCACGCACTGTCGCTAGCCATGAAGTACCACAATCCGGAATCTTTCTACGAGCTGCTGAACATCCAGGACGGAATCTCAGAAGGTAATTGACAGCAATAAGTTCAACATATTCATGGTATACATAGACTAGAATATAATTAGAATAAAAATGTTCACATTCCGATCGATTCATAAAATTATCAAAATTAACGGCAACTAAAACTAAGTATTATAAGTATTATAAATTTGAAAGTTTGGATGTTTGTATGTTTGGAAGTTGTTACTCCATCAAGCGAAAATAGGTCAATTTGGATGAAATTTGGCAAATTGATAGTTTATAAATTGGATTTACACAATACATAGGATACTTTTTATACCAGAAAATTGGATAATTCCCGCGGGATAGCGATAAACGAATTCTTCACAGATAAAGTCGCGGGGAACAGCTAGTAGTGACGTAATAATGCAACGCAGAATTTAACAACAAACAATAAATCGATTAATTTCAGAATATACTTTGTTGATAAGTAGGTAGCTTTTAAATGCTATTCCTTGCTTTACAATAATTACAGAATATGCATATGCAATCATTCATTTGCCGCGTAAAAATAACAATACTTGAACTGTTTTACCTATAGCTGATAATTTTCGTTTTAGTTCTATTTGCTAATGAAAATGAGGAGTACTACAAAGCCTACTATCGTGAAGCAACAGGCAACGCTTTAGCTATGGTGGAAGAAGGACTTGCTGATTGCGATGACAAGGTACCAAACAAAGACCATAATACAATGTAGACTGGTGGAAAAGTGGACAGAATCACGGTTAACGACATTTTCTATCATCGAGCTTACTCTAATTTGACCCCGCTGATCATGGTTCTGTTTGGTATCAACTCCTCTCCATTCCCCCTAAATCTTGTTTGTGAATTATTACAGATGAATATAAACTGTCAATGGGTAAAACAATTGACACTAAATTTTCTACAATATTGGCACAGTATGTGATGAAAACCGCGCAAGAATTTAAGTGTCCGACATAGCTCGAAGAATCGCCAGACACAAGTGGCAGTGGGCAGGGCACATCGCTCGTAGAACTGTCGGCCGATGGGGCAAAAAGGTTCTCGAGTGGCGTCCACGGATCGAAAAACGTGTAGGTAGGCCTCCAACAATATGGAGTGACGCTTTGGATGCAGATGGCGTAGGACGAGTCCTCATGAGCACGTCTTGCGGCTGTAATGATGACGATGATCTTATTAGGTGGTCGTAATAAGCTTAGAAACTTTTCCAAACTGCATTCTTTGAAAATTCTTTCACATGATGATTTTATTTCTAAGGACATGTACCTCTCCAAATTCCGTGACTTCTGCAGCGAGGACAACTTCTTCCAAATGATGGTAGACTTGGTGTCACCGCGGGAGCCCCTGGCTGTCATCTGTCATGGAGACTGCTGGACGAACAACCTGCTGTTCAGATATGTTAATGGTGATATTGCAGAGGTAAGAAAAAACATGAAGTCCTAGTAGACTAGTTATCCAATTTTTTAGCTAGGTACTCGTACTTACACCAACTAGAAACCATTGGTAGGTAGAAATGGTAGAATGCGGTTTCTCACCTTCTACACTCATTTATTAACGGCATCTAAATTGCTACATGGTAAGAAGAAGGCTTCGGAAAAGATCAAAGATATTGATTAGCTATGGA
Organism: Archips crataeganus; assembly: GCA_947859365.1. Taxonomy (NCBI): domain Eukaryota; kingdom Metazoa; phylum Arthropoda; class Insecta; order Lepidoptera; family Tortricidae; genus Archips; species Archips crataeganus. The sequence continues at coordinate 16,644,728 of OX402066.1, read as the reverse complement.
TTTAGGTTTTATGGTCAAAATGCAAAAAATCCTTGTAGTTTTGCCATATTCATCTATTCCCCTGTCTGTCTATGCTTTAGCTCTTAGCTTAAAGACCCTTAGTATCTTCTTAGTTTTTTCTTTCTTCTTTCTTAGTTTATCCTTCTACTTTTTTTTTCTTTTTAGGGTTCCGTAGCCAAATGGCAAAAAACGGAACCCTTATGGATTCGTCATGTCTGTCTGTCTGTCTGTCCGTCTGTCCGTCTGTATGTCACAACCACTTTTTTCCGAAACTATAAGAGCTGTGCTGTTGAAACTTGGTAAGTAGATGTATTCTGTGAACCGCATTAAGATTTTCACACAAAAATAGAAAAAAAAAACAATAAATTTTGGGGGTTTCGGGTTCCCCATACTTAGAACTGAAACTCAATTTTTATTTCATCAAACCCATACGTGTGGTGTGGTGTGGGGTATCTATGGATAGGTCTTCAAAAATGATATTGAGGTTTCTATTATATTTTTTTTCTAAATTGAATAGTTTGCGCGAGAGACACTTCCAAAGTGGTAAAATGTGTGTCCCCTCCCCCCCCTGTAACTTCTAAAATAAGAGAGTGATAAAACTAAAAAAAATATACGATGTAAACCTCCACCGAAAATTGGTTTGAACGAGATCTAGTTTGTCTGTCTGTCTATATAGTAACCAATCTACAATGATCCCACACTGCGCACATTTTGCTTACGAGCAGGGGTCTGCTAATACTGGATATTCATAAATACATATAAATTTGTACGGAACCCTCGGTGCGCGAGTCCGACTCGCACTAGGCCGGTTTTTTTTCTTTGGCATCAGAGTACATTAATGTGATTTTTATTGAAATTCTGATAGCAAGATTAGGGTAGGTTACGTAAAATTGCTGATGATTTTTTGCCATCTATCCAATGTTATTGGATGCCATTGGATAGGTCTTAATCAAGTTCTGCTACAAGTGAGGTAAGAGGGTCTAATCAACCGTTTTCTTCTGTTTAAAGTGTATCAAAAGCGTTCACAGCACGTCTCATTCCAGATGTTTATGGTAGACTTCCAGCTGGCCCGCTACGCATCGCCAGCAATGGACCTGGGCTACCTCTTATACCTGTGTCTAGACCGCTCCCAAAGGGCCGAGCACCTGTCTTCTCTCCTGGAATATTACACCGAGGAGCTGCATAAACGACTGCTGGAGCTAAGCGAGGAGGATTCTGTGTTCACTGGGAATCTAAATCGAGAGAATTTGGGTGATATGTAAGAGTACAGTTTCTATTACAGTCATCACAATAATCACTGTGGGACACTAGTTTTCTCTTAGAATGACATGCCTTAGGCTGTAGTTCCGAAGCGAGCAGTTTCGGTACTTCAGACACACCATTTACAGGTGTAGGTATGTAAGTTTCCTCGAGGTGTTTTCTTGACCGTTAAACTCGTTTTAATTTCGCAGATCTCTCTGAGAGAGAGATTTATCCGAGCTATCAAATACAGCATTATTTTAAATGTTCCAGTTATATCAATGTTCATATATCTATCGAGACAAATCCTTTTCAAAGCTTAGCTTAGATGGTATATCTAGCTCTCGGCTGCAGCTTCACCTGCATAGAAAAATTTCCTATTCTGCTCATAGGAGCTTGTCAGAAGCTATTTACCTATTTATTCCGAAATTCGTTTATTTAATTATTCCATTACAAATATTATATATGTCACAATTAAATACCTACTTTAAAGATAATTAAAAAGTAAACTACCTATAACATTAAAATTAAAACTCTTAAATTACCTTATTCTATTCAATACCTATACCTATTACCTATTAGATATCTGTCTGTAGGTTACAAGAGGAGTTCAAGCGGGGCGGAAGGTTCGGGCTTGGCGTAGCCCTGGACATGTACCCCATCATGTCCTGCGACAGCAACGAGGCTCCCAACCTTTACCAGGCTAAGGTACAAGTACTAGTATTACGTACCGTAAACTGCGGTGCCTTTGATCAAATTGGGGCAACTTTGATAGTTTTAAAAACGCTATAAAGTCGGCATTGTCCATATGAGGTAAACGGTTGACATGTAGACTAAAAGAAGATCGATGACGACATCGACAAGAAATAGCAAATGCTAACAAAAATGCTTGAGTTGGTCAGCAAACTACTTTCTAAAGTCGCCCCGCAGTTCAAAGTCGCCCCGGTTTACGGTACCATGACATGAGTGATATAATATTTGTCCTCTACCGCTGACGCCAATAGGGATGTTGACACCACCAATCAACTAACGTACTTTTTATGACCTGTCAAAACACATTTCTCCCATAGAGTTTGAATGATAATAGCAACATATGACGTCACTTGTTCGCATACTCAATTAATTAACTATATATTTCTTTTAAAGCAACAAAAAATCTAATTTTACAGTTAATCGAAAATTAATCTGGTTTTCAGGGCTAAAGTAAAGCGTTTTTTTACTGGAGTCGTGTCTTCGAATTATTTTTGAATGGTGTCGACATCCCTATTGCCATCAAATCAAATTGTTTTGAAAATTGACATTTCTTCTCCTGATTGTGACAGAAGCTGACCCAAAAACTGTAATTTCAAATTCAATTGTTTTTAAATTGGTCCTCTCTTTTCTTGATTTCGATAGAAAATTACCCAACGCCAAAGTTATTGTTTGGGATAGGACAGATTTGGACTTGCGCGACATTTAACTCGTAATTACTAACACACCTGGGACTTGATCAAACCATTCTATTGCTAAAGTTATCTTGACGTTTTGGCAACGGACGTTATAGCGAGTAGACAGGTTTAAAAAATATGCTGTTTGAGGAATCTCATACTCTTTTTCTTCTAATCTTCTTTTCTTTCTTCTACTTTTCTAATGGGTATGTATTACAATACCGAAGTACGAAATACCGAATGTATTAAAACATCGAATGGGTCAAAAGACCGACACGATTTTTTTCTGAAACCGTAAACTTTTCAGAATTTATTAAAACGGCATCATACAGATCCCATTAGGTTAGGTTAGGTTTGTTTTATAACAATCTTAAAAAGTTAACGGTTTCAGAAAAAAATCGTGTCGGTCTTTTGACCCATTCGATGTTTTAATACATTCGGTCTTTCGTATTTCGGTATTGTAATACATACCCTTTCTAATATATAAAAATCTCGTGTCACGGTGTTTGTTATCGAACTCCTCTGAAACGCCTTCACCGATTTTTATGAAACGTTTTTGTCTTTTGTAGGTCTGAGAATAGGTCGTAGGCTATTTTTTATACCCCTATATTCTTCGGAGACGGAGTCGCGGGCAACAGCTAGTTATATGTATATATTTTTAGATCTGTGGCGATCACGACAGAGCACAAACTTACAAATGTTTTCAAATAATTAAAGGTAGATTATGAAATCGTTAACTCTAGATGAGCAATTAACGCGGAGTTATACAGGTTGTACCAAAATTCAACGATTACCAGGTACCGATCAAGAGGACAAGTTAAAACAGTTCTGAAAAGACACTGTAGTAATTAAGCGATAATAGATAAAAAAAAATCCATCTAAAGCACAGAAATAATAATAAAGAGGATAGAAGTGCCTTAGACGCGTGACCTTGGCGCCGCGCTTGTGACTCGTAGGTCACAAGTGCGCGACTTGTGGCTGAGTGCTATTTGAAACGTGGGTATGACAACAAGTGCTTTAAAATAGTGTTTTGCAGCATTAGCAATTGCGGAAACTCGTCCACACTGTGTAATTACACTAATAAGGGGATTACATTTCATTGGTATGTATTAATTTAATGTAATAATGCGGTTTATATCAAAATACAACTTGAGAAAATATTTCATTATGAAATATTGGTTTACACGTTATTAACACGAAACTTCATATACCATTGCTACTCATGCCCATAAATACGCAGATCGTTTTGAATTATACGCAGCAATGTAAAGTAATTTCTGATAACCCTTCCGTCTTGCACAAAAGTTCGTGGTACGGACAAAAAAACAGGTTACGACTAGTACAGACATAATGCCGACGCGGCCAATAAATGGCGCCGTTGTGTAAATGTGGGTATGACTTACGTTGAGTGTTATTTAACGCTATCTCTAAGATGTAAGGTTCATAATTGTTTGTAAGCAAAAATATTAGTAATTGTGTGCGTGATTGCGTAGTACGGTTCCAGTCTTTTGCATGTGCGCATTAACACAGTAAGTGGAGGGGATGAAGCAGCGACACGAGTTCCGGAAGAAAATAGGAACTAAGGCATTTCTATCCTCTTTATTATTATTTCTGTGATCTAAAGTGTTTTTTTTTTGACAGGAAAGTGAGGTAGTACCAACTCATCACGATTGCACTGTTACACCAGTGTCGACCTCTAACGCAGCCTGCAGGAAGAAGATGACGGACTTACTAAAAGAACTCGTCGACGAAGGGATAATATAACAAAAAAGTAAAATAAATTTTAGACGAATTTTTAATTTAAGTATTTTCTTTCTTTGATAATTGAAATGTACCTAATTTACAGGAAGACTGAAATATTTTGCTTGTATGCCGGATTTGTCGAGTGAACGCGTTATATTATAAAAAAAGATGAATGTCATCTGTCGGCTTATTGGTGGCATTAAAGGCCAACATAAACCGGGAGCGCGGGACGCCGACGGAGCGTGCCCAGCGCGCTCTATAACACAATCAAACATACGGTGACACACACCGGCAGCGCGGCACACCGTATTCGATTCAGTGTTATTGACCGCGCTCCGTCGGCGTCCTGCGCTCTCGTTTTGTTGTGGCCTTAAAAGGTCAGTTTCACAAAAAAGTTACATTACCTAATTGGTTTTCCCGTGGAAGACTCCAAATGAAAATTGAGAGTAAATTAGTTGTGTTTCAATTTATAGTTAAACATAAGTAATAAAAAGGTTAATGAATTTATCAGATTTAACTTAAATTGTATACGAACTGGAAGATATTTAATCTGTTAATTTCATGTGTTTTAGAGTTAACTCTTAATTATAATATTTGTATGTATTAAAAACGATCAAGGGCTGGTTACTGAAATAAATAAAAACATCGGAATAAATTTTATGACATATATTTTATTGTACATAGAACTTTCAGTGCACGAAATGATTGTTGTTACAACAATTTTATGATAAACTAGCTTTGTCCCGCGATTTCACACGGGCAGAATTCTAATCTGTGTTCACAAGTCATTATTTTTGTACTTTTTGTGTTTTTTTTTTATATAAAAAAATAGGCTTACGTTTGACCTCAAACCTCAATCTCGCTTGATGGAAGGCGAAGGTGAGGCCTAAGATGGTACACGCTTGCCTAGAAGGTGTCGGTTCACTTTGACCTTAAAGATATCCAGATTATAGCGATCCGGAAAAACTGACCACGGCAGAGAGTTCCACTCCTTAGCCCTCCGCATAATGACAGAAGAGGCAAACCGCTTCGTGCGTAATGCAGGAGCAACATAAGGGTGAAAGGGTTGTGTGTGTAGCGACTACTAGCGCCATCTAGTCATCACATAAGGAACTAATTACTACAATCCTACATCACGCTATCGAAGTTTCTCAACTCGGCTGCATAAATACAACTTCCTAGTTTCATCCATTGGACTTCGGTCCCCAGGCATAACATCTGCCTGGAGAGAGATCTCTCTATTGCAACGACCCCCAAATTGGTGACCCACGACATTGGACAAAAATCGCAACCTTCAGACACACAAGACGGATGACGCAGTCTCACATGTTGGCACAGAAATAATAATAAAGAGGATAGAAGTGCCTTAGACGCGTGACCTTGGCGCCGCGCTTGTGACTCGTAGGTCACAAGCGCGCGACTTGTGGCTCAGTGCTATTTGAAACGTGGGTATGACAACAAGTGCTTTAAAATGGTGTTTTGCAGCATTAGCAATTGCGGAAACTCGTCCACACTGTGTAATTACACTAATAAGGGGATTAAATTTCATTGGTATGTATTAATTTAATGTAATAATGCGGTTTATATCAAAATACAACTTGAGAAAATATTTCATTATGAAATATTGGTTTACACGTTATAAACACGAAACTTCATATACCATTGCTACTCATGCCCATAAATACGCAGATCGTTTTGAATTATACGCAGCAATGTAAAGTAATTTCTGATAACCCTTCCGTCTTGCACAAAAGTTCGTGGTACGGACAAAAAAACAGGTTACGACTAGTACAGACATAATGCCGACGCGGCCAATAAATGGCGCCGTTGTGTAAATGTGGGTATGACTTACGTTGAGTGTTATTTAACGCTATCTCTAAGATGTAAGGTTCATAATTGTTTGTAAGCAAAAATATTAGTAATTGTGTGCGTGATTGCGTAGTACGGTTCCGGTCTTTTGCATGTGTGCATTAACACAGTAAGTAGAGGGGATGAAGCAGCGACACGAGTTCCGGAAGAAAATAGGAACTAAGGCATTTCTATCCTCTTTATTATTATTTCTGTGCATGTTGACAATCGAGATGGCGAGGTGCGCCCTCTAGCGACGCCGACGAAGAAGCCCCTCCACTGCGCGGCGGATTTGAACAACAACCGAGTTTATAAAAACGGATGTAACGGTCGTAACGTTGCTTATTCTGCTCGGTGACTCGGTTGTAATAGATTGATTCGTTTATCGTCGCTTATCCTAATTTGACTGTTTAATTGTTAATTACTTGAATTTAATTGCTACATTCTGAATCCTTGTAATTTTTGTAAAATTTAATAAAAATCATCGAAGAATAACGTTTGTTCCTATTTATAGTGAAATTATTATAGTGCCGCTAACATCAGAAGTGGGATTATAATATTAATTATCCCACGCACGCACAATGGGTAAGCGCGATAAACGATCAAAGCGAAAACGAACACGCTCGAGCTCCAGTTCATCCAGCTCGTCCAATAGCTCCAGCGCTAGGACGCCGTCACCTCCACCGAAACGGAATAAGGGAGGAGAATAGAAAACCAAAGTATCACGTAAGGCTGATACCTCAACTGTGAGTAGTACTGGCAATAATTATATTGTGAACAATATTATTCCGGAGTTTGACCCATTAAAAGATGATGTGAATGCTTGGCTTAATATAATTTTGTCTTACTCGCAAACTTTTTCGTGGTCTGACGAAATAACACGATATCAGGCTCTGAATAAATTAAAGGGTTCCGCTAAGGTCTGGTATGACTCGGTACTACGTACTGAAAGTCAATGGCCCTCTTGGAGATGGGCTGATTGGAGGCAGAAGTTGGCTTCTAGTTTTCAAATTCGACGAAATATGTTTGAATTGTTAAAAGATATAGTTGAAAAGAAGCCAACGGATAACCAGTCACTTTATGATTTCTATTTTGAACAAAAAAGCAAAATTAACCGTTTGTCTTTAAACTTTTCTGAGCAAGATATCGTGTCGATCATTGTCGGAAACATCGGAGATTGTGGAATAGGTGCGTCAATCGAGTCAAACAATTTTGTAACGACCGACAGCTTAGCTAGTTTTCTCCACGGGAGAACATACAAACTAAAAAGTCCAAAACCAGTAAACAATAACTTACGTGATAATCCCACAAAGGTAGTTAGTCAGCCACCCGTTTCTCAAACATCCATATCATTATCAGCGGGGCCACCTTCTACAGGTGGGTTGGGTCCGTCAGTTTCTTCCAATCACAGTAATCACCAAAATTCAAACCAAACGCAACGAAAACCAATTAAATGTTACCTTTGCGGTGGGGCTCATAAAAGAAGCCAATAAAAAAAGTTAACAGAATTATGAAAAAAACATAGTTTAAAGATTTCTATTCTGTAGTTTCCAGCTTCATTATAATTTTATTTTTTTCCTTAATTACTTGTGAAGGTATTACCTACACGAAGGAATCAACCGCAATTCATTTACATTATTATGTAAGGCGAAGACAGAAACAATAGCCAAGATTAGAAAAACGGTTTCGAAACGTTGAAAAATATCGTCACTACCCTGAAAAAGCTCATAAATCTCATAATTATCTTAAATCGATGTGTAAACTAAAATTAACCCTAAAGTTAGCAATATTAAATTCACTCAGGAAGATTATCAAGTTGGAAATTATACGAGTTTATACAAGCTTTTATTTAGCTCACCCCGTTTGTTTTATTTATAATTATTATTGTTTATTATTCTTGGGTCAAATCTTATAAGACGAATTTGACCCACTTCCAGTGGTCGGATTTGCTTGAAATTTGGTATACTTATGTAGGTTGGATGACAATGCAGGTACAGTCAACAAAAAGTACAGTCAGCGAAAAAGCTTGTATTAAAAATGAAATTTTGAACAAAAACTTATTACAAGTTTTTACCTTCACCTGTCCCGCTGTCTGTGTGTCATCAAATCTTGCAAGTTAAATTTTATTTGAAAATCGGCTGACAATGTTATAATAAGTATTATTATGACATGGAGCTGATTGGATGATGGAGCTGGAAGGTGGCCATAGGAACTCTGTTATAAATCGACACGACCGCACCGAGTTTGGGCTCGTTGGATTCGTCTTGACGAGTACTTTGTTCGTAGATGGTAACCAGGGGCAATAAGTACAAGTAAAAAAATCTTGTATTAAAAATAGAATTTTTAGCAAAAACTTATTTTTAAAGTAGTGACTTTATTTTCCAACGGTCAATCCAACGAAGGATTCAAAGTATGGTTTAGATTCACAATTGGACTCCGTAGGTGGCTACGCGATCGGATTTCCAGAAATGGGCAAGATGACGCCTTTTGAATCCGCTAGATATCATTATAGATAAAGTAAATATTAAAAAGTAATGTCATACCTACCTAAAATTAGGAGTTTACTTCGCCAGGTTTAAAAAAATAATTCTGAAAATTAAAACAAACCAAAAATTTCGTATAAAATTTATTGCATTTGTTTAGTTTAAAACACATACAATAAAATTTTGTTAAATCTTAATTTATAATTTATTTTAATAATAATAAAGAGCGTATCATTCGAGATTTGTGACCATAACACTTTGATAATATCAGATTTCTAAATGAATTCAAATGACGTACTTAATAGTTATTTGTAGGCAAGGATGATATAGACTGGATTAGCAATCGCCATAGTACAGATCGTCCGCAGAAAAATAGTTCGATTTAATAATCAAGATGGCGCTGAAATATAGCCCGAGGCTTTGAAAGCAAAACAGTATGACTACAGATGTTTCATATTACTACAGATGTATTGTTTTTCAAAAATATTGCTTAATAACAAATTTGCAGTAATATGAAATATCTGTAGTCTTATTGTTTTGCTTTCAAACCCTCAGGCTATATGTCAGCGCCATCTAGATCGATCTAAATCGAACTATTTTTCCGCGGCCGATCTGTACAATGACGATTGCTAATCCAGTCTATATCATCCTTGTTTGTAGATCAAAATTTTAGAAATATCAATTACGGCATTCAAATTTCGAGGATCAAAATAAGTTATTAAGTCTAGGTTTTAAGTTTGACATAAAAATATATAATTAATATTTCACTATCAAACTCAAAAAATGTGGTTCCATATTCTTTTATACGGTTTATTCGTTTTTATTTTTCAAGTAATACTAAAACCAGAACTTGATTATTGATTCCTCCTTCCTGATTTCTTCAATATTTACTAGTTTAAGGTTTCAGTATAATTTGAAAAAAAAAAACATATTTGTCCATATTTTGTTCGTCGCGTAAGAAAATCAGATCATGCCTTTGTTTCGTTTGAATATAACTAGGTAGTTTTAGAAATTATATCTTACTTAACAATACTTTATTAGTAGTTAATACAAGTGAATGACTAAACTGGAATTTAATTACTGAATGTTGGGTTTAACCATGTTTTACGTCGTTTAAATATGATTAAACAAATTGTTTACTACGACGATGACGTAATATAATTCGTGATAGGTATATTTCCTTGACAAAACTATTTTAATTATTACATAAGGCACTATATCCACCCGGTTAGCACCAAAATGCTAATAGAAACTCCTTTTTTTATATTATATAAAAAATTGGTTTCACAATGGTTTGCTGAATTAACGCACATAATTTACGCATAAGTGCGTTACGTCAGCAAGCTCAGTAATAAAATGGCACTATTAAAGGTTCATATTTAAAATAAAACTGGTAAATCATAACTGTACGTCCGCGTGGCACTTTCACGGCTTAACATAATAACAACAGTACGGGCCCAAAGTTACATAGAATTTAAATTAATTAAACAGATCCGTTAAAAAATTAACTAAACATTAAAAATAATCAGTCATTGAAAGCTTCAGATTGTTGGAATACTGACGCCTGAAATCCATCTGAAATTTTCAATAATATTTTTAAATTTGATGATTATAAGTATAATACTATAAATATAAATATAGCTGGCCGTACTAACACTCAACGATCTCAATTCCATGGTTGTTCCCTTTACGAATTCTTCACAGGATACTGTGTTGACTATGCCTCTCTTAAAATCAATAAATCGATTCCATAAAACAATTAAGTGATAAAGACACTTCTTATTGTGACCAATCTTATAAGCTAAGTGAGAAAAAACCGTGCTTCGCTACATTTCTCACTATGAACATACAGATTTATCGCATAGTCTAAGAATGAGTAGCACCAAGTTAGTACAACTATAACCAATGTTAAACCCGTCGTCGGACAGCGGATTGAAATTGACTATAGTAACTTGACACAACTCACATTAAAGGTCCTTTAAAACCAATCCAAAAATCCAACTACAATGATTTGGTATTTACTTGAAGCTAGCTCTAAGAGTAGGTTGTGGTGTGACACTTCCCCTCCCTTTGGAGGCCTGTGTGGGTCTCATGAAGCCCGAAGTTCTATTACTAGTCGACTTTAAAGGTGGCCTTGACGTTCCGACGGAGCTACCGCTGGACGAGGACCGGGAAGCTGGCATTCTGACCACTGGTTTTGGAACTGCCTTTGGGACAGGCTTGACTGGCGCAGGAGCTCTCTTAACAGTAGCCACGGACGCAGAACTGTTAAGAGAACTCCTAGAGCTACGTAAAGAGGCGCGAGACGCTGACCTTTCAACCCTTAAAGAGTTCGCTCGCTTAGGCACAACGCGCTTAGGATCTAAAGGAGTGCGCGGCGGCGTCTTTAACTCTTTGCTTGCAAGTCTCTTTGGTGCTAGGGGAGATTTAGATTTTAATGGAACAGGGGAGTCACATTCTACGTTGCAACCCGAAGACGCGCCTTGTGACGCGCTCTCAGAGTTCAAACTCTGAGTTTCCTCAAAACCCTCGTCGTTTAACTCGTGTTCTGATTTCACTTTGGGTATCCTCGGCGACGTTGTTCTTTCCACTGGTATCTTATCATTCTTAGCTGTCATTGATTTCCTATAGCCATTCCTGGACCACACGCCTGTTGGTGTTTCAGTTGGTGACTTAAGTTCCCTGATTGCTTTCTGGACGTCTTCTTGATTGATCGAAGTTTGTCGCCTCATCCGTGAATAAGGATGTTTAGTTTCTTTGGTCGGTGCGGGTTTCTCCGTGCTTTGGTTTTTGAGCCTATCCTGCCAGCGTTTTAATCTATTTTCTTTCTCATCTTTAATAACTTCTACGGGCTTAGCTATTCCTTTTGGAGTTTCTACAGCGTACGAGGCTTGTATGTCAAGTTTCGAAGGTCTAATGACTTGTGTTTCTGCTACGAGCTCCGTCGGGCTCTCAGATTTCTTTTCATCTTCAGGAGAACTTGAATCTGTATTCCTCTTGTATCTTCTAGTTCTACGCGCTGCTGAGAACCTATCAAACTGTCCATCGCCTAAGATCTCTTGGCAAAGATCTCTCATTTCAACTGATTTATCGCTGATGTTGATTTTGCTTAAGGACGGTTGGAACTTTCTGCAAGGTTCGCGTTCTGGCGGTGGGTTGAACATTTTTCTTTGGACGGGTGGCGTTTCGATATTTTCTGAGTCTATCTCGACTCTATCCTTTACATCCTTGTGGCTAGTTACTGTGATGTCAGGCAATTTCCGCTTCTCCTCCTCGGTAATAACGACAAGTGGCTGAGGCTCTATCTGAGGACGCGAGCGCTGTCGGCGCAGACGGCGCATTTCTTCGTTTTCTTCAGTTTTACGCCACGGCACTCTGGTGTCTTTCGTTTGAGGTTGGACATCTGAAAAAAAATTACAATGATTGATTACTACTCCTATACAGGGTTATTTGTAATTCACTAGCATCCTTTTAACCCTAAACTCCTACCACTTAAACAAATGTTTTTTGTTTTACGGCTTTTGTCATAACTTAATAATTTTTGGTGTAATAACATTTTGAAAATTGGAGATTACCTCTTATTTTTACGATACTCTGTGTATGGGAAAAAAGTGCTTCATTTTAAAAAGTCGTAAAACATTTGTTTGAGTGATAGGAGTTCAGGGTTAAGAGGATGTCAGTGAATTACAAATAACCCTGTAGTTATTTCATAACATTTTTAAGCACGGGTGGGTTTTGATTGTGTATGTCACGCTGCGTTTTTATGACTGTGTTAGAAACGTTCAAGATATCTTTGATGGCTTCAGCGATCTTTTTCAGATTGTCCGTCCACCTAGCAATAGGATTACCAAAACTTGGTCTTAGGTAAATATTCTCGCCACACCAAATTTTTAAGGCCCTGTCAACCATAATATGCCGAAGCCAGCCACTTAGGGTGAGCAAATTGCTGGGTTATGTCGATACCTTGCTAAGGCAAGTTCTACTCCTGGTTTTTGACTTGATCTTGCTGCATAATAAAAGATGTCACAGTAAAGGGGTGTTTCTTCAATCTTTTCATATTTACCTTCAACAGCCTCAATAGCCTTGACGACGGCTGCGTCGGGCAGCACTGCGGGCCGCCACTCTGCTCGCCCTTCCGGCAGGGGGTCGAGGGTCGTGCTTCGTTCGCTCTCTGCAAATAGGTTACCAAAGTTATTGTAAGTTTGGCGGTTACTTACGGCAAATAATATTATTAAATAAATGCAGCAGGTGGAAAAATAATAGTTACCGAAAAAAAAAACTAAATCAATTCTGCGTAAGAGATTGGTAATAGGTCACATAATCATCAGCCTTCGTGGTGTCACCCTTTTGTACAATTTGACGTTTGGTTGATACTAACTTCAGATAAAATGGTTGTTTTATCATTAAAGTAGCCTGTTTCTAGTATAAGACAAGTTAACTAGATTCCATACCTCCTTTCGGATTAGATATCGCGTTAGTTGTAGGGTACAAGACTACCAACCAAACCAGTACGCAGAGAAATCACACGAATAAAAGGCCTCATTAGAATATAGCTTCAGATTTAAGTAAGTGGCCATATTTATTATACTAAAAATACAAACTGAAACATGGATGCACAGAAATACCCAGAAAAAAGACCAGCGTTGGAATTGAACCCAGGCCCTCAGCATTCCGTGCTGCGTGCTAAACCCCTATACCACCACTGGTTGGAACTTAGACACAAATTTTTCCTATGCATCACACATCTTTGCTCGCTTAATCACTTTTGCAGCGATACTAGCGACATCTATGTTAAATGCTCTCAACGAGAGACATCAATCAACACCTTTCGTAACCAACCACTCACCCGGTCCAAGAGATGTCACTTTTTAAGCACTCTTATCAAGATTGTTTTCCGAAAAACAATCTTGAGTGGCCATATTGTCTGGTGCACAGCGCATCCACCATCACATACCTATAGGTACTGTTTGATAGAATGAAACAGTGAATGCGATAAATAGCAAGCGCCTACGCAGTAGGTTATAGTACAGGAGGAAGATTTGGTGGATGCAAGTTGCTTCCAACTGTAATGATTGGGCGTCAATGAGGGAGGCCTATGGCCAGCAGTTGACGTCCTACGGCTCAAGGCGTTTGCCGCCTTACTCCCATTCGTATATTTACAATAAAGCATGTAACCAAATACAAAATATGAAGAATCTGTCATACAAAAAGCTAAAAAAAGAAGTTGAGTGTTGGCTAATGAGTCTAGACTATGATGAAACTGAGGATATAATTGCAGCCTGTAATTAAACACACACACACACGCACATACACACAAACACACACACATGCACACGACCACACACACACACACACACACATACACACACACGCACGCACGCACAGAGACACACACAATTTTTAGCATAGGATTTATTTACTTAAATGTTCCAACTTAGTACTAAGCAACTACTGTTAAATTGTCACTGGTCTCCGTGATACAGGCCTAGAGTCTAGTGTGGAGACCGCCAAAAAACCATACAATTGGCTACTTTCCTAACTAGTCAGTCTTTTAGATTATCAAAAAACATTGGACACGTATTTTTTATTTTGTCAATTAAACAAAAAATTACGAAGATATGGCGCGTTGAAGTTTCGCGTGACGTCACTTGTTCCTACACTTTGTATGAGCGTTTTAGGAACAAGTGACGTCACGCCTCGTCACGCGGAACTTCAACGCGCAATATCTTCGTAATTTTTTGTTTAATTGTCAAAAGAAAAATTACGTGTCTAATATTTTTGATAATGTAAAATACGGACTAATAAGAATTATTATTTTTTTACCTAGGAAACATCTCTATTGTAATGTTTTTATATTTCAAATAAATATCTTTATCTTATCTTAAATGATGATGATGATGATGATGATGATGATGACAGGAGGTAGGAGAAATGTTACCGGAGTCGTTTTCCAAGGAGCGCCGGTTGGCTTGCAGGCGGCGCGCGCGCTCGCGCAGCTCGGCGTCGCGCTTCTCTTCCTGGCTGTTCGCGCGCAGCCACGACTCGATCTTCTGCCGCCATTCTCTGGGAAATAAAGTCAACGTGAGTATGAGTATGTGAGTGAGAATGAAAATGAGTATAAATTATGAGTGTGAGTATGACTATGAATATGTGGTAATGGTAACATATACTTAAATGTTATTTTTTTGTTACATGAGGCCAACTTTACGGCCTTTCTCGATCATGAGTATGAATAAGAGTACGAGTGAGTGTAAGTATAAATACGTGTAGGTATGAGTATGGGTATGAGTATGAGTATTAGTATGAGTTTTGGTATGAATACAAGTATAAGTGAGTATGAGTATAAGTATGGGTACGAGTATTAGTTTGAGTACGAGTATGAGTTGAAATATAAATCCACCAATCATACATACTCATATTTATGAGTATGAGTATGTATGATTATGGGGATGTCTATGCGCATTAGTATGAGTATGAGTATAGGTATGAAGATTAGTGAGTATGAGTATTAAAAAACCCTTGTTTTGTAAAACTACATTCTTGCAAAGAAATAAATGATTTATGATTTGATTTATGATTGAATAAGAATATGAACATGAGTATGAGAATGAGTATGAGTATGTGAATGGGAGCCAGAGCAGGAACGGGGTCGAGTGGGTTACGAGTAGTAAGGAATAAGGGTATGCGTGTACAGGTACAAGCGGTCTTACTTGGGCTTGGCGGGCGGGTCCGGCGGCGGCGCGTCGGCCGGCGCACGCGGCGACGCGGGGCGCTCGCGCTCGGGAACTTCAAGGCGCGCGCGCACCGCGCCGCGACGCGACCACGAGCGGTCTAAACAACAGGAACAATACAGTAGCCGCAAAGTTTGACAACTCCAAATGGCATCTTTGCAATAATTTTTAGAGAAGCCTGACAATCTGTTCGTCTCTCGATCTTTCTATCTGTCAGTGTCACAGGGCTGTGTCTCGAAAAATTTATACATAACGTTTATTTCTATTGCCGCTACAAAAATAATAAAACTAAAAACAAAATAAAAAAATATCAACACAAAAAACGTATACTAAGTAATTTCTATGACACGATCCGTATCACTAAATTATTGACGCGTATTGCAGCACCTAAGCGAGGGCACCTATCGTAGATATTTCTGCAATGGATTTCCAGATGTTTTGAAATACGCAATAATGTTGTCAGTCTAATCCAGCTTATAACGTTTGAACATACAGACCTCAAAATAAATAATGGTAATAAAATATTAAACTAAAACCCACCTATAAAAATTATAATATAAAAATATATATTTTTTTATGTTAAAGAGACCAGACAAACGAACTAGTGGGTCACCTGATGTTAAATGATCACCACTGTCCATAGACACCCGCAGCGCTTTACACGATGCCAGGGCGTTGTCGGCCCTGGGAAAAGGAGAGGGAATAGGGGAGGGGGAGAGGTATTGGGCCCCCGGCGCTCTCACTGACCGTACGAAACGCAGCAGGAGTACTGCTGCTTCACGCCGGTGTTCTGTGAGAGGGTGGTACTGCCCCGGACGAGCCGGCCCATTTGTGATGCAGCGGCTAGCTACAACATGGCTCTACCACTACAAAAATAATAATAATACATAAGTATCGTCAAATAATGAAAGCTGTACCGAGACTGCCCCAGGCGCTGCGTTCGCGCAGGTCGCCGGCGGGCGAAGAGTGGCGCAGGAACTCCAGCAGGCCCTCTTCGTCGCCGCCCGGGGACGCGCGGCTGCGCCGGCGCAGGCTGCCCGTCGGCGTCACGTCTGTACAGAACACACCGCCCATTATCGAAATGCGTTATCTTATAATATCTTATAATGCTTAACTAAAGTTGATTAACGTCTAAAGAAGAGTATAAAATAGAACGGTACCCTGTGTTTATTATGTAAGTCTATGAAAAAAAAAAAAAAACATATATTTTCACTTCTCAAAGTAAAGTCAATAGCATAGCATGTCATAGAAGACAAATATTAAGAAACAATAACAATAATTAAAACTATAAAGTAAAGTTCGTATTTATGCTGGATGTAAGCTGCTTAAATTTATTTTATGCTCTTGTGCATAAAGTAAAATCTTCGTCTAAGACCAAGGCGATCGGGAGACAAACAGCGACGAACAAAGTAAATAAAATTTTCTTGTTTTTTTATGACCAGTGTTTTATATTACGAAATCAATAAAACTAAGCTAACCTACTTAGTACATTATGATAGAAATTGTAATGCATGAGAATTAAGAGATAGAAATTTTATTTCCAATCTCGCTGTTTAATATCTTTGCCATCGAAGTGAAAAGCAGAGTGTAAAACTCAAGCTTAAACCTATTTTCCCCTTGACATGTCTATCCACCCTCGCCGTGCCGGCTCGGGTGACTACAGGTATGAGCGTCTCGGGTAAAACGGCTGGGTTTATGCTCTTATTGTACAATCTACTACTAATAGTACCACACTAATAGTAGTTCACTAATGAAGTCTACATTGGCGTGTGGAACGCCTGGCCAACTTTCGGCCAATTTAAGTAAATCGGTAATTTTATGCCCACTTTTGTTTCTTACGATGTACAATCATCAAAACCCAGGCCTGCCCAGTTTCAAAACAAATTTGCTTGCAACCGTCGAAGTTGCCTAACCCCGCCCTTAATTTTGTTGACCAATGAGGAACAGAATATTTTTTTGTTAATTACTTGCACATGTTTTGTCTGTCTTACTTAAAAAAAAAGACACAAAAATCTTTCTTTCTGTTAATTACATGCACATGTTTTGTGTAGTTGTTTGACCAATGAGGAACGGGTCTTACTTAAAAAAAAATGACACAAAAAATCTTTGTGGGCCCGCCCACAAATCTCATTGCACCCAAAATGGGCATTTAAGGTGTCGAGGCGACGTTTTTGACGATTGTGTACATGCCAAATTTCGTCAAAGTGCCTACAGTAGTAATGCTGTTTTAACGTTAAGATTAACAAACATACCTGGTGATGGTGACGGGTCATGAGGCTTCCGAAGGGAGCGTCTACCGAGCCCGTTACGGATGTCAAGCAGCAAAGACTCCATCAAGTTCTCACACTCGGATACTGGGGTGCTGCATACGCTGCCACCTGCTGAGACAAAAACAGTTTAGTCAAATAGGCACGATACCTATTTAAGCGAGCCTTCTGTCAGACAGATGAAGAAAAAATTGGTGTCTACTTGGCAAGCATAGGTACGGGGTATGCAGATGGTGCATGGCATTTTCCACATGCAAATAAATAGTATGGGAGGAACTAGGCGGTTTTGTACGAAAATTAAGTCGCTGTTGATTAAGTAGTGGTTAGCCCTACGGCTTCTCAAGCTGAGGACCGTGGGTTCTCATCCGGGCTTCGCATCTCTGAGTTTTTGGAATTTATGTGCGAAATTACATTATCTAGGTTATCGTACCATGAGCGCTAACTAAAGTTGTGATTAAGTGCTTGTTGTTTGATCAGTAATTCAGGATACTAATAGTCAAATTGCCTTTGAAATGCGTTAACTATTGTTATTTTTGCCATATATTTTAACTATTAGTTTGTTTAAACTATTAATCAAACAACGGGCTCTAAGAGTTTCTCCAAACAGATACTTAATTCACGATACGCTCAAAATCCGTATTTCCTTACAAGCCATCGTATGTATCGTGGTCCGTTTGAAAACTTTGACATTTTATGTTACGTTTGGAATGGGTTCATTACTAAACGAGCAATCGCAAGCAAGACTGCAACGTAACACGAACCTCAAGACACCAACGACACCTAGCGATCCACCTGTCAGGATATACCATGGACTTATACCTAACCTGGACTGAGTACTGCGACATAAAAGTGAGGCCGAAAAAAAACAAACCAGAGAGTTGCATCTCCTTCTAATTAGGGTGATCAAGTAGTGGTGCGAGTGGGACACAATTCTCTAGTTTCTCTAGTTTGTTGTTATCTCTCGGACCGCTGTCACTAGTCGCCATTATTAAACTGTATGGCTTGGTAATATGGGTCACTTTTGATTGACTAATAAAAGTTAGTACTCAGTCCAGGTTAGGTATAAGTCTATGGGATATACTCATTGGTGTTCCGACCTGTCCTGGTGCGTGCGGCGGCGGCGTCCCGCGCCCGTCGCCGCGCCGCCGCCTGCTCCTCATGAGCGCGGCGCCGCTCGTTCTCGCCCACAGCTGATCGGAACTTGGTGCAGAATGTGACGAAGATCTAATAGCAAAACAAAAGTCCCTTTAAGCACTACAGTTACGAGTATAATAATAAAACGACCACATGAGACAACTATTGGGGAAATAATTGGTCATTGCAGCGATTATACTTTATAGCTCCAAACGCACAGACAGCGGAGCCGTGACGGTGCGGTGGCGGTGACGTTTGTAATATTCTAACATGTATGAACGGTTGTGCGTTACGGTACTCGTTCATACAAGTTACTATATTACAATCGTCACCACCACCGCACCGCCACGCTTCCGCTGTCTGTGCGTTTGGAGCTTATGACAGAGAACTCTTAACTGATGAGTCATTTGCTTTATATTGGTTAATGCAAAAATAAATCTTAAGCCCACTGCTTCACTTTGCGGAAGAATAAACATGGACTGGTGTTATAACTCACGCGTATTTCGAAGAATTATTTCCTAAGGTAACCTTCCATGGAACCAGGGTTAAGTAGCATCAAAATGTATGGAACTGTCATCTATAACTTCATTAGTAAGTATAAGTAGATGCTCCATTGGTGTCTTATACCCTCAGTCCATACTTTTGGCTCGTCAATTCGATGACCAGCCGTTGTTGTCGCCAATGAATCATACCCATTAGATACTTATTTAATCATACCTTGAAACATTCCTCTAGTTTGAAAGACACCGGGTCCTCGCAAAAGAATTCCGCTAGTTGCTTCCTGATACTTTCCACTTCTTCCATATCTTTCTGAAGAGCTGACACCTCACTTTCAGCAACCTGTAAAAGCAGATTTACCATTTGCGATTAGTTCTCGTTTTAGCAGCAAAGGTTTAAAAATTAGGTCATTTTCATTCGGCATAATAGATTTAGGGTTAATTTCATCACGTCAGCTGTACCATAGGAACTGCTTCAGGAATAGTATAAAAAGCAACCTTGATCTTTTTTGTATCAAATGCTGAGGGGCTGAGGTGTCAAGATGGAAAAAACATTCAAAACAAACACACTTTTATTCTGGATTATCTGCCCTAACATTGTCGCCGCCTGTACTCCAGAAATTGTCTTTACCAGACCTTAAGTGGTCTGTTACACGACTAAATCTCCTACGGCTATCATACCTGCAAGAAATCTCCCATCTGGTCCCTGATATCCTGGTGACTGGTCATCTGTATCTCCTTCTTCAGCAGCCCAACCCTCACGTCCAGAGTTTTGATCTCGTTATGGAGTTGCTCCACGCTCGCTTTCGCAGCTTCTTCTAGGACGCGTGTGTCATCAGCGAAGTGAATCAGCTCTTTGTTCTTGCGTTCCGCTTGCTGTGGGGGTTGAAGGTCTTAATTAAATCATACCCAACTTTGAAAAAAACTTTTGAGCCTTAATCGCGTGCCCTTGCTTAACGTTCTTATAATAGAACTAAGTATGCTATTATTATCCTCATCACAATCGTCATCATCATCATCACCATCATCAGCACCATAATTATCATCAACACCATCATCATCATCATCAAACTCACCAGAGCGACGTAATGCATGAGATTCATCCCGGGCTTGTTCGCGCGGATGTCTGGCAGCTTCTGAAGCGAGGACAACTTGACGCCCGCGGCTCCGCCGGCGTACCCGCCCGCGTTCAAGAAATTGCCCGCTATCAGCGTAATGTAGAGCACCTCCTGCGAAGACATGGTAAGTGAGGTCATCATGGGGTAATAATTGAGTTTAAAGATTTTTTAAATTAAACATGGAAATCAAACGAGGAGACGGGTCACCGAATGGTAATTAATTTTGCTTATTGACACCCTGCCACACTTAGAGAAGAAACAAGCGCACACGCAAACACTCACAAATTTTCACGTTTATAATATTAGTAGGATCACCAGAGGAACGGAGTGAGAAGATATTTTGACAAACACGATTAATCGGACTCTGCGGAAAGAAGAAGAAGAAAAATAGAAGCGCAAACATTACTTGCACCGGAATACAAATTTGACTTCCCTTCACACAAATTACCTGCAAAGCTCTAGAAGACATCAGATCATCTCCGGCAACCAAGATTGCGTTGATGGCACTCTCCAAATAACCGGCTGTCGACGCCCACTCTTCCTTTAGGAGCATGCACTCTATGCGCAGCTTGTAGCTGTAACACATAAGACAAATTTAGAAAACAAGTCAGAAGATTATTGGTTTATTAACAATACACTTTCCTCGTTATTCCTTTGTTCTCTACCTACCCATGACTTTTGCGTAAAAATAATATTGATTGAATTCGAATACTACTACTATTATAATGTACTATTGCAATGTTGTGTCAAAAAACAGCGTTTTGATTTTGATTTACTACTCTGATCGAGCTATTTCCTCCATACTAGCCTTAATAAGTTTAACACCCTCAAAATCATATTATTTATTCTGTAATAGAGCTCTTTGACTTTTCTGTATGTTTCTCATGATGAGTGTACTACCGTACATTTTTGCTCAAACGCGACCTACATATTTGACCGCGTCATAGCAGTCAATATTATAAGATAATTTAAGTTAAATGGTCAATACTATTAACCAACCATATCGTAACTATCTATCTAAAGACATCTGAAGAGAAAATATTGCTTAACTAAACTTTGAGTAGACTCGTAGCTTCTTTTTCTGCACTCCATGAACTTGCAACAGCAACAAGAAAGTTTAGGCAGCTAACTGGATCTTACTTAATGGTCCTTCGAAAGAGAGAAAGAAAGTCACTGGATGGATACTTGCTTCGGCAGTTGTATGAGCTGCAGCAGGAACTTCTCAGCATTGCCCAGCTTGGTCATGTCTCCGTTGAAGGACTTCAGCATCTCGCACTCGTCGATCTCCGGCAGGATCTTAAGGAGTCCCCGCAGCTTCTCCGCACCGATGTCATCATGGGAACCCTCGCGGATCAGCTGGATTATGTCATCGTTTGAGCTGGAAGTTAGATTTTAAAAGCATGAACCAAAACCGTGCAGAGCTAAATTTACGTTACACAAGTTTTCTTCGGCTTCCACGTCCTACTAATAATATATAAAATGCGAAATATTTTGTGCATGTCTGTGTCCATGCCTTTTTTTTGTGACTAGGTCTGCGTCTTTGTCTGTGGCTGCGTATGTGTCTGTGACTGCGTATGTGTTTGTGTCAGTGTTTCAGTATCTCAGTTCTAGAATACTAAATAGGCTACTTTTAATGATGAACAATGATGATAAATTTCTCAAAAACTATTTTGATAAATTAAAAACTACCCTTACATGTCATTGCCACATTATTTAATGATACATCTACATAGCTCTCATTAAACTTGGTGATTGATACGGGTAAATAAATGGCAGGTACATTGTTTGGACAATGTACCTGCCATTTATTTACCGCCGGATTGGTCCGGCACTTAAATGTCAACAAATAACATTTACATAACTAGTTATTTTTTATCTTCGAGGGCCACCGCCACTTTCAAGGTCAATTGAGAGAATGCTACCCGCAGGAGCCCCAGTTATTCACATACCTCTCTTAATATATATTGAGTGCAAGTTATCTCTCTTGGTAGGACTCGCCATAACAGAGAGATCTCTAGGTAGATGTTATACCTGAGGACCGAATACTAAAGAAAAAGAGATTTATTTTTTATTATTAGAGGGAGACAAACGAGCAAGAGGGTCTTAACTTAAGACGGAAAATTATTACTGCCACCCATGAATATCAACATTTCAACAAGAGTCACTGATTTCTTACTAGCCTTTAAAGAAACGGATAAGCCTTTAAAAAACCTAAAAAAAACTTGCTAAAAAATTTTGGAAGAGATCCACGTTCAGAAGTGGTGGTGGAAGACACCACAATTATAAAGTATTCTTACCTTCGAAACTGTTTCAAGAAGATGTTGACATTCAAACTCCTCTTTCCGTCCAGGAGTGTGATCTCCGAAGATTCCTTCCGTGGTTTCCTCTCCCCTGAGCTATCACATATGGGGCTGCGACCGAGACGAGGTGAAGAGCCCGCTGACCCTGTAGGCTGGAACTGAAAATGATAGAAAGTTTACAAATGAATGCAAATAATAATATGAGACGACGACTTGGATATGATGCGGATATGGAAAATATGGCCGGGCAAAATCCTATATTTTTTTTAAATTAGCCTGCTTTTATGTCCCACTGCTGGGCAAAGGCCTCTCATCTCTTGCTCCACTCCTGACTATCAAAGGCGAGCTCCCGCCATAAGGAAAGTTAATAAGTTAGGACTCAAATAGTTAAGATTTCAAATTATATCTTTTTGTTTCAAAAGAATATTTCCAACGAGAAAACCGTAACAATTGTTTACCTGTTGACAGAAGAGCCCCTCGATCTCGCCCCAGTCTAGCTCCGTTTTTGGTGAGTGTTTGTGACTCGATGCCACCAAAGACCAGATGTTGTTCTGGCCAATCACCTGAAAATAACGTTGAAAGATTATGAAAAACTACTCGATTTTTTGGGATAACAGCTATGCTAATATATCCTTCCTAAGGTGCTACACCACATTTCATTATAATCGGTTGATTAATTTAGGCGTGAAACCGAAACAAACAGACTCACATTATCATTTTTAAAATGGGGAAATTAGCAATAGAGGATAATATCTCTCTCCAGGTAGAGCCTAAGAGCCTAAGAGGCCTAGGGACCGAAGGCCGAAGGAAGAAAGTTGGAAGTTTTATGCAGCCGAATTGAGAAACTTCGAAAGGGCATAGCAGGATGAAGCAGTTTCTCCATCTGATGACGAGACGGCTCTAGGAGTCGATACAATAATTAGTCAGGATAACAAACTAAAAGTTGGTTTTAAAGATTACCAGGTTACGGTCGAGGGCAAAGATATAGATATGTTTACATGTTACTACCTTGTCGCTGTCACTTTAGTTGCATTTTCAGGAAGTACCCGACTTAAGTCAACGTGTTTAAGAACAGTGGATACATCCTGGAAACCACCTTGGCAACGAAACACGCGAAACATTATTAAGTAACCAATGTTGACAAAAAAAATAGATACTTTAAGTTTATTTTTTAAATGCTCACAAACTTGCTCTGCTTTTTTTTTGCTTTGCTTGCTCTAGATCCTGTGCTACATACAGGATCTAGGTAAACAACTACATGAAATAATACGAATGTTACATCGTAAACAGTAGTAAATACAGATGTACAATATCTATTAGCTAACTATTTAAATGTACTGTTAAGTTACAAAACTTCTTTACTTACTTTATTATTAGGTATCTTATTCCAATTTATAGTTTTCATCTTGGTCTTCGGTATGGGTGTCTCCTGCTGCGGAAGCTTCACGTCAAACGCTGGTGCTGGAGGTGTAGGGGGTGAGGGGGCCGAGAGGTTCGGAGGGGCGGGAGGGGGCGGGGGGCCGCAGGGTGGCGGCGGGATACAGGGGGGAGGGGGGATCATTGGGGGCGGCGGTGGACCTGCAGGCAACAACAATGTTTGAACAATAAGAATAATTGAGTTTTTGATGATTGTTAAGAAAGTGTGTCCCTTCTTTGAGCACATATGCTAATTTCTTCAGAAATCAGAAATGTTTATTTGCTTGAATACAGTTAATAAGATGATAAAGCAATAATGTCCAGTTTATTCGACCTGCATGCAGGCGTGCGTAATGATTACAATTAAGTTAATTAAAAATTACAAAATGTCAAAAAAATATTTTTATTTTTTATTTTATTACATTTTGACACTATAAAAGCAATTGCTCAAGAGCTAGTCTGTTCTTAGAGGTTTATGTATTGCTCTTTCAATAATAGTTTAAATTATCAGGTCGCAATATTGTCACTCATTGTAGGTTCAGTGAACTATTTTTTTTATACCTGGTGGGGGCATAGGCGCGGGCGGCGGCGGTGGTGGCGACAACGCTCGTTGAAGACTCTGCTTCCGACCCGCATTGGAAATGTCACGGTGCTGACATGTGCAGCCCATCTTTGCCTGAGGAACATAACATATTCATAATTAAATATTCGTAATATTTGTCTATTCACATTATTTACGTCCTAGCCAATTGGTTTGACCTACAGCCTTTACGCTTTTCATTCCTCATCCACACTGTGTTGGTATAGGAACTACAGCTGTACCTGCTGTAGCTGTAGCTAGGCAGTTACGGTTAGGTATCTTTAACTATTTATTTATTCAGAAATCTTTTTCTTGTTGGACTTAAGCCAACGCTCCCAGCAAGACAATTGGAAGTGTATAAGCTGAAGACGGCAAATATGCCAACTAACCTGTACACTGGGAGCCCTCAGCAGCTTGGCAGCATCCTCCCTGGATTCCAACAGCGTAGCTCTATGGACCAGGGTTTCGGCTGTGTCCCATACTATGTCGCTGACTGGCTCCTTGGAGTCTATTCTCAGCAGATGCTGCAGGATACTGAGGAATGGGATCTCTTGCGGAGTGTCGGCCACCTGTAAGGGTTATCGACTTTTAAGTGACAAGTAAAAGCATCTTCACTGTCACATCACTTTGTCTAGTCCTGTGCTGTTTTAAGGACAGCTTTCTAGAAAACTTCCAGACGTTGACTGATCAACGGGTAAAGGTTTTACGGTATGATGATATTGATGATAGTTGATGGTGACGTCTGCAAAACAATGATTGAGCAGTTGATATTTGACTAAGAAATATGAGCAAGTATCGAAAATTGTGACAGTGTACTTAGACAGCATAGATGATAATGGTATTCCGAAACAGCACGATATCATGCAGAAAATAATTGTACAAAAAAAGAAACGATTAAGAGCTTTCTTTAGGTGGGAGTTAATTAGCTTCGTATTTGAAAACTTTGAAAAACTTTAGTAATGCATGCCTACACACGTAACTACGATACGTCGTCTTATGCAGCTTCTTCACTGCTTTGAAAAAAAATCGTATTTAAAATCGATAATCTGCCCAAGTGAACTTTACTAAGTGTATGTCAAGGTTCAGTTTAGTTTACATAATGATTTGAGATACGATCTTTTGGAAGGTATTGATGATTTACTGCTTTAGTTTTACTGTCTAGTTCGCTACCTGTTTAAGAATAGCGTAGAACACGTCCAAATGTGAGTTGAGATTGATCCCTCCAGGACCTTGGGCTTCGTCACTCTCCCGCTGTTCGTCGAAGACATCCAACTGGACGCTCAGATCAGGATGGCTGGTCGCTTCATGTCTGGAAATATAATTTTAGTTATCAAGTAAAGAAATATATAACTTCTTAAAGGACACCCAGGGTCCAGGGTTTTTGCGTCAGGATAACAATAAAATGAATAGAAATATCAAAAAACCGTAATCTTTGTTTTCCCTGCTGACTCAGTAGCGGTACAGTAAAGTCGGGTTACTTATTGGGCCTAAAAGGTAACTTTGATCATCGGGATTAAGTCTATCAAGTTTTTATTCTTCTTCTTCTTCTTCTTATGGTTCTCCATTACTGGAAATCTGCTGTCAGCTCTGCGAACTTTCTGTTCCCTAGCTAGCGAATAGCTCTTCAACGCTGGTTTCCTGTCTATTGGCGAACGTTGCGAAGCCAGGACTTCTTTCTTCTCTAGACTTTATTATTACATTGAAACTATGGTCATTGCCATTCTTTAGGTGACCGACCACATTTTTATGTTTTTATTAGACCTTTGTACGGGGGTTTGATATGGGTCAAAGTTACCCGCCATTTTACAAACGTTTTTGTTAATTCTTGTATATTATACTCATAAATAGATGATTATTTTCACTGGCCAGTATCTTAATTCACTAAAATCACTGAAAATTTAGCGCATTGATAGTAGAAGACGCGAAAACGTGCCGATATTGAATCTCCAAATAAATACAGACGATAATATTTTTATTCCTAATAATAACGTTCGGTGTTACCCACTGTGGAACATAGTGGTAAGATGGGAGCGACAAGATTCATAGCAGTAGACGGATTGAAGTTGTTGAGCAGGCCTGTCAGACAAAAAAAAACTTTTGGCCGCCTCAAATCTTCGATTGGGTAAATCCGACATCTGATTTATTTATCTATATCTAATCAAAATCAGATAATGCCACTAATGGCTGATGATCGAACGTCTGCCGATGATAATCGTTTTCCCATCAAACTTTTTCTTTTTAATCGATGGATGATGCTCTTCTCATCCACTATGCGCTATAAGCGATCTTTTTTAACCCGTAAGTGCAAAGTTTAGAATGGACTCGTGCCTGGAGTTTTTCCAACATACTCGTATGGGTGCATTTTAAAAACAAGTGTACCGCTTCTTGCAAGGCCAAAGTGCTATAGGTGTCTGCACTTGCAATCATGTGTGTCAAAAATGGGCTGCGGTGCTCACTTAGTGCCCGATGAAACGTATACTCGAATTTCGGCCTTAGTATTATTGTTCTTGTTAATTAGCTTGAAAAAGTGTCCCAATGTTTCGCAAAAGCCCTCATTCTTTCCTTCCAATCCATAAGGTCATACACACACGTCTAGGTCGTCCCGCCAAAGCCTTCTGGGTCTACCTCGTTACCGCATGCTTGTGGTATCCAGTGCGTGGCCTTAGCCCATCGATTTGGATCCATGTGGCTGATGTGTCCTGCCCAATCTCACTTCAACTTGGCTTGGCACCCACATTCGGTAGTTAGCGTGTTTTAGAGCGCAGCGTAGTTTGATTTGCTTAAAGGAGCGTTTGACATTCTTTTGGCACATGTTTTTACTTCCTGTTGACGTCAGTGGTAGTGTTTCGGATCCGGTCAACCCGCCATATTGCGCTCCATTGGCCTTTGGCAAATCTACAATTTAGTCTTCTGCAACTCCTTCAATGACCATTATTTGAGCAGCGTACGTTAGGACAGGAACTATTTTAGGGTTAGAGGAAGACTGCCCGTCATTAGCGCTTTGACTAATAATAATTTATCCATACTAATATTATAAATGTGATAAGTAGTGTGTTTATTTGTCCTTCTTACACGTCGAAACTGAGCGACGGATTGCCGTGATTTTTTGTATGGACATAGTTGAAGGGCTGGAGTGTGACATAGGCTACTTTTTACCACGGAAAAATATCTCATTCCCATGGGAAAACACGTTTTAATCTACCCCAGTGGGGGCGAAGCCGCGGTAACAGCTAGTAATTTATAATTTTTATAATTTTGTTTTAGTTTTGGTTTAAAAACAAAAGAAATCCCAACTCAATAACAAGCTCGAAGATATAATTTCATGAAGTACCTCATCCAATTTAGTTTGTCGCCGAATTTGGAACGGGTTAATTATGGAGGTCATAAAATCTTTTATGGATTATAAATAAAGTAAAAAAGTTTAGGCTCCGAATTAGGATCAGCCAACGAACTGCTTAGCATACTCGTGTTACAACAGATTCGTCGTACACAGATGCCTAATTTTCCGATTTAATGTAACTTGTTTATTATCTGTATCTCTAATCTATGAACCAAATAAGTATTCAAATTGTTATTGAATGTGATGATGGATTATTATAACTAAGTTGTAAAACTAATTAGGTAGTTTTTAAAAGGACAGACTCCTTAAAATATACGTACGAGTACAAGAACGCTAATAATTTCCTTTATCATGAGACAGCTTTTTAGGGTTCCGGACCCAAAGTAAAAACGGGACCCTATTACTGAGACTCCGCTGCCCGTCCGTCCATCTGTTTGTCTGTCCGTCTGTCACCAGGCTGTATCTCATAAACCGTGATAGCTAGACAGTTGTAATTTTCACATGTGATGTTTTTCGGTTGCTGCCATAACAGCAAAACAAATACTAAAACGAACGTGTTTTTTTTTTGCCATTTTTATAGATAATGGAACGGAACCATTCGTGCGCGAGTCCGAGTCGCACATGGCCGGTTTTTTTAATCGACGTAGTCTTCTCAAAGCCAAAGTCGGATATCAGTCAGAGAATACAGCGTAAAAAAACATTTACGCAATGGAATAAAGTTCAATTTAGCTTTATCAAATACCTTTTTGACGTCGAGCTGATTAATATGTTAAAATTTTATAAGCTGGGGGTTTAGGACTGCAGAACTCATTCTGGTAAAGATAACATTGTTCTCGTTTGTTGAAGCGCTGACGCTTATAACAAATCAGAACAAGTAACAAAAAATGCAAACAAATAGCTACCGTCTTCTCTAAGTTACAAGGTTGAAATTGCAAAAGCTTAACTCATTAAGAAAGGCCTTTCGTCATTGTAAGCGGTACTCAGGTGGATAGTCGGCGTTGTAGTGCGTCCGTAATACTTCTCATTCCCCAGCTTATAAAATTTTAACTATAATAGTAACACGATATCTTACAGGCATCAATTGTAGCAGAACCTCTGCAAAATAGATTTATTTGGTCGTTAAACTTTGTTTGACCTTGATTGCTTTATACCAGGGGTTCCCAAAGTGTGCGCCGCGGCGCCCTGGGGCGCCGTAGAAGGTAAAGAGGGGAGCCCTGAAATGATTCAAATCACGTGCGCTGCATGTAATGCTCACTTGCCGATTGATATTTGCACCCCGATACCGACGATACCCCTCGCCTGGTGGCCAATTAATTGACTTTTCATTCTTTCTTTCAATTAGCTAGGGCCGCCGAGACAAAATAGGAAACCTTAAAGTGCGCTGCGAACGGGAAAAGTTTGGGAACCCCTGCTTTATACATTTTATTACTAAATTGAGCGTAATACTAACTCCGATTTTTTTTACAGCCGATGACCAAAAACGTCCACGCTAACCAATCAAACTAAACATCTGTTCACAATCAGATCAACTAAAATCTAACGTGTCGCTCGATTGAGTCACCTGCAATTTATCACCGCTATCGCATGATCGTTCTCAGTTTTTGCCGTTGTCTGCGCAAAAAGATTTTTATTGGTCTCCACCACAGACCTAACAATAAGAGTACAGGTCGATTCACAAAAGCTGAGGCGCTACGACGAAATTCGAAAATCGAAGTTTGTATCGTATTGTCCCTCTCACTCTCGTGTCAAATCATATTAGCGTGAGCGGGACGGCACGAAACGAAGTTCGAATTATGCACTTCGTGGTAGAGCCTCTGGCACGAATGGATCGAATGAGCGAATGAAAGTATCCATGTATTACCTATTTGATTACACTTCCATTGACGTACAATAAAACAACTAGACTCCCAATCACGCTCAAAAATTGTCCGAAGCAAAAGTCTGCACACGCGTCTATTGTGCAGAGTTTTGGTTCAGTTGTGTTTCGACCGTGCGTTGATTACAACGTCACTTCTCGCCCCGTATTCGTATATGTCTCTTTCGCACCGTAATCAAACTCACGAGAAAAAAAGAGACGGACAGTCTAGCTTCCGCTTCGCATGACCACTCCACTGCATTCTTTACTCTTTAGGCGGTTTCCAGCGCGTGACGTCATGTCACTACTTCGAACCATCGTATTCAATTGACATTAAACATTACTGCTACGAAATAAGGTGTTAGTTTGAATGAATGCTGTTAATGTTATCTGTATAAATTGATGTATACGTACACACCACGCCGCTCGGACGTTTTTTGAGGAACTTTTGTTAAGCGATTGGGAGTCTAGTTGTTTTATTGTACGTCAATGTACACTTCACACAAATATGAAAATGACATGCATCCGTCATTTTCCTACTAAAGCGTCAAAATGAGATTCATCACCACCTACTCTCAGAATGAGAGCTGTTTGGCCGTAGTTCCCACGCGGGCCCAGTGAGGATTGGGAACTTCACACACACCATTGAATTTCTTCGCAGGTGATGCAGGTTTCCCCTCACGATGTTTTCCTTCACCGTAAAGGTCATGGTAAGTTTTAAATGTAATTTCGCACATAAATTCTGAACTCAGAGGTGCGAGCCGGGATTTGAACCCTCGACCCTCTGCTTGAGAGGCCATAGGTCAAACCATTAGACCACCACGGCTATCATTCCCCTCATCATATCATAGCCCTCTCATTGTGAGAGGAGGCCTGTGCCCTGCAGTGGGACGTAGGTATATAAGCTGGGATGATGATGATGATGATTCAAACATCTAAACATTTTTCTCGTTTATGTTATTTATTAGCAGATCAAGTTCGTTACAGACTGAGCTGGGAAATAAATATATGGCTATTTAGCCACATGTACGACCGTCTAGCTGGCTTGCGTGACATTTCTATTCATCTTATTCTTAGTTCTATGGTTTCCACGCACCATTGAGCTTGGTAATTCTAGATCATAGTAAAAAGTATAAACAGATCTTACGTGCATGATGTCAATTATTTTAATACTAGGGCTACACACATCGCGATAGAATTATCGCGATAAAACTTCGTCTTCGGGCTACGGCGAATGTGCATGGCCACACTGCTATAGAGAGCAATGCCGCAGAGTTTACTTTAGTTTGGCAGCCTTTGATGTGCGCAAATTTACCGACAGCGGGGCGAAGGGTCTGCGGCTTCGGGCGAAGTGCCAAAGTATTCGCGAATATTCGGCTACATACATCGCGATTATGCGAATATTCGCGTTATCGCGATGTGTGTAGCCTTAGCATAATGGAACTATTGTTTACCTTAGGTTGTTCAATGTGGGCAGGAGACCTATACCTGTAAGAAAAAATGTTTATTTAGAAACAGAAGTACAGATTTTATTCACGAAAAAAGAAAATACACTGACGAGCAAAAATAAAGGGTCGGTTACAGAAATGACGACAACTACAAAACCCGCTGTGATAGCTTCTTCGAGTAAAATGAGTTTAGTAAAGAGTTTTATTCTCAATTAAACTTTTTCTTGTTAAGAATAAAACTCTTTACTAAACTCATTTTACTCGAAGAAGCTATCACAGCGGGTTTTGTAGTTAACGTCATTTCTGTAACCGACCCTTTATTTTTGCTCGTCAGTGTATGTCGTAACTGTAAGTGAACGCGATTTTAATGCAAAATAATAACGTAAAATAAAATTTCGTTCATCGTCTCCGCCCGTGTAAGTTCCACCGCTGGACAGGGCCTCCTCTCAGAATGAGAGGCCTTGAGATGTAGTTCCCGCACGGGCACAATGTAAATCGAGAACCTCACACAAACACCATTGAATTTCTTCGCAGATGTGCAGGTTTCCTCACGACGTTTTCCTTCACCGCAAAGCCCATGTAAAATTTGACAGGTCACAGATCAGGTGACATATAAATGTCATGTTGATATTCCCTACATCTATTCAGTCAAAGCAATCTCAGTGAAATCTATTGTGAATAGGTTCCCTGGTACACGATTTAGTTTCTTCGTCTGCAGATTCGCTCATATTGCGTAACTATAGCTAGACCGTTTAAACGAGTTCTCGCCCGCGCGGTACAGGGGCTGGGGGGTTGTTAAGGCCATTAACATAATAATGGTAACAGCGCCATCTATACCGTACGTAAAGTTCTATTTATTCTGTTCGATAACTTCGATACAAGTGTTTCTTCCTTACTTAATTAGCAAGCGTAGTAGTTACATAAGGATTCCTTCAGATGGCGCTATTATAGGTTATAAAAACGAAAGCACGTTAGTTTTAAGACCTCTTGGACCTCTCGCTGTACTCATAGCAACATTATAGCTATACAGTTATTTTATTCTTTTATTTGACCGCCATTTTCACCCTCACTTCAACAGGGGTATCACAACAAAGGGGGCCGGGAGCACCTCTCCCGGCCCCCTTTGTCGTCATACCCCCCAGCCCCTGTACCGCTAGGGCGAGGACTGATTTAATCGTTTTAGCTATAGTTACATCCACCAGCACTTTACCACCTCTCTCTACTACTCCGTAGCGATGTGCCGAGTACGGCTTGACTCGAGTCAGACTCGATTCCTGCTTAGGACTCGCTTATTCGAGTATAAAAATATTTTGATTCGAGTACGCCAGCCTCGATTCGGTACTCGAGTCAGAGAGAATCGGTTTCGTACCCGCTGACTCGATTCTATTATGCGAGTACAACTGACTCGAGTCTAGTATTCGAGCCAGATTGACTCGCTTGAATTCAATCTCTTTTTACTTAAGCAATGAATGAATACTATGCTGTTTGAAGATACTCCTTTTCGATTTTTCTTTTTTGTTATAAAATTGGTAGCGGACTTGATTTCTGGACTCGAATTTCTTGAGTCGAGTAAACATTCGAATAGATACCAAACATAGACTCGAGTAGGTCTTCACTGGACTCAAATCGCGGAATCGAGTTAGGATTTGAATAACATATTAACTGACTCGAGTCGCGGAATCGAGTCAGGATTCGAATACCACATAAAATTACTCGAGTCGACTCGATCCACCAAAACAGCGACTCGGCACATCACTATTACTCCGTGAATGCGTGGATCATACCCTCATGATCAAACTCACCAATAAACTCGTTCCGCACTCGGGTGCGCTCGGGCAGCCTCGGCGCGCTGATGATCAGACAGTTGACGAACGCCACCAGAGCTGTCTTGTAGTCTGTGGTGGTGGCATTCTTTAATTCCTCGACAACAACGCTGAGGCGATAGCGCTCGTTTTTTATAGTCTGAAAACATAAAAAATATGTTTTAAAGAAGGTACGTCTGAAGAGTTACGTCTTTCAGTCTCAATGAGGGTTTTCTATGAGAGGCTATTTGGCGCTAGTATCGTCAGGTCCGTTTGACAACTTTGACATTTGTTGTATGGGTGTAACGTCAAATAGACCTTACGATACTAACGCCATCTAGCGATATTCCACCTGTCAGAAAACCCTCATTGCAGTACGGCCATGTAAAGGAAGACCAGTTGAACACAATTGCCAAAGTACTGAACAACGTGCAAAAGGATAAGATAAGCTCGCTAGTTTTTCGAAATGGCTGAAATTTTGATTTTTTTACGTTTTCAATCCTCATATGGCTCTGAGATTTTGGAAAATTTCCAAAAATTGAATCGACTTTAAATTCCTCCCCGATTAGAGTCGGGATGAGATCACAAGAAGACGAAAATTAAGAGGTCTACTACTAACTATTGGGTTTCCGTATAAATCAGGCAAGAAAATTAGACTCTACAGTAGTTAGAAGGTGGTGTAATTTTACCAGCTTTTTATACAGTTCACATTTTTTTAATACAAGATTGATTGATTGTGGTCAAACGCAAGCCGCGATTGACCACAATCACGCCTGATGGAAAGCGAAGATGAGCCCTACGATAGAGCGCGCTTGCCTAGTAAATGATCATTCAGCCTAGACTTGACTTGCCAAATTGTAGTGTCCAGGGAACACAGTCGCAGGCAGGGAATTCCACTCCTTAGCAGTGCGGTTGATGAAGGAAGAAAATAGATCAGGTTATCAGGTTACTTTACCATGTATCGGTCGAGGGTGTCCACTGCCCTGGCGTAGCCGTCAGCATTGTAGACACAAAGTGCCGACAGCAACTCGAACACCTGAATTAAAACAAAAACGTTACAAGCTTTGTAGTGGTAGAGCCATGTTCTAGCTAGCCGCTGCATCGCGAATGGGTCGGCTCGTCCGGGGCAGTACCACCCTCTCACAGAACACCGGCGTGAAGCAGCAGCAGTACTCCTGCTGAGTTTCGTACGGTCAGTGAGAGCGCCGGGGGCCCAATACCTCTCCCGCTCCCCTATTCCCTTTCCTTTTTCTCTCCCTTTTAGGGCCGACAACGCACTGGCATCGCGTAAAGTGCTGCGGGTGTCTATGGACAGTGGTGATCATTTAACATCAGGTGACCCACTAGTTCGTTTGTCTGGCCTCTCTAACATAAAAAAAAGCTATAAGCTGATGATGCCACTCTTTTTGCCGTCAAGGGCATACATGTCGAACTTTCCAGAAGAAATAAATAACATTTAGTGATAAACAGTATCCCTTTCAAAATAAAAATAAAAAATGTAAAAAAAATCATGGTTGGCTAGTGGTTTCATCTATGGCCACTCAAGCAGAGGGTCGCGAGAGGGTTGCGAGGGCACCTCCGAGTTTTTCTTAATTCATGTGCGAAATTGCATTTGAAATTTACCCTGAGCTTTACGGTGAAGGAAAACATCATTAGGTAGTCGTTAGGTAGCGTATGTCAAGTTCCCAATCCGCACTGGGCCTTCGTGGTGTCATCTTGAGAGGAGGCCTGTGCCCTGCAGTGGGAGATAAATACAGGCTGAGACGATGCTGATGACAACACAAGTATCATGCTTGATCTTCAATCGGCCAATGAGAGTGCAGCCTTCGCCTTGCCACTTCTGTTCAGTGTTTCAGGGCTTCGATAGGAGATGTAAAAAAGAAAGTCTGAGGTATGAGAAGGTTTATAATACTGACCTGCTTCTTGACAGGCGCGGCGGGCGACGTGAGCGCCGCCGCGAGCTTGCTGGCGTACTCGGCATGCTCGACGATGTAGTCCAGTCCCACGCGGCTCTCCATGCCGACTCTGCAACAACAACCATGATTGTAATACCACGTTTACACTTTCACGCGTCGTCTCAATGTAAACTGAGTACCAGTTTACACTCTCCTGATGGGTTGGCGTTCCTCATAAAGTTCTTGGAATCATGTACAAAAAAATGCTCCCAAAGCAAGCGGGAAGGCGAGAAGTGGCGCTCTGCGTGTCGCGTCTCGTCACTTGCCTCGCGACCCGTCTCTTAATTTGCGTGCAAGTGGGAACGTGCAGAAACTATAGGCGGCAGCACTAATGCGACAGAAGAGACACTATGCGGACAGTAAAAGAATCTTTATAATAATAAAAAAAAAACTTTATTGCCATCGTACATAATAATAATAAGAAAAACAACTTAAAAACTAATAGCTACGCTTGGCAATAGGTACCGGACTCAGCATTTGCTGGAGATAATGACAATTTCCAGTGCTGGTTTTCAGCCCGGTCCTTCTGGCAAGGGTGGCCGCAACTATAACTAAGAAAAATAAAACAAAACAAAGAACAAAAAATTAAATAAAGAAAAGAGGAATAGGCAAACATTTGTGTATGTGTATCTTGTGACGTGTTATGTTAGACGTAGTTTTTTTTTGTGTTAGTAGTAGTTTGTGTTGTTTCTGTGACTTAGTGGTTGTGTGTAGTGTATTTATTTATTTAAATCATTTATAGAGGTACATTTGTGTTTTCCCCATGCAGGCCGCACTTTGCTCAGGGGTATCCCTGCCTCTGTGTTTCCAAAAGGTGTGCTTTGACAATTCTCCTGAACTTTAACAAGGACATGGGTTCCCTTGCCGGAACCCATGTCCTTGCTTGCCTTGTTTATCAGGGTAAAACAGTCAAATTGATGGCACCAGTTGGCAGCATCGTCAATATACACGATCCTAGTGTAAATGAGCCAGGGCGCGAGCTGAAAGACAAGGGCACCGTGAATACGGAAAATTCATATATCGAATGTATTAAAATCGAATAGTTAAAATAACGATAAGTTTTTTGTCGGTAACCGTAAACTTCTTAAGATTATAATAAAAGTAACCTAATTGGTTCTATACGAATGCAGTTTTAATAAATCCAGAGATTACAGTTTCAGAGAAAAACTTAACCACTCGATATTTTAATACATGCAGAAAATCATATTTTTAGGGTTCCGTAGTCAACTAGGAACCCTTATAGTTTCGCCATGTCTGTCCGACTGTCTGTCTGTCCGCGGCTAAGCTCAGAGATCGTTAGTACTAGAAAGCTGTAATTTGGCATGAATATACACATCAGTCACGCCAACAAAGTGGTAAAATAAAAAATAAAAATATAATTTTTTTTAGGGTACCTCCCATAGACGTAAAGGGGGGGTGATTTTTTTTTTCACGACTAATCCTATAGTATGGGGTATCGTTGGATAGGTCTTTTAAAACCATTGCGGGGTTGCTAACATGATTTTTCTGTTCAGCGATCTGTTTGCGAAATATTCAACTTTAAAGTGAAAATTTTCATTAAAATCGAGCGTCCCCCCCCTCTAAAATCTAAACTGTTAGGTGGAAAAATTTGAAAAAATTCAGAATGGTAGTAAATATATCAAATTTACTAGGAAAATTATAGCGGCTAAGATTGCTCGGAAATTATTTGTAGTTTAAGAGTAAATAGTAGCCTAAGGTATAAAACATACCTAAACTTGGATGATTCCGTACACATACGAAATCCTTAGAAAAATATTACTTGATTTTTTTGTAATGGCTACGGAACCCTACCTTGTGTGTGTCCGACACGCTCTTGGCCGGTTTTTTCTTCATATTCAGTGTTCTTCGTGATTTTTTGTACGGACATAGTTAAAGGGCTGGAGAGTGACATGCTACTTTTTACCGCGGGAAAATATCTCATTCCCACGGGAAAACATGTTTTGATCTACTTCAGCGGGGGCGATGCCACGAACATCAGCTAATTCCCTAAATCACATACGAAAACTGTTATTGTATGTAAAATTTTGCATAAAAACACCATATTTGAATACCGTTACGGCTTGATCGCAAATATCTCCAGTTTCTTACAAACTAGTCTGCTTTAAAAGGACCACTCAATAAAAAAAAATTAAGTATCATAAAATGTTTTAGTAAAGGCGATTACGTTCACATAATTTAATTTTAATCAGTTGCGTGTTGTAACCGATCAGGTGTTAGGAATAATTAAAATAAAATTATTTTACAGTGGTATAGTTATAACACCTAGCCTAGCATTAAGTAATTGAAAGCACGAATAGGCAGGCATAATTTTATTCAATTGCAGTAATCCGTTTTCAAATACATACTAAGCTATCAAATTTTCTTTACAACATAACTTTATTTTATTATATACTTTAGTTTATTTACTTTATTTATTTACTTTACTTTATTTTATTTTGATTTTTTTGATTTTTTATACGTACTTTCAATACTAAATGAGAAAAACCCGCGTTAATTCATGTTCCCACCCATGGGAATTCCAGGAAAATATATACCACATGCCACTACTCTCTTCTTGTCGTGTCTCGCAAGTGAGACGAATCTAATGACATCTCACACCTTAAAATCCAGTGAGCCTTTTACGCTGCAGGGTGTGCCAAAGAATGATACATATATACCCACTTACATACAAGCCTTACATATATAAATAAAACATAACCCTCCTTCGATAGTCGGGTGAAAAGTCATAAAAACCATGTTGTTTTGAGTATGTGTTTGAAACCCTTTCGCTCTAAAACAGACGGATCTGAATAATATTTGGTATGCAGACAGCTGGACGTCTGGAATAACATAAAGGCTCATTTTATCCCGATATTCCCACGGGACCGGGATAAAATTTCAAAATTTCAACCGCTAGATTTAGAGAGATGTAATTTTGCTTAGATGTTTGTCATACGTTAATGAGACTGTTCGATCTAATGGTTTACGAGTCTAGGGAAGACCGAGGAAAGTTGTGACAGAGGAGAGTTGTGACATCGTCGATTTTTGGGAACTTATTTAACTACTAGCAAGCTCGCAACAGCGCGTGTTTGATAGCTCGAGATTTGAACTAAAAACCGCGTGCTATTGCGAGCTCGCTAGCAGTTCTAAAAACTCGACTTTGTCACTACTCTCCTCTGTCACACCTGTCCTCGGCCTCCCCTACTAAAAGCTCTTTTATGCAATACGTTTAGCATTTCTGTAATAATATTATCATCAACGTTTATCCGTGGCCTAGTACTAGTAACCGAAACCGGCGAGCAATGAAAAATCTAATGAGTAGCGAAAGATGTATGTTTTTTTTTTAGTTCGGCATTAGGCTCATTGGAATCCTAAAGATTTTCCTTCACCGTAAAGCTCATGGTACAGATGTAATTTTGCACATCGAAAAACTCAGAGGCGAGCCTGGTTCGAACCCGCGACCTGCTTAAGCACTGGACCTGCCGTGGGACATTTATAAGCTTGGATGATGATTAGTGAAATAGTCTCGTTTAAGTATCTTATATTGCCGCGCCTAATCTGCGTATGCGCCGATTTGTCAAACAAAGTGATAACATCAACGGTTGATCTTTAAATTGGAACCGGTTGCGCAGTATCGATCAGTTTATTGATATTATTATTTTTGAAGGACGTGCGCAGGCGCAGCTAGAGTTGAATTTACGAATTAAAATTGGCATGGAACTAACAAATACGAGTACTTTTTAGAGTTTCATACCCAAAGGGTTTGTTTGTGTTTGACGACTAGATGGCCTAGTGGTTAGAGAACCTGACTATGAAGCTTGAGCTCCCGGGTTTGATTCCCGTGTCGGGGCAGATATTTGTATGAAAAAAAACGAATGTTTGCTCTCGGGTCTTGGGTGTTTAATGAATATGTATTTAAGTATGTAACCTACGGGACAGGCCATGCCTAGTGTGGGGTTCAGTAAAAATGTAAGTGTGTTTTCTTGTTATTTTTTGGAAATAAATTATTTGTTTTTGTTTTTGTATTTGTATTTGTATGTATCTATCTATATAAGTATGTTTATCCGTTGCCTAGTACCCATAACACAAGCTTTGGTTAGCTTACTTTGGGACTAGGTCAATTGGTGTGAATTGTCCCGTGATATTTATTTATTTATAGGGTTCCAAGGGGACCCTATTACTGAGTCTCCGTTGTCTGTCTGTCTGACTGTCTGTCCGTCCGTCCGTCAGTCCGTCACAGAAGATCCCCTTTAATTTTCAACTTTATTTTATTTTCAGTATTTATTGGTACCTATAGCGGCCACAGTAATACACAATCAGCGAAAAATTCAAGTGTAGCTAGCTATTACGGTTCAAGAGATAGCTATCTCCTGATCCGTAAAAATTTAAGTTAAAAATTAAAGGGGCTCTTCATAAAAGTAATGTCTTTTTCAGCGGCGCTGGTTGCTAGGCGACAGCTGACCGTTGCTAGACAACGATTAACAACCATAGTCAAGGCCGTGCGTACGAGCGAACGACTCTATGCTGTTCGGATGTTTATCGAAAAGTTTGCGATTTTAATGCTTTAATTTCGGCGATGTTGTACTGAACTGTTTTTAAACATTGTACGGAACCCTTCATCTATGAGTCCTACTCGCACTTGACCAGTTTTTTATTAGATATTTCTATATGTGGATATGGCGAAAGTAACCCAACGTTTCTGTATAATAAAAGTTTACACAGCTTGGTCTAAATATTTCTTGTCATAAATATTATGTAATAAAACTTTGTTGATTATTGGCATTCCTAAACAAGTCATGATTATGTAAATGACATAAGCCATATAATAATTTGTATGATTTATTCAAACGTTAAATTTTATATGTCTGACACGCAAATTAGAGGAATTTGCATAAAGAGGACATTTGTCGCCCCTATATTTAGCAATTCATAGCCTAGCGGTTTAACCTATGGCCTCCCAAGCAGTCGTGGGTTCAAACCCGCGCTCGCACCTCTGAACTTTTCGAAATATATCCGTAAAATTGCATTTGACCATGAGCTTTGCGGTGAAAGAAAACATTGTGAAGAAACCTGCATACCTGCGAAGAAATTCAATGAGGCGTGTGAATTTCTCATTCTGAGAGTAGACCTGTATAATACAGTTAGACGTATATAGCCCGGGACGATGAAGCGATTTACATAATACCTAAGTATTTATTTCTGACATTTTTTTGGAATTTTTTATCTTCCTGATAAAAAGTGCAGATCAGGCTTTGGGCTCACTATCCAACTAGCAAAGTAGTGATAAAAGACAATTTATTAACATTAAAGAGTGTTAATAAAATTACAAAAAAGCAACGCGGAGACTGCTTGCTGTATATTGGTCACTAGTATCATCATCTAGCTATATAATCGTATATAATCGTGTACTAACGTGTACTTAATACAAATGATATGTTATCAAACAGCTGTAAAACTGGGGCCACTTTCCAATGATAGAGATGTTTCTATCACGGATATAAGACTCCTTACAGTACCCGGCCATAAAGATTGCAAACGATCTTTGAAAAAAGACTCGGCAAATGTCGGACATTTGCAGTCTTTTTCAAAAGACCTACGTGTTTTTTTGTTTTGTTTTGTGTGTTTTCAAAGACCGTGTGCAATCTTTATGGCGAGGTACTGTATGTGACTGATATACAACTAAATCTGGTTCATTTTTGCTAGTTGGGTGGTAACAACCTACAATTTAGCCTTGAAGAGCCTAAGATTCTATTTAATTCATAAAGGTAGAGACGATTTACCGACCACACGCATTGCTTATGAAATTAGACCTTATCGCTTTTATAATATGTCACAATAATCATTTTAATTATTGAAAACACGACTAGCTTTAAAAATATACTTTATCAGGTATGCATTCGAAAGCTGCTATTGATTGATTCTGTGGTAGTATGCTCCAATAAATGGGTCCTTAGTAAGGGTTAAGTATCTGGAAATACAGACAACGGGAGCGAATGTAGTAACATAATGACTTACCATGAGATGAATCGCATTTGTCAGCCTTAATATTTTTCGTTTCGGTTCACTTCTAGTGAATGTTCATGTTTAAAGTCGGTTCACTTCGTCCACATTCCCATTTTGTCAACTTCCTACTTCGTCAGCAATCCCATTTCGTCCACAATCAATTCCCAATTCATCCACTTCCTATTTTGTGAACATTCCCATATCGTCCATATTCCCATTTCGTCCACATTCTCGTTTCGTAACGAAATAGTCACGAAATTGGTAGTGTAATAGTATTGACCCGCACCATGCTTAGCAAGTATTTTTCTTAATATGAATACCTAAATCACAAAATAAAACCTTCCTTTTAATTCTTAAATTAAGCTAGGAGTGTTGGCGTAGTGGGATTGTGGACGAAGTGGGAATATGGACGAAATGGTAATGTTGACTAAGTGGGAATGTGGACAAAATGGGAAAAGGACGAAATGGGAATATGGATGAAATGGGAATGTTGACGAAGTGGGATTGTGGACGAAGTGAACCTAAACGATATTTTTCAAGTCTTTCAACAGTCAAAATATGTTGATATCGAAACAAATTATAGAGTCGCTAGGCGTGATACATGCACAATTGATTCGTTTTTTTTTGTTATATTGTTACAATGAATCAATGGAGCCAGCGGACATGTCATAGACAGACGGACAAATGGGACAATGGTGATTTGGACTATAGTAATGTCAAGGATATTGTCGATTGATATCTTGGCGGTGTTACTACTGGTTCGAGAACTCGCACAACAGGCTAAAATATAGAACATGCTAAAAAACTAGAGATTTATTTTCCCAGCTCGGGGTTAATTTTAGTGTTCGATCCACGGTTGGGGGATATGAAAAATACAAATGTTTGCTCTCGAGTCTTGGGTTTTTAACCTTTTCAACACGGATATACGAAGGACGGACGGATATACGTCATAAAATCCAATGTCAAAGTGATCTTCTCACGCAATAATATAAGGTTCAAACTAGCTTCACTTTTAGCTGGGCTTGGCTTTGAAACGATTAATATGTATTTAAGTATGTATCTGTTTAAGTAGTTTATACGTTGCCTAGTACTCATACCAAAAGCTTTGCTTACTTGTCTAGGTCAATTATTGATGTCAAGTGCCCAAAAAAAAATACATGTTTGTGTTGAAAAGAGTCCCTAGGTAGGTAATAAAATAAAACTAATAAATAATATGAATGCTGAGGAGAGGAAAGCTCGTCATTTCTGTTCTATAACAGTTTTGGTACTATTTTGTTATCATCATCATCATATCTCAGCTATGTCCCACTGCAGGGCACAGGCCTCTCATTCTGAGAGGAGGGGACCGTAGTTCCCACGCGGGCCCAGTGCTGATTGGGAACTTCACACGCACCATTGAATTTCTTCGCAGGTGTATGCAGGTTTCCTCACGATGTTTTCCTTCACCGTAAAGCTCATGGTAAATTACAAATGTAAATTCGCACATAAATTCCGAAAAACTCAGAGGTGCAAGCCGGGATTTGAACTCACTACCCTCTGCTAAAGAGGCCATAGATCAAACCATTATGCCACCACGCCTCGGTTAAGTAATAGGGTTATAATATCCGTATCTGCGGATCTTGATACCGAATATCCGTATTCGGATCCGTATCCGCGGATATACATTTTTAACGATCTGGCGCATCACTAGTTATAATTACATAATAACTGAACTTTAGCTGGATTTAATAGTATAATTGCACGCGATGATTCCGGTAAAAGTAGTTTTCTTACCAAAACACATTAAGTATAGGTTCACACGCACACACGCATCCTTTTCCCACAGAAAACATCCGCAGTCATCCAAATGTAAAAAAAAATAAGCAGTTTCTTTGAATTTTTGAATTAAAATGCTTTAATATATGTTGTTATAATTTTTCGTCTTAAATGGTCGCAGTGGTAGTTTTTTTTTTAGGAAAAGCAAGCTGAGCAAGCGGGTCATCTGATAGAAAATGATCACCACCGCTCATAAATATCAAAAACTCTAAGAGAGTCACTGATCTGTTGTCGGCCTTTAAAAAAGGAGAGGGAATAGGGAAGGGGGATGGGTAGAGATATTGGGCCCCCGGCGCTCTCACTAGCCGTACGAAACGCAGCAGGAGTAGGTACTGCTGCTTCACGCCGGTATTCTATAAGAGGGTGGTACTGATGAGCTGGTCCATTCGTGATGCAGCGGCTTACAATATAGCTCTACCACTACAAATTGCGTGATTGAGTAATCAACATCTTAAAAAAAACTTTTTCATTTTGTAATATTAATTGAATAGAAAAAGAATTTCGTGTCACAATGAAAATAGTAGATTGTTCAACAAGGGAGGAAAATAACCAATATCAAATGAGGTTACTTGGCACCCGAGCACAGCGAGGGTGCCAATATTCCGAGGGTGATATTGGTGTTTTTCCCGAGTTAAACACTCTGCTTTTCATTTCGACTACAAGGAAAGTAAAAAAATATAAGTGTAAATAAATAAAAATGCCTAAACTGGTCAATATGATCGTTGTAAAATATTTAAATCGAGTATATTGTTAAGGAATAATTAATTAAAAAAATACTTACATATTTTATAAAAAAATATTTATAAAATATGTAAGTAACCAATTTGAACCAAGGAGTTAAGCTGTATAGAGATAGGCTGTGTGGAACATTGTCGTTTACCGTGTTTTTTTCTTAACATTTTCTATCTTTTCTGGTTTAAGTCACTAAATAAGAAACTAATGTAAATTCATAATTTAATTTAATAATATTTCACTGGCATTATAAAATTTGTATTAAGACTAATTAAGAAAAAAAAACTCAATACTTAATTATTCCATGTATATGCCGTAATGCTTGGCTGAATGCGTATGTGTTCCATTGACAGCCAATGCCTTTATTTTTTTAATTAATTTCTACCCTTGGGAAGAAAATAATAGTTATCCTCCCGTATGTCAGATATGATTTGCCTCACTTTCCGAGTATGAGAGATGAAAAGGCACTTTTTCCCCTCAGTCTTCTTGTAGTTGCCTAATTGGTTTAAATGTTCCAACATTTTGAAAAACCATAATACTGGCAGCTATACATATTATTTAAACGATGCCCTTTACAAAAAATCCGAAGCAACCCGCTTTCCAACACTCCTTAATAACCACTTTACTTTTGATTGTTTTTATTTCATTGCCTGTTGCACGTTTTTATTGCAAGGTTAATGCCTTCAGTAAACAGCCTTATATTAGCACTTTTAAAATATCAAAACGTTTTAGTTAAACGGTTATTTGCTGCGGTTACGAGATAGTGTTGTGAAAATTATGACTGCTCGCCAATATTAAGGTACATACATCGGGACTTTTACAGGTGCTTATAACTATTTATTACAATTGCAATGAGCATTTTTGAATCGTTTTACATTTTAATT
Organism: Archips crataeganus; assembly: GCA_947859365.1. Taxonomy (NCBI): domain Eukaryota; kingdom Metazoa; phylum Arthropoda; class Insecta; order Lepidoptera; family Tortricidae; genus Archips; species Archips crataeganus. The sequence continues at coordinate 16,600,111 of OX402066.1, read as the reverse complement.
AAAACAAAACTTAATTGATTCCTTTGTCACTGAATAACTAATAATACTAGTACAGAAGGGTCACTCTCGAATAAAATTCAACTTTAGGGGGTCGGGTCCCGTTGGCCTTACTTGCATTTAGCCTTGGCGAGCAGAACACCTTAGTTGTATTTTGTCCGGGTAGCAAAATGCCTTGGTCTGTAAAACGCCCTCATTGCTATAAGCCATAGTAGACGGAATGACTTGGTTGTAAAACGACTTAATGTCATAATGTTTTAGTAGGTAAATGGTCTGGTCTGGTCTTGAAAATCTATTTAATACAATCAAGACCTTACACAATTGAGTCATTCTGCCTACTTGTGCATTTAACGACCTAGACGTTTTGCTAAGTAAGTCTTCCTGAGACTAATACAATTTTGTAACCATGGCATTATATAACCAAGTCATTTTGCATACTTGGTCAGTGTACTACTGAGCCGTTTTGATCGCTAAGGTTAAATGCAAGTAAGGCCAATGGGACCCGACCCACTTTAGGTATAAAAAATTACCTACTCTTACTGCTTGCACGCGAAATTGAAACTTATCGTAAGATACGAGCGTTCATATTCAGTTGGGCACCGCTGATCTGGAACCAAGGACACAGGGTTCCCACTCGCCGATATTTGGTAGGTAGATAAATTCAAGAAAGACAACAGTGTGTATTAATTCAGTAAACTTACCTTTAGTACGTAAATAAGTTAATAATATCGTTTAGAAGTCATTGTTTGTGCAAAAATCACAGAAAAAAAGATGCTTAATTACGCGCGACGTGGCTAGAATGCGACCTGAATGCCGAGTGACAACCTACTGCCATACGCCTGCTAGGGAGGCGCGCCAGCCAAACATACCTAAACTGCGGACTACGACGCGCTCCCGTCCCACGTCTCTTCTGTGTGGCTTGCGCCTTATGATAGTTACGTTTATGCAAGAAATGTGTGTTCGTGAATCATGAAGTTCCTCCACCTCCACACTGTACGAACACACACAAATCACGCAAACCCAATTATCACCACCACCAAACTATACTGACGCGTTTCGAACTCAACCAGAGCTCATCGTCGGAGTATCGCAACCGTTCACTATGCTAGCCGTGGTGGCCTAGCGGTTTGACCTATGGTCTCTCAAGCAGAGAGCCTGCATACACCTGCGAAGGAATTCAATGGTGTGTGTGAAGTTCCCAATCCGCACTGGGCCCGCGTGGCAACTACGGCCCAACCCCTCTCATTCTGAGAGGAGGCCTGTGCCCTGCAGTGGAACGTATATAGGCTGGGATGGACTACCTGCTCGAGTTAGTGAAAATAGTAAAGCACGCTTTACAGATTGATGAAAATAAATGTGGTCGATTCCCAGCCTCAGATGTAAGTATTTTGTTATTTTTTATGTGTTCACTTTAGGTATAATTTTAAAAAAATGTAACGAAAGAACCGTAATAATAAAAATACACAGTTAAAAGTCGTTCCAATTTGCAAGTAAAATAATTAACGAAGTCGCCAAGTAGATTATTACATCGATTACATCGATCAATTTTCGAAATTATCACGAACGCGATCTAATTGCGGCTCATTCAGCGTTCAAATATTGACATTGCGCTAGCAAAAAAATAATCAAGTTTTTCTGAATGCCCGAAAAATCGTCCAATCAAAACGTCTTCTACATAATGCTACATATGGCTCAAGTTTTCAAGTATTATAAGTATATGGAATAAAGGGAACATGTAAAGAAAGTAAAACAAAGAAAAATTAAATGTTGTACTTACTTGTACCGTAATCGTCAAATTTTCTTTAAATCCCTATTTTGTAAGAAGACTATCGAGCTCGAACTTTAATTCCTATTCTCACCTAAAGCTTTAACATTCGAGTTACCATGGTAACGGATCTATTATAAAATTACTATCAGAAATTGATCTGCGCGCGCGTTGCGCGATCACGCACGCAAAGGGCAACGAAGGGTCGATTGATCTATACAACTTAATTGAATGAGAGTCAATAAAAACGGGGGCAATAAGATCATTTGCTCTTGGCAGCCACAAAAAATTTGACAGTCATTTTAAGGATACCGTAGATAGATTTATCTAATGAAAATAGATAAGGGATAGGAATTTTGTAGAGATATGACGATTATGACTTTGACCGACTAGTCGATTAGTCGGTTGTACAAAGGCCGAATAGTCAGCCGACTAGTCGGCCAAGCCGATCACGGTTTCGGTTAAACGTAACTATCGTAAGGTCGCGGGTGAGCAAAGTAATTGTTTCAGTTCATTAATATGGACCTCCGCAAAGTAACGCCTGATTCAATAAATGAAACGATGATATTTTGAAAGGAACCTTAGTAATAGAGTCCCGTTCACCCTTTCAATACGGAACGCTTAAATAACACGCCAACCTATTAATATTGTATATAGCCTGGTGCTGTATAGTCTGTAAGCATATCTTTTAGCGGGTCTAGGCACGCGATCCATACGACACCAATAAAGCCGTTTTATAGCTTTACAAGTGCTAAATGCCATTCTTACCATTACAGTGCTTTTATCGGTTTACTACTATTGAATCATGGGTGGGTAATATTTTATTTAAGACTAGCTTTTCCCCGTGACTTCGCCCGCGCAGAATTTAAATTGTGGTAAAGCTTCTTCATTACTTTTGTTGACAGCAAAAATCCGGTAAAGCAACATCTAATCCAATGATATAGATGAATTCAGAGTGACCCTATCTTTGTAACTATGATTACTACTAAAACTGATTTCAGTAAATTCGGAAATTCTACGTAATAAGGAAATAATGTGATTTATATGTATATAATTATATTCAAGTCAACGGGACCCTATCTCCATAACTGTAATTATAGTTACAAAGATAGGGTCACTCTGAATTCATCTATATTATATTATATTATTTATATATCGACATTTTTCAGTTTGTTTTTCTATAGTCACTTACGTAGCGACACTAGCGACATCTGTGGTAATGTTCTCATCAAGAAACTTCAACACTCCTTCGGAACTATCCGCTCACCCGGACAAGAGATGGCGCCATCCATCCTCATTCCTCGCCTAAATTATATATAAGCAACCTGTTTAAAGTTAAAATTATATTTCACGCGAACGCATTACCGGTATAATAGTACCTATCCTATGTCTCAATCAAGATTTTTGTTTATCTGTACGCCATATTCGTTACATTATTGAATGATTGACTACCAAACATCCGAACATCCAAACATATTTACAAACTTTCTCATAATATTAGTAGGAATAATAGGATACGATTTTTTTTGATCATGCAGGACATCACGTAATTATCCTGTTAACTATACGTAACAATACTATAAATTATACGAAAGTTCGAGAGTGTGCCTGCGTGCGTGAGTACTTGCGTGCGTGCGTATGTGCGTGTGAGTGTGTATGTGTGTGTAAACATAAATATGTCCCGATAACGTAGAACAATGCTGGAAACGTCAGCCGCGATATTTGAAGGCATTCCTTAATCCATCCAAGCTTTTATCGAAGCTAATAAGTTAGCCGAATCATATTGGGAAAGGTATGCGGAACGGATGTAGTCTAAGAGAAGAGCGATTGGCTGTTCTGGTGATATTCATCATCTCAGCCCATATACGTCCCACTGCAGGCCACAGGCCTCCTCTCAGAATGAGAGGGATTGGTCTGTAGTTCCCACGTGGGCGCAGTGCGGATTGGGAACTTCACTCACACCATTGAATACCTTCTTACACCTGTATGCAGGTTTCCTTCACCGTAAAGCTCATGGTAAATTTCAAATGTAATTTCGCACATCAATTCCGAAAAAGTCAGAGGTGCGAGCCGGGATTTGAACCCACGCTCTGCTTGAGAGGTCATGGTTTAAACCACTAGGCCACCACCAAAAATACCGCAGAGACACATTTTTTTCGCTTAAGAGCCTTACCACATGTTTAGGTTATAAAAAATAACTAAACTATCAGCAGTGATTACGCCAAAACCAATTTCTTCCGTCGTTACAAACTTTACAGACACATCACAAAAGGTAAAATACCTACTAATTAATCAATTTTGAAAACCGCTCTCAACTCCTACTTTACACAAAACCTTTCGTAGTACCCAAGCTCCTGCCCACGCGCACACCAACGATCTACTAACATTAACCAACATTTGTCTGTCTGTCCGGCTGTCTAACTAACCGCCAACAATTTCGCGAAAATACCTTTCGCAATTTCAAACTGGTCTGAATCCCTGTTTTTGTTGCTAATTTTGTATGGGCTTGACAGTTAAGTTTACAATGGATACTATCAAGTGTACAATAACGGTAAAATTCAAGCATAAGAACACCTATTGACTTGGTACTTATCTATTCACATTGTTCAACTAAATCTAGAATCTGCAACCTTAAGAGGGTACGATGCACACCATTTCTCCATACAAACGTAATCCCCTTTTTCCTCCCTGGATAATGGCTTTAGAGCCAATTTTTTTTACTGTGTAATCTGTATCTACCACAGCTATGCCCCTACGTTTCGTTTTTTTCCATATTTCATATTATAATCATCAGAAAATAATCCCTGATATAAACAAAAAAAGAAAAACATAGGGGCATAGCTAAATCTGTCCTCTAATTATTTTTGAAAAAAAAATAATTTTATTGGTCCAGTTTTCGAGAAGAAAACAGGGGATTACGAAATGCTGTTTTGATCAATTTTACGCGCCTATTAACGGTCTGAGCTGCAGTTGTCCCGCTCACGCTGTACTGACACGGAGGGGTTCGGGCGAGAGGGCAACATTTCATTAAAATACCTATTCCTCAAAAGTCTCTCAGCCATCGTACCTAACTGATTCTGAAACACTCACCTCACTCGGGTCTCTATCGTTTACCCAAATTTCACATGCCATGATATATCTACGGCCGACAACGATGGGTCTCATAAGAAAGCTCAAGGTCACTCAGATGTGATGGAGAGGGCTATGCTCGGAGTTTCTCTGCGGGATCTCATTAGAAATGATGAAATCCGCGCAAGAACTAAAGTCACCGACGTAGCTCGAAGAATCACCAGACTCAAGTGGCAGTGGCGATAGGGCCAAAAGGTTCTCGAGTGGCGTCCACTGACGGGAATACGCAGTGTAGGTAGGCCTCCAGCAGTATGGAACGAGGACCCGGTTAAGGTCGCGGGAACTCGTTGGATGCGGATGGCGCAGGACCGGTCTGTTTGTCGAGCCTTGGGCGAGGCCTATGTTCAGCAGAGGACGTCTTTCGGCTGAAATGATGATGATGATGACTTTGAAAATCTATGGAAACATCGATCAACAATCAAAAAACTAATAATTCCCCAAAATATTTACAGGAATATTCACCAAGGAATTATAAATGCGATGGGACAATTTATTTTGTCAAAATCAAAGTCAATTTATCTTAATTCAGTTAATTCTTCAATTGAAGCTCCTATGAACGTCGAAGAATCTACCACCGGTTCGGAAATACCCTGTTGAGAAGAGTCCGACAAGAAACTCAACAAGTATATTTATTCAACCAGATCTACAGTAAAATTACATAAAGTTTACCACTGACAGATGGTTTGCCTTCATTTCATATTCAACTTTAACGACCTATAAATAAAGCCAATTTTAGAATACTGTTACCCACGTTTGCAGATTTTGTAATAGCTACTATATTTGTATGCTGTTAAAGTTGGAAACGAAATGAAGGCAAGTCATCTGTCAGTGGTAAACTAAAAGTAAACGTATTGTACAATGTTATCAATCAAATTACAGACATCTAAAGTAGGTATTTATTACAATTTTTTTTTTGTAAAATAGCCTAAGTAGCCGTTTAAGAACATGCTTCAAACCATAACTATGTAGTTTGCTTACTAGTATTTCTGTGCGGCATACTTCCAGTTAACACTTTAGATGTCATCAAGTCCATTCAGCAGCCAGTAGCCGGAACGCTGACACGTACTTCCCGAGAATCCAACGTTTTAGCAATGCATAAACTCTCACTCTTCATTATTATTGTGATGAAGATATTAAAATATTTCGAATTATTTTTAATGGTGTCAACATCCCTATTCTGTCAACTGCCAACCTAATGACCCACGCGAGCAAATCCGCGGGCAAATACCAGTACTCTAAACTTTTTGTTTCAAAACGTTTCTCACCATGACACTCGGAACAACTGCTTACAAAATGTCGATTTGATACTTCAATCATTACTTGCTGGGCCCACGCGTGGCCTTGCCACTGGTTCTGATCGATATATTATGTCGTGCTATGTGTATTTACACCCACTCTTCAGATTGTTAGGGATGTGCCGTGTTTTGGTAAGATCGCCGAATTCGGCGTCCGATTTACAACATTCAGGAACTTGTGTTAAAGTTTTATAAAGTTATTTCTACTCTATTTAAACAATTAATGTTTTCGATTTCTTAGTTAACAGCTGCTAATGTACCACGTCACTTATTTTAGTAACACAAAATAACGTAACAGAAGCGGGAAATATTATCGTCAATATTTTACAGAATTTCATATACTTACTGAAAAACAAACTGAAACTTTTGTTATTTAAGAAATGATAGACTGATTATTTGTTTCGATTTCATCTGTCTGTTGCAATAATTTAAAAACATGCAACATTAATTAAGCATATCAAATTAAATCAGATTACGTAAATCAAATGAAATTAAAAAAATAATTTAAATTAAATCAAATAAAATTACATCAAACTAAATTAAATTAAACTAATCCAAATTAAATTATATCAAATTAATTTAAATCATATTAAATCAAATCAAATTAAATTAAATGATATTAAATTAAATTACATTAAATCTTTAAATGAGAAATTTCGTGAAGATGCTTGAATGTTTGCTCGTCAATCACGCAATAACGGTTGAACGTTCAGCCGTGCAAACTTTGGGTGCAGATAGACAAAGATCTGATTTGACTTAGGTTAGTTCCTATGGGACAATATTTTTACTTTAAACTACAATAGATGGCGTTGTCCAAGAACATTGAAGTAGCTCGGCTTTCACGACAACTGCGAAGAAATTCAGAAGTGTGTGTGAAGTTTTAATTTCAATCCTAGATGAAAAAAACCCGTCTGTATAGATTCCGTCCCATGGGAATTACGGGAAAATACATAACACACGCTACATACGCTATGTCAGTTTCGGAACTGAGACGAATGTAATGACACCTCACACTTCAAAATCCATTGAGCCGTTTAGGCTGCAGGGTGTGCCAACGAATGATACATATACATAAATACGTACGCTCGAAAAGCATAACCCTCCTTCAACATTTGGGTGAAAACAATGTCTGATCGTTGCTAAATTTGGCCAAATTCGCACAACACTACGACTTAATCAAAATAAAGGATTAACTTTTAATCCCGATGAGTAAAAAACAGTTGATGCGCGACCATTAATCAAAGCAATAAAAACTCAAACTAAAGGATAAAGGTGTTAAAATGGTGTTTAATAAGCACTTAGCAAAATAGCGCAAAAACTTTGGCTGCAACTTTGTAAATTGAATATAATTGAACCCTTTTTTGCGACAGGTCCAAATCCTACTAAATATTATAGTTCCGACAGCTTGTAACTGTGTGTTTGTTTCTCTTTCGCGCTAAAAGGGCTGGAAGGATTTGCATTATATTTGATAATTATGTATAATATAGATCCCGAGAATCATATAACTTAAATGAACTGTAATGGACCATATTACTGAGGTATCTATATCTTGAACCGTAACAAAATTTAAAAATAATAAATTAAAAATCGTTCAGTAACAAGCATGTATTACCGAGTATTAAACACAAAAAAATACATACATTAATAAAAAAGTTACGAACGTTTAAATGTGGGATTTCGGGAAATTTGAGAAAAAAACATTTAAATAATCATATCTCCAAAACCAAGACCCTTAGGACCAAAGTTCTTAGCGTGAAAAGTTAGCAAATAACCCCAACAATATCTCAAAAAATTTTGACGGTCCATGTGCCGGACACCCTGTATATCTAGTTAATGCCATTATAATACAGAACGAGTTAAAAATGCCGGAAATAAACGTTTCTTGTATGACTACCCCTATTAATTTTTAACTTTATTTCATTTTTAGTATTTGTTATTATAGTAGCTACAGTAATTCATAATCGGTGAAAATTTCAAGTGTCTAACTATTACGATTCAAGTGATAGTGCCCTGTGAGGCGGAGTCTCAGTAATAATTAACGTCCCTCTGAAACCCTTTGGGTACGGAAATCCAAAAAAGAAAATTTTATAAAAACTTATCATTCGTCCAGTATGAGGCCTTTCTGCCTCATAACCGCAGTGAACGTGTTAACCCTTCGTACTAAAACTCGCGGCCTTGCGGCAAGGCCGTGCATATTTGGGCAGGCAACTGACCGCCCTTACTCGGGTCACCTTGCCTCCTTAAAAGCCGACATTTTGTTATTGCATTTCTTTAGTGCCATAAGTGCTTGAGATCCTCGTGAGGTCGTGATAAAAACATGGCGTAAACAAGACCTTCGCCAAAGGTCAATTTTAGATTAAGATAGCAAATTACCTAAAATGTAGAGTATTTAGGCTGTCGTTTATTTTAAGAACTGATTAAGTTTGATTCAAATTTTTTTGCGGATTTTTGTTTCTTATTATTTCTTTTGCCAGACCAACTTTTGGCATAAAAAATATAAAAGGAAGTAGGCGTTTTTTGCGGCAGCTGCCTTGTCCTGAGCTCCAAGAGGAAGGGCTACGAATTAGTCTGAAAAATGTAGAGCTAAACTCGATTAATGATGATGGTGAATGAACGGAGATGTGAGTTATCCGTACTCACAGACTTGAAATACTAGGAGCAGACTTGACATAACGAGTCCAAATAATTGCAAAAACGCACACATCTCTATCACACAAACACTTACCGGTGAAAGGTTAATCCTGGTATATTTCCATATGTAACACTTTCACAAAGGTAGGCACTACATTTCACCATCTTTAAATCTAAATCAGTTCTAATTTTGATGAGAAAAACATTAAAAAATCTCAGTTTACCAAAAAATTCGCTTGCAGCTTCGGCAGCTTATTCTATATGACTGACGTTCAAAACATAGCATGTGCCATTTTTTTTAAGGTTTCTTGGACAGTGTTGCGACACATGAGAAAACGGGATGACAATATTCCTGATCATTGTAGCGTGAGGGAATAGGAAATATGTACGCACACACACGTAGTTATGTCAAGTCTGCTATTATATTTGAAGTCTGTGTCCGTACTGTTTCACTTTAACATTTCATTACTGGGCACAGATTCCTCGTCAGGGCTTGGCCCTTTAGGAAAGAGACCGCAGAATCTGCCCCCATTGCTCTAACTCTAGGCTATCTCGGCCCCAAAACATGACGTTTCGCAAGATTCAATTTCCCTGCGCGGAGAAAGCTCGACCTCTGCTCCCGCGCACTTTGTTATTCCCTTATACGACCGGTTGCTGTTCGCGTAAACATGTGTGGATGTGGATTGTTTTGACAATCGAGTAAAGGCAGTTGATTTTTAGTGTTTCGCACCCAAAGTAAGCCAACGGGACCCTATTACTGAGACTCCGCTGTCCGTCTGTCCGTCCGTCCGTCCGTCTGTCACCAGGCATCTCATGAACCGTGATAGTTAGACAGTTGAAATTTTCACAGATGATGTGTTTCTGTTGCAGCTAAATACTAAAAAACAAAATAAAATAAAATATTTAAGGGGGCTCCCATACAACAAACGTGATTTTTTGCTCGTTTTTGCTCGATATGATAACGGCAACAGATAGCTTGAAATATTCACAGAATATTTGTTATACATTCACTTTAGAAATAAACAATTAAATAAAAATAAAACAAATAAGTCTTTAAGGGGGCTGGGCTCACATACAAAAAACGTGTTTTTTTTGCCGTTTTTGTAAATAATGGTACGGAACCCTTCGCGCGCGAGTCCGACTCGCACTTGGCCGGTTTTTTTAAACTTAACAAGGATGAATAACTCAACGGTATCCTATTATTATTCGTTTTTCGTTTAATTCTTAATTGTTCTTCCCTTTCGTTGTTTGTCTCATTTACTTATTCGCCAAAATTGTTTCGATACGTCGGTGCTCGTAAATAAATGTTCGTAAGTAAATGAGACAAAAAACGAAAGGTAATAACGACGAATGAGTCCAAGGAAGACCGTGACGAAAAATTAATAAAATAAATAAAAAAATAAATATTAGGGGACAATCTTACACAAATCGACCTAGTCCCAAACTAAGCAAAGCTTGTACTATGGGTACTAGACGACGATAAACATACTTATATAGATAAATAAATACTTAAATACATAGAAAACATCCATAACTCAGGAACAAATATTCGTGCTCATCACACAAATAAATGCCCTTACCGGGATTTGAACCCAGGACCTCTTGCTTCGTAGGCAGGGTCACTACCAACTAGGCTAAAGCGGTCGTTAAGCGTCGTTAATAAGACGTATTCAGAGAAAGACAGTTACAGAATTAGACCAAATAAGATAGCGAACAAGACGAAGTGACGAATACAGAATGAGACGAATTAAGAATTAAACGAAAAACGAATGAGGCGAGATAATAGGATACGTAATCAACGAGACTGTTCAGTTTAGGTTTGATTTCCTCCTGCTCCTTAATGTACAGGGTTATTTTTAATTCACTGACATCCTCTTAACCCTGAATTCCTATCACTCAAACAAATGTTTTTTGTTCTACGACTTTTTAAAATGAAGCACTTTTTTCCCCATACAAATACACAGATTATCGTAAAGATAAGAGGTAATCTCAAATTTTCAAAACGTTATTACACCAAAAATATTAAGTTATGACAAAAGCCGTAAAACAAAAAACATTTGTTTAAGTGGTAGGAGTTTAGGGTGAAAAGGATGCTAGTGAATTACAAATAACCCTGTATATGACACAGGCAAATGGCCAACGGTCGCTCCTGCTGAGGCACCTATAAAACCAAACCGAATCTATGGAATCACCCCCTACGAGTATCTAATAGGAATATGATACAGCAACACAAAGTAGCTTCAGTTTTTGTGTTAATTAAACATTAAACATTAAACATTAACAGGCCGTTTCCTTAGTGCGATGACCGTCACTGTTCGTCTGTCCGTCTGTCTGTGTTTGATGGAAATTAATATGTCTCGTTCATTGGAGCGAGTTAGTGTGTGGGGTTCGTCGTTTTGCTTTATTTTATGTGATGCTGTTGGCCTCGTGTGCGACAGGATTTTATTGGATTTAATCGTATCTAGTATTTACAAGATTTTAAAGCATGCACCGTAAAGTATTTTTTACGTCTTGTATTTGTATCAATGAAATCTAAAATATTTTTTGTGATATTTTAATTCGGTTACGTGTTACAAAAAATATTATATAGGTATAAATATGGTTTAAACGATTTTTTTCTTGAAACCCGTCATTAAATTTCGCGAGAAAGAAATAATTTTTTCAGGATACGTAAGTACACAACTACACACAGATCTTAAATTGCTTTTATTTTGAACCAGTATTCAGTCGACGAGTCAGTTTAGTCGACAGAATAAAATTAATAAATACCTACGTCTTCACTATATTATTGCCACATTAAATAATTACAGAATGTATGTAAAAATGTGCCGGAGAACGGCCAGCGACGACGAGGCAGACCAAGAAGGAGATGGCGGGACGACTTGGACGTGTATGCAAAGGACTGGCCTGATATTGCGCCAGAACGGGAGTTGTGGAAGTCAAGAGGAGAGGCCTTTGCCCAGCAGTGGGACACTATGCCAGGCTAATAAAAAAAAATGTAAAAAAATAAATAAAAGTCGTGCGTGCAGTTCCTCCGCGAGGAAGAAGTGAAATTTCGTAATGTGGAAATGAAAAAGGCACTTATACATCACATAATACATAACTTAAAGAACTAAATTTACTTATGCATCTATGGGTTTAAATTACTCACTAGATGGCGCTTTTATCAAGTCTCATACATTTGCACAGACAGTATGAGTTCTGCATCGCACTATCGAAGTTTTTAACATCCGTTAGTATATATACAATGCGAGATTTCTTGCTACGTTTAACGCAACCTTGTTGGGAGTAGCATTAGAAGTTTCGATTCAAAGAAACAGTGCACAGTGGTTTGCTTGATCTTTTTATTAAATTTTATTAGAAAGGTCCTTCGGTCGTCCACTCAGAGCCTTGTCTTCGAGTCTGTACTTTTTTATGTACCGACTTAGGTCCCCTGTCATACATCTGCCAGGAGAGAGATTTCTCTGTTGTGGCCTTTCTCCGCAGTGTCATCCTGTCCTATGTAAATCTAATATATAAAAATCTCGTGTCACGGTGTTTGTTACCAAACTCCTCCGAAACGGCTTGACCGATTTTTATGTTTTTTTTTGTCTATATTTGGTTGATCTGAGAATAGGTCGTAGGCTATTTTTCATATCCCTATTTTCGCAGACAGAGTCGCGGGCTAGTATATTGTATAAATATGTTGTATAACCACTGAACACTAAAGCACATTTATTTGAACGTATATTTTCATAAAGATCGATATCTCTCAGATGATAAACATAAATCTTATTTAGTATTTTATTTGTGTAACGGAACCAGTTAAGGCATTATGTTAAACGTAACTTGTTTTATTTATCTTTTAGCACCTCAACGGATCGAATTACACGCTTGTATACGGACAAACAAACACGTCATACCGAGAATGATAAAAAATATATGACTGGGCAAGATAAAAAATATACACAGACGGTAATATAAAACCTTCCTTGCTGTTTTAGCCTTCCTCGTCATCACGAACTAGCTTATCTCCACAAGTTTGTTTACTACTCGTGGGAACTTCACACTTTTCTTGAGTAAAATAGTTATATGTGTCACAAGGGAGCAAAATGATGTTAGTATTTACGGCGAGGGCAGTACATTGAATCCAGAGTGAAGCGAACTCGCTGCGCTGCGCTCAGGATTCTAAGTTAGAATCCTGAGTGTAACGAAGGATTCAAGTGTTAACGCCCAAGACGAAAATAATTTTGCTCCTGAGTGACACATACAATTTTTCACACCGACTATGAGGAAAATTTAAATAAAATGCTGTAATAATGAAACAACTTTTAATTAATAATCGAATCGAATCGAATATTACAATGGTATCGAATATCAATATTCATTAAATTAGTTTTGATTTCAGTAAAACGTATAATTTATTGTGACATTTTTATTTAACTATTACGAAAAATTCATCAATTTTCATATTTATAACGTTGTTAAAGTTAAAACTTGAAATATGTTCGTTTTTGTGTGGCCTGCAGTGGGACGTATATAGGTATTTTTATAGTAGGTACGCCTTATATATTAATGTTTTCTTGACGATGGATTTGAACGTCGTTTGACGTCCCCGGGTCACCCTGATATAATGAATGGATCTATATCTGAATCCATAAACATCGTTTGTCCTAATGTAATGTTTGCCATAATGATCATTTGCCATAACTCTTTTTTTTAATCTATTAATTTGTCTGGATTGTTCTAAAACAAACCTAACCTAACCTATAGAGTTCTAGAGGATAATCACTTCAAAGTTCCTGAAAAATTCACGGTTTCCGAGAAAAAAAGAGTTAGGACAAATTATCATTATGGCAAACATTAAATTAGGACAAACGATGTTAGGGATTGCGAATGGAACCCATCATTAATGTATGGATTAAATCATAAATCGTCACCACAGCAACGCCCGCAAGTAGGTTAGCTGTCATATCAATGCGCGTGCGTTGCATAAGAACCGGTTTGGCTTCAAGGTCTGTGTCGCGGAAGCGGTAGCAGATTCAAAAGAGAGGCTTTCGATAAAATGTCATGCTATACGAGTATTTACACGCTTGCCGAGCTTCGAAAACAAAACCAATAAACAATCAATCAGTAATCAATAATAACCAATATATCAAATAGTTTGAAAAATCATCATCATCATTTCAGCCGAAAGACGTCCACTGCTGAACATTGGCCTCCCCCAAGGCTCGCCAAATAGATCGGTCTTATGCCCTCCGCATCCAACGCGATCCGCAACCTTAACCAGGTCGTCACTCCATCTTGTTGGAGGCCTACCTACACTGCGTCTTCCGGTCCGCGGACGTCACTCAAGAACATTTCGGCCACATCAGCCACCAGTTCTACGAGCGATGTGCCCTGCCCACTGCCATTTAAGTCTAGCAATTCTTCTAATGCGATCCCGCAGAGAAACTCCAAGCATAGCCCTCTCCATGGCCCTCTGAGTGACTTTGAGCTTTCTTATGAGGCCCATCGTTAGCGGCCACGTCTCAGTGCCACAAGTCATCACTGACAACACACACTGGTCAAATATAATCAAATAACCAATGCAATCAATATCAATAGTTTGAACAATAAATTAATCTTATTCTTACTCTTATTATTCCACAAGCACAAGCGTGTAGCGTCGAAGAATCGCCAGACTCAAGTGGCAGTGGGCAGGGCACATCGCTTGTAGACCTGATGGCCGATGGGGCAAAAAGGTTCTCGAGTGGCGTCCACAGACCGGAAGACGCGGTGTAGTGTAGGTAGGCCTCCAACAAGATTTTTTTAGATTTTAGGTTTAAGATTCGTTTTGTAATGTAACATAAGTTTAACACTCGTATGCCTGCTGCCCGCACCTCTCTCGGCCCCCTTTGTCGTCTACCCCCCGCGCCTGTGTACCCCGCAGGCGACTCATTAAAACGGTTTAGCTATACTTAGAAATTTTACGCTGGGTTACCTGTTCACTTATTTTTATTTTAAATAATTTATTGAATCAGGCGTTACTTTGCGGAGGTCCATATTAATGAACTGAAACAAATACTTTGCTCACCCGCGACCTTGCTTTAAGGTGAGCAAAGAAATTGTTTCAGTTCATTTTTAGGGTTCCGTACCCAGAGGGAAAAACGGAACCCTATTACTGAGACTCCGCTCCGTCGGTCTGTTACCAGGCTGTATCTCATGAACCGTGATAGCTAGACAGATGAAATTTTCACAGATGATGTATTTCGGTTGCCGCTATAACAACAAATACTAAAAAAACAGTATAAAATAAATATTTCAGGGGGCTCCCATACCACAAACGTGATTTTTTTGCTCGTTTGTCCGACTCGCACTTGGCCGGTTTTTTATAGTTAATGGTACGGAACCCTTCGTGTGCGAGTCGGACTCGCACTTGGCCTGTTTTTTTACAGATAATGGTATGGAACCCTACGTGCGCGAGGCCGACTCGCACTTTTCTGGTTTTTATCTTAAAACCTGCAAACTGCTGAGTCACCAGCACGGCTGTCATACCAAATACGCATAAAGTGGACGAGTGTGTCTACTTACACAATACAGGCTAAACTGGCTGCTGTAGACGGCCACAACGACGCATTGTCTTATACACCGTATGAATGACACCAAGGGCTGGCGATTAAGTATATTTTATTTTATATGTACGAGCAAGCAACGTACATTTACTTAGGCAACTAAACTAAGCAGTTTTAAGTTGACCTCATAATTGAGGTCAACTTAAAACTGCTTAGTTTAAAAAAAGTTTGAATAAAATAATACCTAACTAATGTCAGGTATTATTTTATTTGTAATTGCTTCAATTTTAATTCCAATTCAGTTCGCAATAAGCCATCAAGGGCGCCGCGCGTACTCATAATCATTAACCATCATTTTAGATTTAACTAGATTATCTAACTGTTTTAAATACAATAAATTCATTTAGTATTTCAGTTGAATCTTTAATTGTTTCGGCTATACCCGAACATTATAAATAAATAAAATAAAATAAATATTAGGGGGCAATCTTACACAAATCGATCTAGTCCCAAACTAAGCAAAGCTTGTACTATGGATACTAGACGACGATAAACATACTTATATATATAAACTAGCTGTTGCCCGCGACTCCGTCCGCGAAGAATGGGGGGAGGGGGGATAAAAAATAGCCTACGACCTAATCTCAGACCTAGCGAATACAGAGAAAAAAGTTTCATAAAAATCGGTCGAGCCGTTTGGGAGGAGTTCGGTAGCAAACACCGTGACACGAGATTTTTATATATTAGAGAAGATAAATACTTAAATACATAAAAAAATATCCATGACTCAGGAACAAATATTCGTGCTCATCACGCAAATGAATGCCCTTACCGGGATTCGAGCCCAGGTCCTCTTGCTTCGTAGGCAGGGTCACTACCAACTAGGCTAAAGCGGTCGACAAAAAAAAATTATAAATAATAAACTTATTTTAGCGAGTTGCCTCTACTTTGCACGGGTTTAATTATTAAAAAATATAGCCGTGGTGGCCTAGTGGTTTGACCTATAAAAATATATTTGTTTATTGCAAATAAAAATGAAAGTTACAGGTCTGGTTAAGTTTTAGTTAGGTATAATCTTTAATTATTTTTAATAAAGTTTTTTTTTAAGATTTTATAAAGTAAGGAATGCGAAGGTGACGCCCCTATGTATGCAACCGAACGAGGAGCAAAACCAACACCTGTCCGAATGTCACACCCCCTCTCGCTCTCAGCCCTCAGCACCTCCTCTCCCGCTTAGTCCATCCAAAATTATCTAATTCTAAACGGACCAATCGAAAGGAAGGTACTAAAGTTAACAGGTGTATGCTACCCCATAACACTCCTATGCTATCTCAAGCCTCTACCACCACACTCAGTCTCAAGCCTGCATGGTTCTCTGACCATGAGTTCAAAACCGAGCTCGTGTCCCTGAGGTTTTCTGAATACATGTGCGATATTAGTACATTTATAAAGTTACCTCCCCTACTATTTTTGAGCTTTTTGCTTTTTCTCTTTGTGCGTTCTATAGGCTCTACCACGGCGAATGCTCTGAAGAATTGTTTAATTTGCTTCCTGCTGCGAAATTCCATCATCGCACCTCCCGCCGAAAGTTAAAGTTCCATCGTCACCATTTCGATGAATGGCGGTCTACCATTGTACGTTTTCTTTGGCACTTCCTGCCCTATGTCACTCACAACTGAGACGAATCTAGTGACATCTAACACTTTAAAAGACATCGAGTCATTGGCTGCAGGGCGTGCCAAAAAATGATACATACAATATATGCTCGAGTTCATGCAATCGATATTTCTATTTCTAAACATAATCTTCCTTCGACATTCTGGTGAAAAGCAACATAGGTAAGCCGCAGCCCTGCACCGGAAGCCGCTTCAAGTGCGCAGCCCGGATGCGCATTGTGCCGGGTTGATGACATTAACTTGCGCGCGCGCACGATCGATAGTCGATTGAATTTGGGCGCACTGGCGCTGTGGGGGGCATCGATGAACTATCGGCCAGGGTATGAAACGGTATAATAGCGGCAGGAAGTAGATACATACCTACATAAGAACATATTTATTATATACACCAAGACTCGAGAACAAACGTTCGTACTTTTCATACAAATATCTGCGCCGACGCGGGAATCGAACCTGGGACCTCAAGCTTCGTAGTCAGGTTCTATAATCACTAGGCCATTTGGTCGTCAAACTTCCATGGCGCTTTAACTTCGTCTACAATCAACAGCTGCCGTTGTTATAAATGCTAGGTTAAAGCAAGTTAACGAATAGTTCCAAAACGCCCACCAAAACCATAAATTAAAAATTTTAAAAACCCCCAACGCAATATCCGTACGGGGTTCCGCAGCTCACAAAAGAGCTAAACCGATTTTGATGAAACATATCTAAGAGCCATCGCCAAGAAACTTGCTTTCTAATAAAAAAAACCGCATCCAAATCGGTCCACCCGTTTAAGAGCTATGATGCCACAGTCAGACACACACACACACACACACACACAAACACACATAGCGGTCAAACTTATAACACCCCTCTTTTTGTGTCGGGGGTTAAAAATAATCGGAGGCGAAGTGTGAACTTTAAAACCAATTTTTAATCAATTTGAGGAATAATTAAACTTCTGCGTGGTAACCAGTTTTTAATATAAAATATACATTTACGTTTATAATAAGGAACTACAAAAACGAATTATCCTACGTCGCCGCCTCAAGGAAGCGGCAAAGGCAGACAGACATACATATAAGGCGCTAACATGACAGTTAAAACCTGCAATAATGTGCAAAATGCGTAGATTTACCTTATATGTCGGACCAGTATATAACTATATTTATTTAAATAAAAACAACATTTCAACTGGACGAGATTTCCAGTAAACTAGCTGTTGCCCGCGACTCCGTCTGCGAAGAATTCGTTTATCGCTATCCCGCGGGAACTTTGCAATTTTCCGGATAAAAACTATTCCATATCCATCTTAGGATCGCAAACTATATCCAAACGAAATTTAATTTAAATCGGTTCAGGTTAGATGAGAATACAGAGATAGACAGACAGACGCATGATTTTTATTTGTATCTTTTCCTGTAAATTGTATTTCTTGAGTATCGACTGGTTACCTATCAAAATTTAGAATTATTTTTTTCCGAATATTTAAAATCCCGAATGCTTCATTTATCCGAATGCATTTTTTTCTGAAACTGTAAATATTTCAGGATTATTATAAAACAACCCTAACCTAACCTAAAGGGTTCTACACGATGGTCCTAAAATAAATCCTGAAATATTTACAGTTTCAGAAAAAAATGACACAATGACAATTGAAGAATGAAGTTTTCGGGATTCTAAACCTTGCAGACCGTACCGAGCATGCTTGATCTAATTTACACCATAGCGTCCCCAACCAACCCGCTCGAACATCTTGATCTGAAACCTACGTACTTCAGTGGTGGTTTAAAAATAAATTAAAATTAAATGAGTTTTTAGTACAGCATTCAAGATACTTACGATTATCTGTAGCAGAATATCATCACAAGGAATCTGTAACAAAAAAAATCAAAACTTAGTAAAATTTTGATATTAGAACAGATTGTAGTCCGTGTGCTGAACAAGATATGGACCCAGTGATTGTTTTATTTATATTCTTGCGAATTATAGACTTGTAGACAGTTATGGTAAAAAAATATTGATTACCTACGATTAAAAAATAACGCCTCTGTGTGGAAACATGATTGTAGTAACTATAGTAAACTGTAATCCATATTGTGTAGAATCAGGAATAGGATGAATCTCGATTGTGTTAAAAAATAACGGCTATGTAGAATCACGAATGTGGTAAACTGCAGTTGTGTGGAATCCATAATAATTGTATGGGAATCACGAATAGGAAGAATCGCGTTTGTGTAATCGATCGCATAATTCTTTTTATTTTAAATAATTGATTGAATTAGGCGTTACTTTGCGGAGATCCATATTAATGAACTGAACCAATTACTTTGCTCACTCGCGGCCAAAGTCGCGGGTCGCGGGTGAGCAAAGTAATTGTTTCAGTTATTTTTATTTTCTTAATTTGGCCCTTCACCCGGTACCAATTTTATCGTTGACTTTTGGACATGTAATATGTAAACTTCCTCAAAAACTTATTATTCTCCTTATTATTATTTCTGCGAGTATAGTTCTATTATAGTGAGTTTTCTCAGAAACTCGTTTAGTGCTAAAAATAGCCTATCCGCGTTACGTATAAGGCAGCTCGTTCAAAAGCGCCGCTTGCGCGTGCGCCGCCCTGCAGTAACTGGCCGCTCTGACAGGCTTGTGGGGCACTGAGAGATAGGTACTAGCTTTTAAATATATTACCTACAAACTTTGTTTAACTTAAAATGTTTATAAGTTGGCTCTAAAAGAATAACTATTTAAATTAAAAAAACTAACTTTGAAAAACGGCTGGACCAATGTTGATGAAACAAGTCTAGGAACCAACGCCAAGAAATCTGCTTTCAAATAAAAAACCCGCATCCTAATCGGTTCACCCGTTTACGAGTTATGATGCCACAGACAGACATAGCGGTCAAACTTATAACACCCCTCTTTTTGTGTCGGGTCGGGGGTTAAAAATGGCGTGGGCCATACAATCCAATAGGGATGTTTCCTAGGTAAAAAAATAATAATTCTTATTAGTCCGTATTTTACATTATCAAAAAATATTAGACACGTAATTTTACTTTTGATAATTAAACAAAAAATGACGAAGATATGGCGCGTTGAAGTTCCGCGTGACGAGGCGTGACGTCACTTGTTCCTAAAACGCTCATACAAAGTGTAGGAACAAGTGACGTCACGCGAAACTTCAACGCGCCATATCTTCGTAATTTTTTGTTTAATTGACAAAATAAAAAATACGTGTCCAATATTTTTTGATAATCTAAAAGACTGACTAGTTAGGAGAGTAGCCTATTAGATAGGTTCAACTTCGAGTAAGAGGTCGATCGACGAATTAAACTCGGCTGGGCAGCGTTCGGGAAGCTTGCAGAAATCTTGTCATCCAATATACCGCAATGTCTCAAGTCAAAAGAACATAGGCCTCCCCCAAAGCTCGCCAAACAGATCGGTCCCGTGCCTTCCGCACCCAACGCGATCCCGCAACCTTAACCAGGTCGTCGCTCCATCTTGTTGGAAGCCTACCAACACTGCGTATTCCGGTCCGTGAACGCCACTCGAGAACCTTTTTGCCCCATCGGCCATCAGTTCTACATCAGTTCTACGAGCGAACTACCTATCTATACTAATATTATAAAGAGTTTGTTTGTTTGTTTGTTTGTTTGTTTGTTTGAACGCGCTAATCTCAGGAACTACTGCTCCGATTTGAAAAATTCTTTCAGTGTTAGATAGCCCATTTGTCGAGGAAGGCTATAGGCTATCATCATCACGCTAATACCAATAGGAGCGGAGCGGAGCGGAAGAATGTTTCAAAATCGAGGGTTTTTGAAGTAAAACTTCTATAGGCGCTAATCTCAGGAGCTACTGCTCCGATTTGAAAAATTCTTTCAGTGTTAACACCAAGGGGGGTGGGGGGGAGTGAGGGTGCGGGGGAGGGGGTGTGGGGGCTCGAAAGGGGGATTAAAATTTCATTGATTTTGCCGTGGGATGCACCGTTTTCAAGATATTTGACAAAAACACCGGGGTTGGGGTTTGAGGGGGTGGGGGTGCGGTGGAGGGTGCGGGAGAGGGGGTGCGGGGACATTAAGGGGGGGATGAAAATGTCATTGATTTTGCCGTAGGATGCACCGTTTTCAAGATATTTGACAAAAAAAACTTGAAGTAAAACTTCTATGTATAGGCACGCTTGACTTGGGACGAACGCGGGTGTGCGGGGGGTGCTGTGTGGGAGGGCGTGCGGGGGGTGCGGAGGATTTTTTTTTTTTATCGAGGAACTAAGGAGAGCCATAATTGATGAAAAAGCAAATAGGATAAAAAAATAAGCTGCCCAAATTACTAATTCCACGCGGACGGAGTCGCGGGCAAAAGCTAGTCAACTATATTGCAACTAGATAAGTATTATAGTTATCGCTATTAGCTGCAGTGCGGTGTTTACAAAACTTCTATAATTTGCTTTGGATTGCCGTATCAGAATCTGTATGGGAAACGCTCACTTTCTTCATACGATACGATTCCTTTTTGCAAATATGTACGTAATGAACTGAAACAATTACTTTGCTCACCCGCAAAACAAAAACAAAAAAAAAGTTTGGCGGGTGAGCAAAGTAATTGTTTCAGTTCATTAATATTATGGACCTCCGCAAAGTAACGCCTGATTCAATAAATATGTACGTATGATGAGACTAGAAAATTATAGAACTGTCATCCAAACTACATATCGTCACTACTTTGAAAAAATCTCGTATCTTAAAATCGAAAATCTGCCAAGTGAACTTTACTAAAAGTACATCAAGGTTCAATTTGGTTTACGTATTGATTTGAGATACGAGGTTTTTTCAAAGTAGTGACGATATCTGTATTAAGTTTAAGAGGTAAGTTCGTCTTCACTTCTGTTTCTCCTGTTTATTGTTGGTTTCATGTTTTTATGTAAATACAATAAAGAGATTTACCAGTACCATACCATACCAGTTTTAAGTCGATTCGATAGCACAGATGTGAGTGAAATTCGATTTGCAAGATTTAATTTAAATGAACCTGCACACAAAAAGTGCATTTAAATATTTTTCCTACTCCTGTTCTTTTATCTGGTTTTTACATGGTCGCGAACAAATATATAAGAACATAGATAATATGTTCAGAAAGTCTATACTTAATCTATTCGCCATAACAGCACTTGTGTCGTAATGTCGTTATTACGATACACCTAGCTGCCACATAATATTAAATGTAGGGTACACTCAACACTAAAGCCCAGTTTAGACCTGCTGAGTTGAGTAAAGTAGGGTACAGTCGGGTACAGTAGGGTAAAATAGGGTACGGTAGGGTACAGTCGGGTACAGTAGGGTACAGTCGGGTACAGTCGGGTACAGTCGGGTACAGTAGGGTAAAATAGGGTACAGTCGGGTACAGTCGGGTACAGTAGGGTAAAATAGGGTACAGTAGGGTACAGTCGGGTACAGTCGGGTACAGTAGGGTAAAATAGGGTACAGTAGGGTACAGTCGGGTACAGTAGGATAAAATAGGGTACAGTTGGATAAAATAGGGTAAAATAGGGTACAGTAGAGTACAGTCGGGTACAGTAGGTACAGTAGGGTAAAATAGGGTACAGTAGAGTACAGTCGGGTACAGTAGGGTAAAATAGGGTACAGTAGGGTACAGTAGGGTACAGTCGGGTACAGTCGGGTACAGTAGGGTAAAATAGGACACAGTAGGGTACAGTCGGGTACAATCGGGTACAATAGGGTAAAATAGGGCACAGTCGGGTACAGTAGGGTAAAATAGGGTACAGTAGGGTACAGTCGGGTACAGTCGGGTACAGTAGGGTAAAATAGGGTACAGTAGGGTACAGTCGGGTACAGTAGGGTAAAATAGGGTACAGTTGGGTACAGTAGGGTAAAATAGGGTACAGTCGGGTACAGTCGGGTACAGTAGGGTAAAATAGGGTACAGTCGGGTACAGTCGGGTACAGTCGGGTGAAATAGGGTACAGTCGGGAACAGTCGGGTACAGTAGGGTAAAATAGGGTACAGTCGGGTACAGTAGGGTAAAATAGGGTACAATAGAGTACAGTCGGGTACAGTCGGGCACAGTAGGGTACAGTAGGGTAAAATAGGGCACAGTCGGGTACAGTAGGGTAAAATAGGGTACAGTAGGGTACAGTCGGGTACAGTTGGGTAAAATAGGGTACAAAAGAGTACAGTCGGGTACAGTAGGGTAAAATAGGGTACAGTAGGGTATTTTACCCTACTGTACCCGACTGTACTCTTTTGTACCCTATTTTACCCTACTGTACCCGACTGTACCCTACTGTACCCTATTTTACCCTACTGTACACGACTGTACCCTACTTTACCCTACTGTACCTGACTGTACCCTATTTCACCCTACTGTACCCGACTGTACTCTACTGTATCCTATTTTACCCTACTGTACCCGACTGTACTCTACTGTACCCTATTTTACCCTACTGTATCCGACTGAATCCTACTGTACCCTATTTTACCCTACTGTACCCGACTGTACCCTACTGTACCCTATTTTACCCTTCTGTACCCGACTGTACCCGACTGTACCCTATTTTACCCTACTGTACCCTACTGTGCCCTATTTGACCCTACTGTACCCTACTGTACCCTATTTTACCCTTCTGTACCCTACTGTACCCGTCTGTACCCTACTGTACCCGACTGTACCCTACTGTACCCGACTGTACCCATTTTACCCTACTGTACCCGATTGTACCCTACTGTACCCGACTGTACCCTACAGTAGGGTACAGTACAGTACAGTAGAGTCGAGTCGTAGGAAAAAAATTGTATGCAACGGTGTATAATTTGGTCTTAACGGCTCGTGCCGTCTTCCATTGCGATACTCGCATTCGCTCGTATCGCAACTCACGTCACTCGCCTTTTAAGACCTCACTTATACAACAGTTGCATAAAATACTATAATGTTTATGTAGGAACTGTACCTCTACCATGAGTTGCTATCGAAAACACACATTACGTTACTACAGTCGATAGCGAGTAAACGAGCTTCGAATAGTTTTCTACCAAACTCGTACCATGAGTCACGTTAACGTTTACTATACTCGCTAACGTTAACTCGATCCTTCGTGTAGTTTTCGCTACGTGACTGACTGACGTGCCTAACTTCACATCGAACTGTGCTGTCTCTTTCTAACTATATTGAAAAGACTGAGTGAGCATGATATTGGGCAAAAAGCTAAGTATCCAAGTCCTTCCATTAAAAATATAGAAATAACCCTGCTAATTTAAAGCGAATAGAACAGTGTGGTAATGTAAAGCGTACGTGGTTCTTGAATTTGTTTTGGTTATTTCATCAGTGTGACAGTTCATGGAGTGCATCCATAGATAGATGTTAAAATGTCATAGTGAGTTAGTTGACACGCTAAGCTGTTGTTGTTGTTTGTTATTATTTTTCGGTATTTATTTTTTATAAAGATGCGGACTAGTGTGTCTCGATTACAGTTACTGGTCGAGTATATGGAAACTTTAAATAAACATTCTAGTAACGTTAATTTAGTACCAGTACCTATAAGGTACATTTTGGGTGATACAATACAGTGACCCCAGTTTTTATGATCAATTGATCAAATATTTTGTTACAAGTGGTTAGATAAACTTGAGGAATGTGGTTTAGAGTGTTAACAGAAGTGGATATTAGCTTGTGAATTTTTCCGTGTTCTCGTCGTTCGCCTTCATAAACAGCCCTCAATAGCATATTCCATGCCAAATAATGCCTAGCCGACATTATTTTGATAAGTAAATAATTAAAATAATGTATTAAACGATGGTTCTTATAAGTTTTCACCCTCCAACTTACTAGTGAGAGAGTTAACTACAGTCGATACGGTGTTGTTCGATAACGTCTGTCAAATTTGTGACTCATGATACCGATGTCCTGTGGCGACAGCTACAAAACGTTAGTCGCTAGCGCTTGGATTTCGATAGGTTATTTACCGTTGTACTCATACTAGCGATCTTTACTTCCGTAAGTGACCGCTAGAGGCGCTGCACAATTCTTCATACAAATCATTTACGCAGTCGCTATCGAGTATGGTCACTGTCAACTCATGGTAGTGGTACTGTACCGTATAAGTGTTGTGTGTTAATATTGTAAATTAATAAAGAAATAAAGAAAACTGAAAATACTTTTTTACTTTTATGGAATGGAGACCATGGTCTTTCCCCAGCCTATGAGACGCTTCTTTGCTAATTTAATAAAATGAATAATATAAAACACAGCGATGTAAACAAAATCTAAACAGTTTCCTTACAAAAGGTATGAAATTAATTTCGGTTGACACGACACGACTACGACACGACGGATCGTCGCTTGTAAAAGCATCGATGCGTTATCCGCGTGTCTGTCTAGATTACCGTCATTACACGGTAACTAATCGTCGGTAGTTGTATAACGTTGGCCTATAAACACACAAAGTGACCGTCGGTAAAGTTCCGAATAAATATGCCTTTTGTCATAATCTTCATTTAACATAAAATGTCCTAAATATTGTATAGTATAGCAGTGGCGAGGCGTGAATTTTTTTCCAGGTAAAGCCGGACGAAAAAAAGCAAACAAAAATCATACCCCATTTCTTAGTAGTTATACTAGGTTATATTCTTGAAAACTAGTACTTACGTGCAGTAATCGGTCCATAAGACTGCAGCATATTTATCCTTTCACTGATATCAGTATCAAAACAATATATTACTTATACATAATTAGACACTGAATTATAATCAGATTTACAACCTGACAGACGATAATATGTACGATTAAAATTCACCGATATTGCGTATCAACACTGATCTAATATTGTGTTTTTATTAAAATTATTTCACATAATTTTATTATAATATAAATAAACAAACTACAAAACACTGAGCGATTGACATGACATTACCTAATGTTGTCATTTCAATAAATACCACACCACAAACAAATCGACCGCGCTAGCGGATCACGTCCGGCACGTTCTATGGCTCCGAATCGTACATACAGTGACACATTCCGGCAGCGCGGCACAGCGTATACGATTTGGTGTTGTGCAGCGCGCTGAGCACAGCCCGTGGCGGTTTAATTTTGTCTGTTTATAAATCTTATTATAAAAATAGATAAAATATCGTACTTTCTGTTTTACACTAAAACTCGATATTTTAAAATTAAATTTCGCTCCAGTAATTTTAAATAAGTCTACGAATGGCTGCATGAATGTCAATTCCGTCGGCTATTCCAAGTGGGATAAATTAATTAAAAAAAAAGCTTTTGTCAAAGTGAAATTAAGCCTTATGCACAATGTAGAAAGTCTTTTTTTAAATGTGATAAGCCGATAGAGACCGGGTTATCTTCAGCCTATTCCATGCCTATTCTTACGGTAGACGCTTGTAGTGAATCTATGGTTTTATGAATGAATATTTACATGTGTGAGTGTACAATTCCTGCCGGAATACTGAATTTATGAATGACTGATTGGTCTTGTGGATATTTTGATGCGTTTTGTTACTGCACCATTTTGAAAAATACTTAAAAGTTTATTATGGAAGAGTAAGTCTCTATACAAAGAATCGGTTACTAAGAGAAGCGTTTGGTTACTTCAAAATTTTAGGCAACCCGCTGGGAATCGAGTTGTTAGCACCCTTCGCCACTGTAGTATAGATTCACGCGTTAATTGCTGAGTTCCATGATAAAATAAATACAGTAAGTACTTATTTTGACCCTCCGCGAAGTAGTCTGGCCAAGTCATGCAAAATAACTACTAAGTTTGCGTTGAAAATAATGATTTTTAATGCGCAAATTTCCCCCCTCCTTCCGGATAAAAAATAAAAATAATGAACATATTAATGAACTGATACAATTATTTTGCTCACCCGCGACCTTTGCGATCGCGAAACGAAGGTCGTGGGTGAGCAAAGTACCTAATTGTTTCAGTTCATTAATATGTTTATTATTTTTATTTTTTATCCGGAAGGAGGGGGAAATTTGCGCATTAAAAATCATTATTTTCAACGCAAACTTAGTAGTTGTTTTGCATATTCCCCCCTCCTTCCGGATAAAAAATAAAAATATTAACTACCAGACGATGACACCACTATTTATTCAAATGACGTACTTTTATGACTGTCGAACTCGAAACAATTCTCCCACAGATTTTGCATAACAATAGCAAGTTATGACGTCACTTCCATCCCAACTCAATGGAATATTTATTAATGCACTGAAACAATTACTTTGCTCACCCGCGACCTTCGTTTCGCGATCGCAAAGGTCGCGGGTGAGCAAAATAATTGTTTCGGTTCATTAATATAGACCTCCGCCAAGTAACGCTTGATTCAATAAATTATAGAATATTTATTGGTTTTAAAGCAGCTAATCTAATTTTGCAGTTCATTGAAAATTAACCTTGTTTTAAATGTTATTTTACTAGAGTCGCGTCTTGGAGTTATTGTTGTATTTCTTCTGTGTTTTATCTTTCACTCTAAAATGACTTTCTGTTAAACTACAAACTGTTCTGTGTGTGTTGTGGTTCTGTAGTTTCTGTGTGATTTTACGTTTCTGTTAATGAGTTATTGTTTAACTAGCTGTTGCCTGCAACTCCGTCTGGGAAGAATCGTTTATCGCTATCCCCGTGGGAACTATGTAATTTTACGGGATAAAAAGTACTCGTATGTTAATCCAGGTTATAAACGACGTGTGTGCCAAAAATATTAATGTAATTGTGTCCCCATTGTAACTATTAAAAGCATTGGCTTTTTCATAGTACAATGGGTAATTTAGGAGATTCGCGCTGGTATTTTGTCTAGATTTAATAACATAAATAAGAAACTTTGTAAAGATTTTTAGATCTTTGTTACTAAATTACGCACGGTTACACGGATATTTAGTAGAAACTTGACATACAGATAAACGAAAATCTGGGTTTAGACCTAAAATACTTAATATTCCAGCACTGAACTAAAACAATTACTTTGCTCACCCGCGACCTTACAATAGTTACGTTTATGCAAGAAATGTGCGTTCATGCGTTCATTTCTTGCATAAACGTAACTATTGTAAGGTCGCGGGTGAGCAAAGTAATTGTTTTAGTTCATTAATATGGACCTCCGCAAAGTAACGCCTGATTCAATAAATTATTCCAGCACTGTTCCCGTAGGAGAATATTTTAGAGTATAATGACAAAACTGAGTTCTAACTCTGCATCAATGAGAGTGGGCCTAGCACTAAGCTAAGCATGTGTCAAAGTGGGTCAAAACCGTCGTCACGGCCGTCCGCTCGCTCGTTTACTCATGCTAGGTAGCTTGTTCAAATATTATTGCAAACTGTTTAATCATTAGCCTAATGATCTGGCTAATTTCAAGTCGGGAGGATCCTGTTGTAATGAAAAATGTATAATTCTGTTTCTTGATCATTCTAAAGATCAGATGTTAACTAAATAGATCAACCCTATACAAACCAACTTATTTATGAGAAACTTTTTTACATTTGTTTAGAAAGCAAGAAAGTGCTACAGAAAAGATAGAGATCTAAAATGACGGGGAAAATAATCTTCTTCTAGTCTAATATACAAAAATCTCGTGCTACGGTGTTTGTTATCGAACTCCTCCAAACCGGCATGACCGATTCTTATGAATCTTTTTTTTCTATATTTGGTAGGTCGTAGGCTATTTTTTATACCGCTATTCTTCGCAGACGGAGTCGCGGGCAATAGCTAGTTAAATTATAAAACTGGGTTGCTACAGTCATAAAAAAAATCCGACGCCGATGTAGACTTGACTAAAAGCAATGGCTATAACAGACCCTTAAGAGGGTACGATGCGCACCATTTCTCCTTACAAACGTAATCCCCTGTTTCCTCCCTGGATAATGGCTTTAGAGCCAAATTTTTGTTACTGTGTAATCTGTATCTACCACAGCTATGCCCATATGTTTCGTTTTTTTCCATATTTCAATTAACATAAGAAATATGAGGTTTCAAAAACTTAAAAAGTTGTCCAATTTCAACGTCATTTTCAGACACTCATCAGAAAAGAATCCCTCCTATAAACAAAAAAAGGAAAACATAAGGGCATAGCTAAATCTGTCCTCTAATTATTTATGAAAAAAATAAATTTATTGGTCCAGTTTTCGAGAAGAAAACAGGGGACTACGAAATGCTGTTTTGATCAATTTTACGCGCCTATTAACGGTCTGAGGTGCAGTTGTCCCGCTCTCGCTGTACTGACACGGAGGGGTTCGGGCGAGACAGCGACATTTCATTAAAATACCTATTTCTCAAAGTTCTCTCAGCCATCGTACCCTCTTAACTTTCGCCATGTCCACAAGACACGCAAACAAAAAATAATGACGCATTTCGATCAAATCACAAGTAGGTGCAGAATTTAACGGCGGGATACTACAATATCAGGTTATAAAAGAAATGCTTGTTTAGCCCAGTTGACAAACGCGGAAGGCATCCTTGGCTGTGTTTACCGGCGACCCCCAAACCGCACGAGGTCAATGCGCACACGCAGCCAATACAACATTAACATATGTTCTGCACACTAATCTTCGTATTTCTACGTTTCAAGATACAACTGTGTTTTCTAAACAGGGATGTTGACATATCCGCTACAACCGGGATCCAAACTGAGACCACAAGCTGCGTAGGTTCTCTAACCACTAGTTAGGCTATCCAGTCATTAATCATTAGGAAGGTGAATCTACGTTTTTGTATTGTTTACACTGTCCCCAGTTGTTCAAGTGACATCTTCATTATTGTTTCATACAAAAACGCTTAAGTTCTCCAAGGGAAACAATCTGTAACCATAGCAACGGGTGGCAGGAAAATGTTTTCACTCTATTTGTTAATTATTCTGTTTGCCTATACTATCTGTTAGCAAAACAGTGTCACGTAATAATCCAAGTATATATAGATTGTACATATATGTTGAGTGTAACATTGGCCATAGCACGCCTACAGTAGTGAAATTGTGACCTTGTGCGCAGCTGTTCAATGTAATATACTGTTACGGTGTACAAATATCCTTCTTTTATTAGTAATCGGTAGATAAAGTAAATAATATCATTCAACCTTCATTTTGCACGTTTTTGGAGACACGAGTGTTTGGCATTTTGTGGTAATTTTTAATGGATCACTAGCTTTTGCTAATCTCATTCGCGCAGAATAAAAATTATGGACAACTCCAGCTCTTTATCCCGCGGGAACATTCCAATAACTCCTGTACTGCTATGATCCTAAAAGACGATATATCTGCCAAGTCTCAATTATCAGGTCTCTATAACGGTTACAGCTATAGTTACAAAAATAAAGTTACTTTGAAGCGAATATTGTCCAGTTTATTCCTTTTATCCCGTGAGATTTTTTTCGCAAGATCCTTCTACAAAATATTAGAAATCTTTAAAAAAAAAATCAGTAAAGTAGTGCTCAAGGTATGACAGGACCAATGAAAGTAGGGATACAGATTTCATTGTCCAACCAATTATCTAAGGGTTCTTTTTTTAACAGCCAATAGGGATCTCGACGCCATTCAAAAATAATTCTAAGACGCTCCAGTTTAAAAAAAAACACTTTATTTTAGCCCTAAACCAGATTAATTTTCATTTAACTGCAAAATCACATTATTTGTTGTTTTAAAACAAATAAATAGTTAGTGAGTTAGTGAGTTGGAGAACAAGTGACGTCATAAGTTGCTCTTGCCATTCAAACTCTATGGGAGAATTGTTTTTGACCGCTCATAAAAAGTACGTCAGTTGATTGGTGGTGTCAACATCCCTATTACTTTGAATATAAAACTACCGTGATTGAGACTCACTCATATCGAAATAAAAAACTAACCATGTCGAGTTCAGCTCTATCAAAGACGTGAGTTACTTATCCGTATTTTTCCGGTACTTTATGTGTCAATTTTAGTTTTATTTTGACTTATCTGATTTCACCACACACCCCTGGATAAGCGACATTGAAGCCCAAGGTGGCTGGAATTTCTTAGACGACTATTTTGTACCCACATCCTTCATCTCCCTACATTATAAGAGAAATGTAGTAATAATTGCACTGTCCGGTTGTCACTAATGTCAGTACTACGATGTCACCACTCTTACTCAGTAATTTGCAGTTACAAGTCACTTGAAAGCAGTAGGGTAGAATCCCACGGGTTTGGGGGGATAGGTACTGAACATTTCCAAAAACATACCTATTACTTTTTTGAATTAAGTAATTTTCAGGTTTTCTTATTCAAAATCACGACACTATTCATTTTCAGAATGAGGAAAAATGTCTTTATTTTTTGAGTCACTTTTGGGACATTTATTTAAAAAAAAAAAAAAATATTTCAGGCAGAACCCATATTACAAAATATAAAATGTGAAAAGAAACAAATTAAATGAAATTAAAATAATATCAATTAAAATTACAAAAAAGGAAAATTATTTAAAAGTTTAAGTATATGCCTCGTCGCAAAACTGACACAAATAAATTTTTAAACATCAATCCTAAAATTTCCTCGTTTAAAAAGTAATAAAGGGAAAAAAATGAAAATGCCCTACTACGAAATTCAAATTTCGAAGTTCGTATCGTGCCATCCTTTTCACTCTACCGTTTAATACTATTGGCGTAAATAGAACGGCACGATACGAAGTTCGAAAATTGGAATTCGTATAATAAGGGCCGCACTTGTACTACCTTTTTCCAGTAAATATTTTTTCTGGGACTTTTACTCACTTATTAACAACAGTTATTTTTTTTATTTTACATAAATAATTAGTTATAAGAAATACCTACTTACGGCAACATTTTGCTCGATAACTTTACGTTATGTGATCTCATGTAAAACCTTTTATTTAAGATGCATTTCGATCAATCAACGTGCGGATTCTTACGATGAGATCTCAGACTGCAATGAAGTCGGTTGAAAACGATGACTCTAGCGGTCCTTTTAAGAATTTCCAGTAGTTTTAATACATGGCCTTATTAAGAAGAGGCGCCTCGCAAAGTAAGTACTAAACAGAAGTTTTTATAAACTAACGCCGACAAATGATGGTAAGTGATCGCCGCCGTCCATGGTCACTGGGATCGTGACATGTTGTATTTATTCCTTTTCCTATTCCTCAAGTCTCTTGTTCCAGTGGTTTAGGCTTTGTGTTGTCTGTCAGTCAACACAAAGTGTCATAGGCTAACTTATATTGGTCATCAGAAAATATAAAAAAAATATAAATTTATGTACTTATTTAAAAAATAAAGGCATTTATAAAAAACCTAGAAAATCATCACCCCTTGATTTCGCTGTTGTTGCCACACATCTGCATAATTATACTTTTTTATTTATTTATTTTGTTATGTACTTAATCCTCAGTAATGCTTCTATGAATTGTTTATTAAAATTCAGACCCAACTGCTTTTGACTGGAAGAAAATTACACTTTTTGCCCAACCAAGTACTTAAAATTAACATTTCATCAAATTTTAACTGACTGTATTGAAAAAAAATGTACTAATGGAATATGAGTATGACAGTGTTTTTTGTTTAAAAATTAGCACTCACGCGCACGATTCCTCTCTTCTGATTAATGCTCTAAGTTAGTCTTAACTTAATTCTTGACACTAAACTTTTCCTAACCATCATCATCATCATTAATTTAAGAGCTTAGCTCTTGTCGGTGGAGTAATCGCCACTCTTTTCGGTTCTCTGCCAGCGTTTTCAGCTCCTGATACGACATGACATTGACTTATTATAATTGATTTGATTTTTTCCTAACCATAAAGTACCGTAAACATTCACCACTAGTTGAGTATTTAATTGTTACGTAGCGACAAGGAAAAGAAACTTTACTTTTAAAAGAAAAACCGATTTACCAGGTAGTTTCTGTGAATGTGCCAAAACCCTGAAGTTATCGGTTTTTTTTTTTTAAAAACACGGTACTACACGTATAATCTATTTTTATGGCTCTACAAAATACTATTCATAACTATGTAAATATTACCCCGTAATTCAGGAAATACTACGCTTCATACTTCATTAATATAAGGAAAACCGCATTTTATGAATGGCAACTACATTGTTAAATCCTTATCCGCTCAGATAAGGAGGACAACGACCCCTCCTGTGATGCAACTGGGTTTATGATAAGCCTAATCTTAAAAAATGGTTTACGAGTTCTTAAGAAATTTTATATTATAACTACTACCATCGTGTACCCGCGGTCTTGTTTGTAGACTATTAGGTCTTTCAATTATAATAAAATAATAATAATAAAAATAATTTATTGAACCAGGCGTTACCTACTTTGCGGAGGTCAATATTAATGAACTGAAATAATTTCTTAGCTCACCCCGCGACCTTCACAAAAAAAAAAAAAAGAGAAAAGAAAAAAGAAAGAAGAAGAAGGTCGCGGGTGAGCAAAGTAATTGATTCAGTTCATTAATAATAAAAAAAATATTGTTAAAACCAAAATCGGCAAATCACATTGTAACACGTGAGAACGAATAGATATATGTACCGAAAAGTCACGAAAACCGATGAAAATTCTGCCCCCAAACTAGGTAAAGACCTGTGTCTTGGGGAACTATGTTCGTCGAGTTGCTCCGACTTCAGCGATCTACGTAGGTACAATAAGCGCAGTGATGATGGAAATAAAAATGGAAAAAAGTTGGATTGAAATTCCGGACTATATCATGGACAGGGATGTTTGGAAATAATTCCGATCCGCATTGGCGATCCCTAGTCTCAATTAGCGTATCTACTGTGTTAAAAAAATTAATTGTATTAAATACTTTAGATGTATGTAATTTAATAACAATGTAGATCTGATTGAAAACAATATACCTTGTTGAGTTTCTTGCCGGTTTTCTTCTCAACAGGGTTTTTTCCGAACCGGTGGTAGATTCTTCGACGTTCATAGGAGCATCAATTGATGCCTAAATTGAATAAAGAATTTTGACTTTGACTTTGACTTTTGACTTTGACTTTGAATTGTATCTGGGACTTTCTCAAAAAAGACATTGTGGTCTTCATTTAGTTTACATCAAGAACACTCGTGCTTTCATAACCCTAGCGGTTGGTATTTCGGAATATTTTACGAGGAAATCCCGTGGGAATATCGAAACCAATCGGCTTACGCGTTATTCCCATCGCCTAAATCTGTTCGGCCGTTTTAGTGTGAAAAAGTAAATTTATGCCAAATCATCGTTATGCTCATTAACATTATGGGTATGTAATTGTGCGAAAAAATAAAAAAAATAAACAAAAACAAATGTTTTCAAAAACAAATCACAAAAATCAAATTCAAATCCGAATGGAAAAACGGAACAAACGTGTCATGAAATGGTCCCAGCTCTGCATACGAATATGAATATGTTATACTAATTAGTAATTATACGAAATAACGTTATGCGATTGAATATAGACCCTATTACGCGTCTTTGTGTAATTTTAAAGCCCAATTAAATCATTATACATTAAGGCTCAACATCGTCTAAAAATAGAGCAGTAAACGCCATAGTGCAGTAAAGTCAATATTAACCCGACACCAGCTACTTAGCACTTCCATGAAGGAGCCTTTGTCTATGGGCCCGTTGAATAGCGGTATCTTTACCTTATATGTTTGTCTAAGTCATCGGAACTGTGTGACATGGTTGGAGAGAATTAGAAGAGAATAATAATTTATAATTTATTTCAACCCAAAAAGATACAACAAAATCAGATCCGCAGCGCAGGCTTCGTCAAGCAAACATATTGTTATCCGCACCAAGCTTCGTTATAATAACAGATTGGAATCCGCAACCGGCTTCGTCAGCTAAACAAAAATATAAAATCCGCTACAAGCTTCGTCATGTAAACCTAAACAGCTGCCCACCGTCCAAGTCGATTCAACCCTGGGCCAAACGTCCCAAAAACACTTGCCGCATTACCCCGTTGTATCGCTAGAGATAACACATAATAATAAACAGAACAATTAACAGAACTCATAAGAAGAGGAGTATGTATGTGCAGATTGTCTTTGGGAGAGAAAGGTTCTTGTTCTTCACCCGCGAAAAATTGGTTTTTCACCGATACAGGCTCACCGTTCTTATCAATAGCTATTCGACATACACTATTATGTCATTCATTACATCTGCCCGGTGTTAAAAATTAGTGACCCAGACAATAATGGTTATTACGTAAAACACCGACAATATTCGGACTACCTTAACAGCTACACCTACGGATGGTGAGAGTAAGACAATACCATTAGCACACAATCGTACGGCAGCCCAAACGTAGACAGACTGACACACAACACAATGTCAAATGAGGGTTGACAAAATGACTTTCGGGGTGTCATTTTATTTCTCATCACTTCTTGAATCAGGCGTTACTTTGCGGAGGTCCATATTAATGAACTGGAACAATTACTTTGCTCACCCGCGACTTTTGACCTTTGAATGTCACGGGTGAGCAATAGTTATTTGTTATACAAGGGGGGAAAGTTGTATTTTACCTGCGAGTGTTCATTTGAAACACGAGCTATCGAAGGGATTCTATGATTGACCACGAGCGAAGCGAGTGGTTCATAAATAGAATACTTTTGATAGCGAGTGTTTCAACACACGAGACGTAAAATAACTTTTCACCCGTGTATAACACAAAACTTTTCACCTCACTACAGCGAGGAAAATAAGAAAAAGGGTTTTCTCAAACATGCTATGAAATATTGACGTTATGTTCCTTAAAATACGCCACGAACTATCACGTTGCAGGTGCGGCTAGACGAGAGGTCAATAATGGAATTTCATACAACATTGCTGGCCAAGGCCAGCAAAGTGATCGTCTATTGTTTTATGTGACACAGCACCATGACGTTTAATAGGTCGACGTGGTCGACGTGGATGGATGGATGGACGGACGGATGGACGGACGGACGGACGGACGGACGGAGGGATGGATGGATGTTGATGGATGGATGGATGGATGGATGTTGATGGATGTTGATGGATGTTGATGGATGTTGATGGATGTTGATGGATGTTGATGGATGTTGGTTGATGGATGTTGATGGATGTTGATGGATGTTGGTTGATGGATGTTGATGGATGTTGGTTGATGGATGTTGGTTAATGGATGTTGATGGATGTTGATGGATGTTGGTTGATGGTTGTTGATGGATGTTGATGGATGTTGGTTGATGGATGTTTATGTATGTTGATGGATGTTGATGGATGTTGTTGGATGTTGATGGATGTTGATGGATGTTGATGGTTGTTGATGGATGTTGATGGATGGATGGATGGATGGATGTTGATGGATGTTCTTGTTCATGGATGTTGACGGATGTTGATGGATGTTGATGGATGTTGACGGATGTTGATGGATGTTGATGGATGTTGATGATGTTGTTGGTGATGGTGATGGTGATGGTGATGGTGATGGTGATGATGATGGCGGTGATGATGGTGGTGATGATGATGATGCATGTTTGAGAAAAACTCTATACAAGCCTTGGCCACGAACAGGGATTGCCGGCCTCGTATCTCTAGATGGCCTCGTTAACACTCGGCCATCTATAACTACTCGGCCGGCAATCCCCTATTTCGCGGCCGCTGCAGTAATGTACTATTGCACTATCAATTATTATTTATTTACCTCTTTGTCAATACAATAATTTTGAAGTAGGTATTGAAATATTGGTAAAATCAAAAATAATGCAAAATAGCCTAAGCATATCCAGGCTTTATGGAACTACTCCAATACCGACATTCCGCAAGCTCAATTTCGCATTTTGCACGGTTTCCCGTAATTCCACAGGTGTTAATACGTCTTCGTCACTCGAATCACTCATTTTTAATAACAAAATAACTAGAAAAACATGCGAATATTTAACGTTGGTCTGACGGCTTCATTGAAAAGTTTTGATTGACTTAAGTTTTTTTTTATTATTTCGGATGCGTTTTGTTCGCACATCGACTTACTTGGACTGTCAGAACATTTTATCCGTTTTTACAACAAGAATGAAGGTTAATATTTATGAATTAAAATAAAGTTGTAAGACTGTATTTAGTGTTTTTTACTCGATGCAATTCATTAATTGTGATGTTAAAAATTCAGCACTTTTAACATTTTGCGTTTTGATAGCTGTCAAATATCACTTAAGCTGCCTTCAAATGTCAAAACTCTTTCTTCACAAGTGGATAAAAAGCGATTTTCTCAATAGATGTCAAACAAACAAAAAGGGCTTTCCGAGCTAGTGAGGTGAAAAGTAATTGATTCAGTTCTCATAATTGCATTTGGCATACCAAAGGTCGCTATAAAATGAAGAGAAGCATGCTACAGGATTTTTTGAACTGTTATCTTATAGAATGCATCACGTTAGTTAAGGTTAGTTTTATTGTTGTTGTTTTATTGGTATTCTAAATTCTGAAGAAAATGCTGTTACAGAAATAAGTTACTTTGTGACAGAAGAAAATGGAAAGCGATACTTTATGGCATATAAAGTTCGGGAAAACTATAGAGCACCAAAAATGAGACCAAAATACTCTCTGCAAGCATCTAAATCTCAAATACAATGTTGCTGACTGGATGTTTTGAGATTCTGTTAGTTGCATGTACTGTCGATCTGTCTGTCTAAAATATCTTAAAGTACTTAGAAGAAGTAAAATTTTAGTACGTACCGCAGCCGAAAACCGAGGTAACAAATAACAAAACAAAAGTACATAATTACAACACAAACGGACGTGGAGGAGCAAGGCAAGAAGATCGTAGTTCCTTTACAAAATCACATTATCAGGGATCAGCGAATTTTGGATCTGTTATATTTAAATAATAATATTATGTTACGTTCATGAATGCGGCGAGTGGAACTTATTTTAAAAGCATATTTGTTTTTATT
This sequence comes from Archips crataeganus, assembly GCA_947859365.1. NCBI lineage: Eukaryota > Metazoa > Arthropoda > Insecta > Lepidoptera > Tortricidae > Archips > Archips crataeganus. Next base: position 16,562,237 of record OX402066.1, on the reverse strand, counting down.
TGCCTGCTGTAGAGGCAACCCTAAACAGCAATGCGCGAGCGCATGCAAATCAACGGATTGCGTACTTGTCACTTATTCGGATGTGTTTTGGCGCTGTTTAATTATGATCTACGTCAAAAACTTATTAACATTCAACTTGGCATTTTCATTTACATTATAATCTATATCAAGACTTGATAAGTTGGGGTTTTTTGAGGTATTATGCTGTCTGAAAATCAGCGCTGGGGTGCTATAAACGCCTCAGCATTATGCTGAGCCAGTTTCCGATTTACAACCGCAATTACACACTCTGTTTTTACCCCTCGTGTTATCCTTATGTAAATTTATTGATGTGTCTTGTGTTGTTATATTAAATATCTGTATTGTCTTTCTTTCTTTCTTTATAAAAAAGGTAAAGCAGTTACTTAGCTTAAAAAAGCCATGTTAGCGCAGTGGTTTGACCTATGACCTCTCAAGCAGAGGGTCTTGGGTTCGAGTCCAGGCTGTCACCTATGAGTTTTCCGGAATTCACGTGCGAAATATCATTTGAAATTCACCATGAGCTTTACGGTTAAGAAAAACAACGTAAGGAAATCTAGAAACACCTGCGAAGAAATTAGGTGTGTGTGAAATTCTTAATACACACTGGGCCCTCGTGGGAAATAGATCCCTCATCTGGAGAGAAGACCCGTGCCAACTTGCTTTCAACATTTATCACCCATCGATTGACAACAGGGATGTATTAAGGGGGTGTACTGAAAATCAGCGCTGTGCCAGTCAGGGCCTCCTGTGGATACCTAACTCACAGCATACGCTGAGTGCATCCCCTTTGCCACAACTAATGGCACAGAGTTAATTTTAGTTTAGTTTTTTTAAATAATAATTAATTATGTAATAAGTATTCTGTATTTTACTTTATGTTGTGGCAATAAATGAAATTCTATTATATTCTATTCTATTCTATTCTATTCAACCCAATTTCATTTGAAGGCAATAATGCGAAGATAGTTTTCAATCACTAAAACAATGCATTAGACGTATTCGGTCAACTCATGAGTCGATTGAGCGCACGAAGTCGCAGGCAAAAGCTAGTTGATAATAAAATCTAAAACGCACTGTTCCAGACCAGTTGGACGACTCTTCACGCGGTTGACAGCATCACCAGATCTGACCTTGGGCGATTGACATCGTGACCCGATAATAACCTTGACTCCGAGTTGCATCATTCCGTTTATCACGTATCTGGTATTGACTTTCTTTTAAGTTCAGCTTATCGTTGCGCAACCATCATTGAGTTGGAGATTGTATCGCTTGTCTTTATTGGTAGGAATTGGTTTTAAAGGGTGTCTCTCAACGCAACGAAAACCTGGTAACGGGTGAGAAGTCGCCAAATTGTACCAGTTCTGGAAAAAATTGGAAAAAACCCACGCCACTTAGTTAACCGATGCTACCTATTCGTCATCATCATTTCAGCCGAAAGGCGTCCACTGCTGAACATAGGCCTCCCCCAAGGCTCGCCAAACAGATCGGTCTCGTGCCCTCCGCATTTAACGCGATCCCGCAACCTTAACCAGGTCGTCGCTCCATATTGTTGGAGGCCTACCTACACTGCGTCTTCCGGTCCATGGGCGCCACTCGAGAACCTTTATGCCCCATCGGCCATCAGTTCTACGAGCGATGCTACCTATTGCCTACTATCTATTGATATTTACAATAAAGACAGAAACTGAAACACAACTGGAGGAATTGCCTGAACACACATTTATTTCATGAACGTAGCTATCATAAGGTCGCGGGTGAGCAAAGTAATTGTTTCAGTTCATAGACATGGACCTCCGTAAAGTAACGCATGATTCAATAAATTATATAAAATCGGCATCGTTTGGATAATATTATTATGTAAGTGGTATATCTCTGGGGCTACATTACCAAGAAAAGTAATCAAGTAAGTGATAAAGATTGCAGAATATGAGGTGAAGAGGATGAAACAATAGAAACACATTGTCTGCGCATCGTGGACCCGCATCCCTATGGCCGCCGTCAAACCGCTGGCAATACCGGCGCGCGACGCCCGCGCCCCTCTCTCTTCTTTGCTCGGCTCGCGCACGCGGCGCGTCCGCTCCCAGACATTTTATTATAACAAATATTGCAGAACCAGTATTATACAGTTAATTTAAAGTTTATCTTTTAATTAAACTAATCCACATTAGGGCTAGATCCCACATTGGTCCTTCGAGAAGAAAGAAATTATAAAAGTACGAGTTCGAGTGAAGAGAGCACCACGCGGCCACGAAAAAGAAGTCGTCAAGACGAAACTCCAGGGCGTTGGCCGGACGGACGGAACAGTGAGATCGTTCTAATTATCCCTTCATTATCTCCTTTCCTTTCCACTTCAAATAATCAACATTTCTATCGCCTCAATGCATTTTTTCTTCGCCGAAATTTGAGTGTGACTCGAGTGTGACAACGCATTTCCCTTTCTTTCAAACTATAAACTGGCGTGTTTGCGTATGTGTGTTGACCGTCTTGCTCAAGCGGTCGCAGTTTTCCAACGCTGTTTTCCATCGCATAGCACGAGGTTCTGATTCGCCTTCCATTAGCATTCATCGGGTTTATGCACGCCTCAATTTAACGCTAATTTTGTTTTGACACTGATCGCTGCACCTTTCTTTCACTATGTTGGAGGCAGATAATATTAAAAAGCTTAAAAGAAGCAAAGCTGGCATAAAAGCTAAACTAACCCAGTTTGAAAATTATCTAAAAACAGCTATATCTTATGAGAATCTTAGCGATATTCATGTCACCGAGCTAGAGTGCCGTTTGTCTAGGATAGAAAACCTCATTAATGATTTCGACACATTACAGTGTGAACTGGAGTTGCTCTGTGACCCTCCTGACGAGCAATATGCTGACCGAGAATTGTTCGAAAGCCAGTACTACCGACTGGTGGCCTCCGCACGCAACCTCCTCCCTGCAGACACCGACAAGGATGGATCTCCTGGATCACCGAGTCGCTCAGGTTCCGTGGCGAGCTACAACAACGATAAATCAGGTGGGACTTATGAGCACACAAAAAGATTTAACTTGCCTAAAATAAACATCCCCATTTTCAATGGCAGCTATCAGCACTGGCTCGAGTTTAGAGACATATTCACTTCAATGATTCACAGCAACCGTGAATTAGACAACATTAGCAAATTTCACTATCTGCGAGCATCCCTGCAGGGCAATGCTGCAATGATTGTTAAAAATATTGATTTCACAAACGATAATTACACAATTGCATGGAATCTGTTGTGCGATAGGTACAACAATTCAAGATTATTAGTTAACAACCACGTACAAGCTCTGTTTAATGTTGAATCTATTTCAAAAGAATCTAGTAGGTCACTGAGATATCTAGTTGATGTAACTAACAAAAATATAAGGGCTCTGACCACTCTTAACCAACCGACAGAACATTGGGACACACTAATCATTCATATGATGTCCACAAAATTAGATCCCATTACAAATCTTAAGTGGGAAGAACACCGGAACACTGGTTCAGAAGCTCCCACTCTGACTGACTTCTGTACTTTCATAAGAAACAGGGCAGACTTATTGGAAACTTTGGAAGAAAATAAAAGTAGAAATTCCAAATTTGATCAATCCAAATCCAAAAGTTTCATCGTTGTCTCTGATAATCAGAAAAATCAGCAAAATTATTTTAGTTCCGGCAAATATAATAAAACAAATTTTAATAACAATAAATGCCTCTTATGTAAAGGTGAGCACACACTTTACAATTGTAATGTATTCAGGGATTTGAGTATAGAAGATCGAATAACAAAAGCAAAGCAGATTAATGTTTGCTTAAACTGTTTACGCACTGGTCATTCACAAAATAAATGTCAGTCTCCTCACTGTCGTTATTGTCGCTACAAACATAACACACTGCTGCATTTAGAAAAACGGGATTCTTCTCCAAATGATTATAACTCTGTCCCAATACAAGAGAATGTCGCATTACCAGTGGACAACTCTCAGACCCACTATGAGTCTCCTTCAGATAACGTCACCTTGTCAACTAACACCACACAGCATACTACTGCTCCGCAAATACTTCTATCCACAGCGATGGTGAAGGTGTATGACTCCAACGGTAACAAGCACACAGCCCGGCTGCTGCTAGACAACGGCAGCACTGCTAACTTCATATCACATGAGCTCTGTGGTAAGCTGGGTCTGTCAAGACGCAGTACACGGTCAACAATATCAGGTATCTGCAATCAATCTAGTAAAAGTACACAGCTGTGCAACCTCACGCTGTACTCACTATATAGTGATTATAAAGTAAATCTGGACTGTCTTGTCTTAGATGAAATAACTAGGTCCTTGCCATCTAAATTAATTAATATCAATGATATTCCTATACCTACTGGCCTTCAGTTAGCTGACCCTTCTTTCAATGTTCCTTCTGGGGTAGATATACTTGTTGGTGCAGAAATTTTTTGGAGTGTTATTTGCAACAATTCCATTGATTTAGGTAAAAAACAACCCAAATTATATGAAACAAAATTAGGATGGTTAGTGTCAGGTTATGTGTCACATGCCAGCACTACTAACTCTAGTAATCAACATCACTGTCATTTCAGTAAAGAAAATGAGAATATTACTCAATTCTGGGAATTAGACACCATACCTGCGCGGCACTCCTTCACTGCTGAGGAAAGTGCCTGTGAGGAAAGCTTCCAAGCTAACACTTACCGCAACTCAAACGGCGGCTTTGTAGTAACTATACCTCTTAAAAAAGATCCGAGTGAGTTAGGTGATTCTTACGCGATGGCAAAGATGCGATTCCTCTCACTTGAACGTAGATTTAATAGAGACCCAGTTTTTAAAGAAAAATACATTGATTTTATGCAAGAGTATGAACAATTAGGTCACATGACACTAAACTCTACCTCCCCGCCTCTATTGAACACTTGTGCTAATAATAATACTGTCTCTTGTTTTATTCCTCATCATGGTGTACTACGTGAATCGAGTACCACAACTAAACTTCGCGCAGTGTTCGATGGATCAGCGGTGACTACGTCAGGGGTGTCTCTTAACAACCTGCAAATGGTAGGCCCAACAGTACAAGACGATTTATTGTCAATTCTTATTAGATTTCGTCAACACAAATTTGTTGTGTCCGGTGACATAGAAAAAATGTACCGTGCTATAGAAGTCAATCCTGTACAGCGCCCTCTGCAACAAATTATATTTCGCTCTGATCAATATCAACCTCTTAAAACGTACACATTAAACACACTTACCTATGGCACTGCCTCTGCGCCGTACCTAGCTATAAAGTGTCTCACAAGCTTAGCTGATGCAACAAGTAATGAGAAAGTTAAAAATGCAATTAAAAGAGATTTTTATGTTGATGACTACTTAGGAGGAGGAACATCGAAAGAAGAGGTCATACAAACGTGTAAGGAACTCATTTCCATCTTGGCCTCAGCACAATTTAATTTGCGAAAATTTCAGTCGAATAACTTAGACATTTTGAAAGCAATAACAGATGGAAAACCAGAAATAAATAATGTATTGCAACTGTCTGACTCTGCTCCAAATATGTCTGCCAAAACACTTGGCCTTCATTGGCTCTGTGATTCTGATACTTTATCATTTTCTATAAATATAGATTTACATGAAAAAATTACAAAACGCCATGTACTATCTGTCATAAGCCAAATTTTTGACCCATTGGGCCTTGTGGGCCCAGTGATTGTTGAGGCAAAAATGGTTATGCAAAGGCTATGGAAACTTAAATCTGGCTGGGACGATGAGGTACCAATAGACATTAAAACACAATGGTCTTCATTCGCAAGCAAACTGCCATATTTAAATAACATTAAAATTCCACGCTGGGTATTGCAAAATGATTATATAAAGATAGAAATACATACCTTTTGCGACAGTTCCGAAAAAGCCTATGGCGCTTGTGTATATGCCCGCACAATAAGCCAGTGTGGCGGCATACATGTGCAATTAATAACATCAAAAAATAAAATTGCACCTATCAAACCAACTACTATACCGCGACTAGAATTATGCGGTGCACTGTTAGGTGCTAAATTGACAGCCAAAGTTTTAAATTCTATAACACTACAGGTTGATTGCAGATACTGGTGCGATTCAACTATTGTTCTGGGCTGGTTGTCAACACCAGTTCATAAACTAAAACCCTTTGTTCGCAACCGTGTAAATGAGATACACGAAACCACAGCCAATGGTTTGTGGGGTTATGTGCCGTCTCATGACAACCCGGCGGATCTCGTTTCTCGCGGGGTGAAGGCTGACCTCATCAGCTCTTCGCCGCTGTGGTGGTCGGGACCACCATATTTACTTTGTAATGAAAACAAATGGCCTAAAATGCCTAACGAAAAGCGAGATTTGCCTGATGTTATATGCCACTTAGCGCAGAGCTCTAATACTAGTAGCACTAACCCACTATTAACGCTCATACATAAGCATTCCAATCTGACACGTTTATTTCATACGGTAGCTTTTATCAAAAGATTTATATCGAACTGCAGAGATAAACAAAATAGGTATAAAGGTTTTTTAACTGCAGATGAAATTCGTGATTCTCAAAATACTGTCATAAAATTAAGCCAAAGTGAAATGTTTCCTGAGGAGTACAGGATTCTCAAATCACAAAAAGAATTGCCTGCTAAAAATAGATTATTAAACCTTACCCCCTTTTTAGACTCGAATGACATTATTAGAGTAGGAGGTAGGCTTGATAACTCTCCATACTCATATGATCAAAAACATCCCATATTACTATGTGGCAAAAATCACCTAACTAAAACTATCTTTCAAATCCAACATGTTAAATTATTACATGAAGGCCCTCAAGGTCTCTTAGCTAATATTCGTCAACAGTATTATCCACTAGGAGGTAGAAATTTAGCTAAATTAACTGTTAGAAAATGTATTCCATGTATTAGGCAACTAGGTAAAACAATACAACCCATTATGGGTCAATTGCCTACATCTAGAACTAAACTTGAATTTCCATTTCTCAACTGCTCAGTTGACTATGCTGGGCCAGTGCTTATAGCTGATAAGAAAGGCCGTGGTTGTAAATTGCTCAAGTCCTACCTGTGTATATTCGTGTGTTTCGCAGTCAAGGCTGTCCACTTGGAGCTCGTCACGGATCTGACTAAAGAAGCGTACATTGCCGCTCTACGGCGCTTTATTTCACGTCGTGGCAAGCCACTGACAATCACCTCAGACCATGGAACCAACTTTGTCGGTGCATGTAACGAATTAACTTCATTAATTAACAAGACCAATTTGGTATCAGACTTGGCCGATGAAGGCATTAAATTCCTATTTACCCCAGCATATTCGCCCCACTTTAATGGATTAGTCGAATCAGCAGTTCGTTGTACTAAATATCATTTAAAACGTATTCTAACTTTAACTCATTTGACATATGAAGAAATGTCCACCTGTCTCACTCAAATTGAAGCTATACTCAATTCACGACCGTTGACTCCTTTATCCACTGATCCTACAGACATGTCAGCACTAACCCCTGCCCACTTCCTGATTGGACGATCTCTTTCCTCCGTGCCATGCCCACAGATCGCCGACGACGTCAACATCAACCTGCTCCAGAGACACAAGCGCATCGATGTCATCAAGCAGCACTTCTGGCGCAGATTTTCTAATGAATATATTTGTACACTCCAACAGAAAAGCAAATGGCACAAGTCAACACATAACCTAAGAGTGGATTCCCTTGTGCTAATTAAAGACAAGGTCAACCCGCCACTGATGTGGTGTCTCGGTCGAGTGACCCGACTGTACCCAGGCCCCGACGGCATCAACCGTGTTGCAGACATCAAAACAAGGCGAGGGACACTGCGAAGAGGATACAACAACCTTTGCCCACTTCCAGACCAAGACCTTTGAATCCTCAACGTCTTCAAGCCGGGGACCATGTCTGCGCATCGTGGACCCGCATCCCTATGGCCGCCGTCAAACCGCTGGCAATACCGGCGCGCGACGCCCGCGCCCCTCTCTCTTCTTTGCTCGGCTCGCGCACGCGGCGCGTCCGCTCCCAGACATTTTATTATAACAAATATTGCAGAACCAGTATTATACAGTTAATTTAAAGTTTATCTTTTAATTAAACTAATCCACATTAGGGCTAGATCCCACACACATCATGTTTGAATTTGATACCCTTCGCCAAATTAAGAATGAGAATCTTTGGCGACGGATACCCGCACCAGGAGACTTCAAGGCGCTACCACTACCACCACTACTCAGTATTATTCAATTTATGGACGAAGTGGCAAAAGGAATCGACTAAGTGCGAAGGCGGGATAAATACACAAAAGATCCCTACGGATTGAAGTGTATCTGAAAGGAGCCCTAATACTTAAGATTGGTTTATTGAATCAGGCGTTACTTTGCGGAGGTCCATATCAATGAACTGAAACAATTACTTTGCTCACCCGCGACCTTAAAAAGGTCACGGGTGAGCGAAGTAAATTGTTTCAGTTCACTTAAGATTAGGGCAATATTCTCACGGAACGCAGACAAAGCCGCGTGAAATAGCTAGTCTTTAGTAATTTTTCAATGGTCATTTATGAGTTAAAAGTCAATGGATTTTGTTTTTCTTATCATTCTGAGTTACCTATGCATCGCGCAAGGGGTCAAAAGTTTGTCTATGCTGTATTGTTCTTACATTCAAGATGCCATTTTTTACTTTCACTCCTTCATTCAAAATCATAGAATTAACAATAAGAGGAATAGAAATGTGACGCGAACTAAAATAACGAAACGTATATACGTTTCAGCCATATGGCTGAAAAGCCGTTTACAAAAGGTTTTAAAATTAATCCGGAAAATTTCCACGTTAAAGTCAAACAATCTTTATTTAATTCGGGCTACAATAAGCACTTAAATATTTAACTTAAATGTCGAAGAATATACCGCCGGTTCGGAAAAACTTCTGTTGAGAAGAATCCAGCAAGAAACTCAACAAGTTATTTTTTTTTCAAAACAGATCTTCATAAATTATTCAACAAAACTAATTTTTAACACAATTGATACGCTATTTGAAGCTGAAAATCGCCGATGCGGATCGGAATTATTTCCAAACATCCCTATCCATGATGATATCCATAATCATTAATTTCATTTCTGTAGATTATTTGACTGAATACCTCTGCGAACTAATTGTGGTTGACCATTAATATTCCGATTTACAAAGTGCTTGGCTTCATCTTATACAATGAAAGAAAGAAAGAAAACAATGTGTACTGATAAAGAAGGAAATCGCTTCCGACAGCTGTTTTTCAGGCTAAGTATCATTTAGGCTTAAGTAGCCTAGGCTTTCCACCTACGAGATGGACGGACGATTTGGTAAAGGCCGCAGGTTCAAGGTGGATGCAAGCCGCTTTCAATCGTAATGATTGGGTATCAACGAGGGAAGCCAATGTCCAGCAGTGGACGTCCTACGGCTGAAATGATGATAATGATGATGACCCTAGGCTAGAAAGAATAAGCTTAACCTATTAGCTACGTTTGCTTTATCAGCCACTAGGTGAAATTTGTCAATCGGCTGTTCAGTTTTTGATTTAAAAAAGCGTTGACAGTCATTTCTATTCCCCTCATAAGGTATATGCTCAAAACTGACCATCCGTCACGCCGCCCCTCTCACCCATTGTCGGCGCGTATCAGTATTGATTTAAAATTGATCCATTACATTTATCGCGCATGCGTACGGAGGAAGCGAACTGTCACTCGATCGTCACACGTTAATGATCCATTAGGGTTGTCATTAAACAAAAACTATCATTTTTTTGTGATATTCTTGTACAACTAAAACCAAGCACCTTGCGGCGGCAGAGCTGCGTCCGTCCGTCTGTGCGACGTACTTTATATCAATATAAAAAAATGTATATTTATTTCGGTCCATACAGTCCTTAATAAAAACTATATGTTAGTAAAAAGTACAAGTGTAAAACAAAAAAAATAACAAATCGTCTATTTCAGAAGGACCAAGCAGCCAAATCCGTGATTTGCTGGCTTGTCTCCACCAATTAGCCACATGTACCCAGTAGTTTAATCTTTGACTTCCCGTTCTTCGAAGACGATCCAGCCTGAACCGCCAGAATGCCACTCAATTCATTGTATTGCCACCGGACTTACATAATTATCAGTGGCAAAGGGTACTGGTACTAAGACACCCCATTTATCCCGGGTTGACTAAAATTTCTATGTTACCAAACGCTTCTTTTCCATTACTGCACTTTCAAGAAGAGGATAAATGGGATTTTAAGTTTTTTTTTAGTCCGGCTTTTCTAGCAAAAATTTTCACGCCCCACCACAGATGCCAAATCTCAGCTCAATCGGACACCAAGGACTTTTGAAACCGGTTACACATAAACAAACTAACATAATGAATGTTGCAAGTGAAACTGTAAATACGTATTAAAATAGAAAGGTAGTACCAGCCCTATGTGAAACTACTAATACAAAAACGCATTACAGTCCGTTGACGCATGCCACACCCTTGCTTTGTGCTGCCTACCAATGCGACAATAGTTATGTAATAGCTTTCCATTCCTTCTACTGATTTTTGATGAAGGTTGCTTTTCGTGAACTTCCGAAAATATAAGGTAATTTTTTATAATAAAAAAGTAACAACTATTAATAAACTAATAATGTTCCGCGCTGTGCCTGTGTGGAAACTTATTCTAAGAGGAGGCCTGTGCCCTGCAGATGGACAAATACCTATAGGAGTGGATTATGATTTATAAACAAACATCCCAAACTTAAAGCACCTAAAATAAAAGTTAATATTAAAACATTTTACAAAAGGAAGTTCTCTCAGGGTTTACTAATGTTTCGCAAATTATTTTTCCCAAACTGATTCATTCAGCAAATGTTTCATTTCCCAATTGTTTATTTTTTGTGAAACTGTAAACTTTTCAGGATTGTTATAAAACAAACCTAACCTAACCTAACCTAACCTACAGAATAGTCCTGAAATATATCCTGAATAGTTAACAGTTTCAGAAAAAATAAACATTTGGGAAATAAAACATTTGTCAAATGAATCAGTTTGGGAAAAATAATTAGCCAAACGGAAGTACACCCGGACTTCCTTCCTCTGATTTTGGGAGCGCATATTTAATAGTACTTACAAACGCGAGGCGAGATACAAATTACATATTACGCACCGGCAACACTTCACACTGATAGCGGACTTAACTTCATTAAGTTGTCAGCAAATCTAGCCCTAAATGTTTATTAAAAGCCACGGTCACAGCTGGGCTGTAAAAACTAATAAGTAATAAATACCATCAAACAATCGATCCCTGTTTGCGTCTAGGTAGGTACACTCATAGTCACTTCGTGGAAAATACGCGTTTTACGACTAAACGACTAAACTCGAGTTACAGACGTATTTCCTTAATGACGTGTAGTTACTCTACATATTTCAATTAACTAGGTCAATGTCAATGTGGCTTTATACAGAAATAGATTAATAATGAAGAAAATTGAATCAGGGTAAAGAAGTGTCAATTCGCGCTATGAATTTTGCAGAATTTAGAGTACAATCTTCAAACTACCTAGTAATAAGTATCTACAATTAACAGCTCAATTGGCAATTGAATATGAAGCTCTTTGAAGATGAGTTTCATTTCACTTTCATTTTTATCATGGTAAAGTCTCACTAATCAAGGCATCCCCTATTTTTGGCCAGAGTGAAAAAAGTAGGGATGCCTCCATCATTCAGGCTACTAAAAGAATTTCCTAATACATCTTTTGTAATTTCTCAACATTAATTTAGATCTAGCTATTATTGTGTGCAATTACAGGATTTACAGGACGTCATGGACTGACCTAAATATTGTAACAACATAAATGTACATGACTTAATAAATAAATGTTATATACGTTACACAGGGTAATTTTTTAATCAGTGCACAAATTTTGATACGTGATTCAGTATCGTTAATAGATCACGATTATCTATTCAAGGTATTTTTTTTACATTTTGAAATTTGGGTTGTTCATAGTAATTCATCCAATAAATTGGTCGAGTTACTATAAAAAAAATAAGTGATAAAAATTATAATGAAAAATACTGAAATATGTTATTTTAACGACACTATCACATATTAAAATTTGTGCACTTATTAAAAAATTACCCTGTATTATGTTAAACAAGTGTTTTGGAGGGTCGCAAATATTGCGATGAGGCCTGGTTCAAGGCACTTGCTGACAAGAAACAGAAGCGACATTAAGGCAGCTCTGCACCAACCTCCGCAAACTTCTCTTGTCAGGCCTGTGGACGAACATGTCGCTCTCGCATCGGGCTAATCAGCCACAAAAAACGTTGTGCACAGGCAATACACCATATACGTAATTCGTCTGAAACAGATGCATAGGCCTAACTAAATGATAATAAATAAATAGAGTACAAAAATTTAAATACTGCATAATTTTGCATGCATGACAGTTAACTATCAGTTTCTAAGTGCGGTATTTACTTCTGTATTTGATTACACATAGCTAACTCGTGACAAGGGAATCCTTCAGACCGTTTGTCTGTTTGTTCGCCGTGACAGTAGTCAGTTGAAGTGACGTAACGGACAATTACGAGGCATGCAACGTGTGAATTACTTAAAAATGACCCGCTTTCGGTGTTTGTTTTAGTACTTGAACAGGCATAGCCTATTCATGCGTTTAGTTCTGTTGTGATGCCGTAACTTGGTACTTGAGTACTTCGTTTTTGCTTTTAATTTTCTACGATTTATCATCATTATTGCCTCTATCTCCGGTTTTCTACAACAACGGACTAAATCCGAAATGATACGCTGTGTAATTATACATCTTATTTGCAATTATTAAAGTATTAAGTCGCACATCGTAGTATTTTGGATTAGAGCGTTGTTTTACAAAAGTAGCCATTATGTCCAATGCAGGGCACTGGCCTCTTAGAGGGCTTAGGCCGTAGTTCTCACGCGGACCCAGTGCGGATTGGGAACTTCACACACACCACTGCATTTCTTCGCAGATATGTTCATCCACGCGTTGTTTACCTTCAGCGTAAAGCTCATGATTAATTTCCAATGTAATTTCGCACTTAAATGCGAGCCCAGGCCCACCCACGGAACCCACGACCCTCTGCTTGAGAGGTCATAGGTCAAACCACTAGGCTACCATGGCTTTAAGTCTCAAATTAAGCTAAAAAAAAACACCCTTCACAAACCACAATCCTCAGTAGCGCGACTAATATAAACACATTGTGAAAGCCCGTCTGTCCGTTGACACACGCTGACCTCATGACATGAATGACCTTTAGGATATGTTTATCAAACAGATGTTTAGAGTGAAACTGAGCACTTGGAGATTTAATATCTTAGAACACTTACCTCAAAACTTTAAGGACTTCTTGCTAAATTAAAACAGGTGACTCGTAAGTACTACCGCTAGTACTAGGTACCTAGTGAACAGAAATATGTTTTCTGCTATGTACTTTTATTTTAAACACTTATACGTAATAATGTGCAAAAATCTGTAAATAAATTTTATTAGCTGCTAACTCCGTCTGCGAAGAATTCGTTTATTCCTATCCCGCGGGAATTATGCAATTTTTCCGGTATGAAAACTATCCTAGGTCCAAAGTGCATCCTGCATATAAAATACCCAGGGTCTCAAATTGTCTCTTTACCAAATTTCATTTTAATAGGGATGTTGACACCACCAATCAACTGACTTACTTTTTATGAGCTGTCAAAACACATTTCTCCCATAGAGTTTGAATGGCAATAGCAACATATGACGTCACTTGTTCGCATACTCAATTAACTAACTATTTATTTGTTTTAAAGCAACAAAAAATCTAATTTTGCAGTTAATCGAAAATTAATCTGGTTTTCAGGGCTAAAATAAAGCTTTTTTTTACTGGAGTCGTGTCTTCGAATTATTTTTGAATGGTGTCAACATCCCTATTGGTTCAGCGGTTTAAGCGTGAAAAGTTAACAGACAGACAGAGAGACAGACATGCTTTCGTATTTATAATTATTAATATGAAATTTTCTACTAATATGATAAACGACAATTTTTGTGAAGTTGTTTGATGATCAATCACGCAATAACGGCCTAACGGATTTGATTGAAACTTGGCATACATTACATAATGTACAGGCCAATATCTGGATTGAGACACAATAAAAGAAAAATAAATGAAATTTCCATACAAATTAATCCGGACATTTTGGGAGGCTATTTTAGGCAGGTTCAGTTGCAATCACGCTACTAAAGATGAAGCCAGACGAGCGTAATTTTTTGAGTTGTGTGTCCCGTAATTTTGGTTTCATATTTTTGTGTAAAACTCATTTTGCGCCGCCGTGAGAACAAAAAGGATTTTTGTATGAAACCGAATGTAGCAGAAATTACGCGACCGAAATTAAGCCACTCACGACTCAAAAAGTAGCGCTCGTCTGGCTTCACCCTTACCTGTATATTTCTATTGGAGTCCAAAATTAAATGTGCAAAGTTTTTGGAAATGCTCTGGCACGGATATGTAATTAGGAGGAAAATAAAAGGACAATCAGAAAAAAAATCTAGTACTAAATCTTTTTTAAACAAAAAATTACGTTAACATTCTAATCCTGGTCACAGCACCAACTTAACCGCAAGTATACTACAAACAACATTAACTGCAATTATACCACAAAACAACATGTCATAACTCCAGGAAGAAACGCCTGTAATACGATATAACTACTAAATACCCTCTTAAATTTAATTAACTTTCCAGCTACCGACCGCTAACAATATGTGCCGCTAATTACCATACGAAGAGGCAGCCGTGTCGCAACGGTTGCGCACACGCTGCTGAAGCCAAACAAAGCGTTTAAGTGTTTCTAATATACAAAGATGGCATGCCAACGTGATGTTTGAGGGCTCAGGTAGTAAATATTTAAATTTCTGCCAAAGCGTAGATTGAAATATATAGTAAATATGGTTCGGCCAGGGAATCGAACTCAGGGAACTAATTTTAGTAGAAAATATCATCTTATAAGATATAAACTAGTCTAAAAAAATATTTGAGCTTTCGAATGATATTTTCGAGTGCGTTGATTAGTTTCTTGACAATCTGTGTGAGGTATTTACTAAAAACTTTTTAGAAGCCTTTTGCAGTTTCTCACTACTAAGCAAAACTTACGTACGTACTTATGTACATTAAATTACTTTAAACGCATTACACGAGGAAATCTAAGTATCGTGCAGAAGTCAGACATGTCTTAACAATGTTTTATAAAAAATTTGAGATAAAAAGATTTTTGTTAAAATCTTCATTGACGTATTCGCATTTTCACTTTATCTATATCCGTACCTACCGAGTTTCAAGTCGATGCCATTGACCATTATAGAATTCCGTCCTGCGGAGACGATCCTGGGCGGACCACCGGAATGCCAAATTTAAACTCAATCGGGTGCCAAGAAGTGGTCAAAAAATGGTTTGGAAATTTTGAAACCACAACATGAAAACATACATTTTTATGAACGGCGCAAGTTAAATAATAGTTTGTAATATGAATAATGATAATTAAATCAGCTTTCTGAATTAAAATTAAGCCTATGTTGACAGCAAACAGAAAAAAATGTTAAAGAAGATTTTTAAATCAATAAAATTGACAAACATAATGTACCTCGTAGTTTTATTAAGTGCACTAGCTGAGGATAAGACGCTGTTGACAGACAAACAAACGTTATACAAGCTCCGTATTAGATGCGCTGGAGTGTCCCAGCGTTCTCACGGTCTATACGGTATGTTCCAGTTTTGACGATTTTTTGACCATATCCAAAACGTGTTGAAGGAAAAACAAAGGGATGAACGGGAAACCATGTACTAAAAATAGAGTTATCTGGATTTTTTAATCATGATCAAGGGACCGATTTTCGAGGACACTTAATTTGAAAATATCATTCGAAAATTGTAAAAATCATTGTATATTGCTACAAAACAACAAGCTCTAATTAAAACAAGTAGCCCTAGTGCAGATTAGGAACTTCATATACACCATTGAATTTCATCTCAGGTTTATACAGGTTTCTTCACAATGTTTTCCTTCACCGTAAAGCTCATGATAAATTTCAAATTTAATTTCGCACATAAATTTCGAAAAACTCAGAGGTGCGAGCCGGCATTTGAACCCACGACCCTCTGCTTGAAAGGCTGTAGGTCAAACCGCTACGCCACCACGGCTAAAAAATTAATACTAGCTAATTTTTTTGTGGTTCTAGGCTGGCGATCGCAAAGGAGGACACGTGGCGTGGGAATGTCTCCAACAAGATGGACTGACGATCTTTTAAAGGTCGCATGATCCACTTGGATTCGCGCAGAGTAGGACCGATCAGTGTGGTACTTTTTCAATAAATAAAAAAAAAACAAAATTAAACCAGGCGGTCACCCATCCAAGTACTGACCGCGCCCGACGTTGCTTAACCTCGGTGATCGGACGAGAACCGGTGTTTTGTCACGCGCATAGATCCTGGCGCGCGCAGCTCTCTTGTACATCCTGACGTTCACTGCTCTCTCTCTACTGTACGGGACATGTACGTGCATGTACGTCACATTGCGTCATCCTTTTTCGTGCGTGTAGCCGGCGTTCATCGATTTATTAAACGTTGTCACGTCAAAAAAAATGTTGAAACAAGAACCCTCTGTATATTTAATCTATCTCGGCAGTTATTTTTTTCTATATTCCACACAACTTACAGTTTCACACTCGTGTGTACTCGATGTCACAGTTGTTTGTTCTAAAACTTTACTACGAGTAAAGGCGAGAGGGAAAGTGAGAATCTTTGAGTTCTTTGATCGTGTATTTTAAGTGGCAAATACTTTGTCCACCCACATCTTAAACATAAGATTTTTATTCTCTGTTGGCATACTAAAAATATAAAAAAACTTGAGCCCAGAGGCCATATTGTCTAACGCGCGGGTACTAGCTGTCGCATTTACCATCTCTTTCTGTCACCATTTTAGCGCAGTGCCATTGACCTATAATAACAACTAGACTCCCAATCACGCTCAAAAATTGTCGGAAGCAAAAGCCTGCACACGCGTCTATTGGGCAGGCTTTTGGTTCAGTTGTGTTTCGACCGCGCGTTGATTACAACGTCACTTCTCGCCCCGTATTCGTATATGTCTCTTTCGCACCGTAATCAAACTCACGAGAAAAAAAGAGACAGACAGTCTAGCTTCCGCTTCGCATGACCACTCCACTGCATTCTTTACTCTTTAGGCGGTTTCCAGCGCGTGACGTCATGTCACTACTTCTAACGATCGTATTCAATTGACATTAAACATTACTGCTACGAAATAAGGTGTTAATTTGAATGAATGCTGTTAATGTTATCTGTATAAATTGATGTATACGTACACACAACGCCGCTCGGACGTTTTTTGCGGAACTTTTGTTAAGCGATTGGGAGTCTAGTTGTTTTATTGTACGTCAATGCGCAGTGCGGATCGGGAACGTCACATACACTTTGTTTTTTTTTCTTAGAGTACAACGTATATATTGAAACTAAGAATACATGCTGAGTTGGGACCATTTCGTGACAATATTTATTTAGTATCTGTTTCCGATTCCTCTTTTTGTATTTGTTTTTTCTTTGTCACGAATAAATGTTTTTCATCCTTTCTTTTTCTTTCTTTCTAAATATGAAGAAAAAATAACAATGAATAAAACATAACTATAAACTAAATATCAAACTTAGAACCTACTAGATAAGTGTAAAAAGGCCCCCGTGGTATCATGCCCAAAAGGCTGACAGCATTCCCTCGTTGAATGGCGATGGAGATTCGTTGAGAGAGCTGCCAGCCGGTCTATTGAATTTCTTCGCAAGTGTGCGAATACCAATGTAATTTCGTTTCAAATGTAATTCCGCATATAAATTCCGAAAAACTTAGTACTGTGAACCCGCGACTCTGCTTCAGAAGCCTAATCCAAAGCACTAGGTTAGCACGACTTTATTTATACAGCAATTAAATGTTTTTTCCCTGTTAATTCTAATTAAAGAGCAAATCACGTACTATGTAAGTAATTGATGCCGGTGAGGTATCGAATAGAATTTAACATAATTTATTCATGAAAGAAAAAACATATACTTAAAGGTGTAAATACAAGACTAAAACTACTATTAAATTAAAATAACTAAAACTAAACCTAATTAAAAAAAAGAGAGGTCTCTTGGCATGGTGCCCATCACGCAGGCAGCATTCCCGCGCTGAACTGCGATTGCGATTCTTTGCGCGAGAAAGCTGCCGGCGCGAGGGTTGCCTGTTGCCTCTCTTAACCTATTGCTGAGCTCCCTATGCAGCTCCAGTGAAGTCTAGAATTTAACTAGTCAATGGCACTTTTTTATATGTAAATCATTCTATTTCATTGATTGTGTCTATGGTAATTCAATGTATAACTGTACTTTGCTGTACTTACTTAAAACTGTCTTTGTCTGCATCTGTAACAAAAAAAATACATCAATTTATTAATCGTGACACTTATTTTTGACATAACCTTCAATTCAAATTTTAAAAATATAGCTCCATCGATACTATCGATGATTTTGCCAATGTCGAGGTTGATAAAGACACTATCGGTTGGCCGAAATTCGGTTGATATAACCTTATAGGTATTTAAATTCAAATAGGTTTATTTGGTGAAATAGGGTGACAAACGAGCTAGTATGTCACCTGTTGGTAAGTTAACAGCACCAACTCATTGTGGCAAGCGCGACAAGCAAATATCTGGGAATATAAAGAACGAGCCAGTCCATAGACCGTTTGTCTTGTAAGTGTAGTCGGCCAAGTAAGTGCCTTACCATTTTTAAACCTTAAATTCCGTAATATAAATTCTGTACACTACATACTCGTACGTACGGTCAAGTGGAAAAACACGTATCTAGTAATCCTCTCATAATTA
Organism: Archips crataeganus; assembly: GCA_947859365.1. Classification (NCBI taxonomy): domain Eukaryota; kingdom Metazoa; phylum Arthropoda; class Insecta; order Lepidoptera; family Tortricidae; genus Archips; species Archips crataeganus. Next base: position 16,543,251 of record OX402066.1, on the reverse strand, counting down.
TGTACCTATAACTTAATTCGACGACATAGAGCTATGGGACATATTTATGAGCAAGTTGCATGCAGCATGCAGCATGTTGACTGTACAAGAAGGGCGTTGCAAGATATTCTTAATATCCTCATATTGTACCTCTATGATGATAATAATAATGTTGAATAATCTTGGGAATTCTACAATTTCGTTATAATCCAATTAGCTAGGATTAAACTGTCAGTGAAGAATTCTGTTAACATTAGCATATAAGCCTATGATAAGATAGATACCTAATAATATTAGAAGTTACGTAGCAAAACTTGACGAAAGATACATACTTTTCACCCGACTGTCAATGGAGGGAAGGGAGGAGGGTTATTAGCAAGTTTGATATATGAAGTATCTTTTTGTATTTTTTATTTTTTCAACTTCATTTTTATTACTTTTAGGGTCGTAACCAGTGGTGGTGTAGGGGAATGGCACGCGGCACGGAATGCAGAGGACCTGGGTTCGATTCCCAGCGCTGGTCTTTTTCTGGGGTTTTTTCTGTGCATCCATGTTTCAGTTTTTATTTAGTATTAAATATGAGGGTTATTAGCAAAAAGAAACTTAAAGTACTTACATAAAAAAACTAACTCAAAAACATGTTATGAAAAGAAGTTAGGCATGGTTCCAAAGTTACTGGCAGCGTTCTCCCTTTGAATAGCTAAGCTAATTCTTTGTCCGAGGAAGCTGCCAGCTCTCTTCCTGTGACTTCGACTAGCGTCTTTGGAATTTATGAAGACATAAAGCGCTAGGAACCCACTAATGATAAGCAACGTTGCCAGTCTTCAATCCTAAAAAGGAATTTTCAACAGATAACGTCATAACAATTTGGAATGCGTTGCCAGCTTGTTCTAAGGCCTCGTTATCTTGAAGTTTGAAATTATTGATATTGTTTTGGTGGAAGAAAAAGAAAATAAATAAATAAATAAATAAATATCACGGGACAATTCACACACCAATTGACCTAGTCCCAAAGTAAGCTAGGAAAGCTTGTGTTATGGGTACTAGGCAACGGATAAACATAATTATATAGATAGATACATACTTAAATACATATTAAACACCCAAGACCCGAGAACAAACATTCGTATTTTTCATACATTTCATATCTGCTCCGACACGGGAATCGAACCCGGGACCTCAAGCTTCATAGTCAGATTCTCTAACCACTAGGCCATCTGGTCGTCTAAAGAGAGTTAACATTGCCGAATAGAATCCAGGTTCTGTACTTAAAAAGGTTTTTTTTGCATCTGAAGGGTTTAAAAATCTATCTTATAACTCTGACACATTTGCCGTGTCCACACTGTCTATGAAAAAAGCTTGCAATTTATTTTAGTTTAATTACTATGAGAAACTTTAGTCTCTACAATCATATAAGTAGTTCTTAAAATTATAACAAAGGTTCCATTTTCGCTTTGAGGAACCTTAAAAACAGCAAGTGATTATTATACAACTCATCAACACCGGAAGTCTATATGGCGACTTCAAGTCGTGACTGTTTTGTTAAATACCATGAAATCTGTCATGTAACCATCACAACCAGCCAGCTTGACCTAACCGCCCATACAACCCTCCTACAAAATCAAGGAAGCCCAGAGCTCTATTTACTTTGGGTCATAAACGCGCCAATAAAAGTTGACCTGTGCATCTATAGTGAGCTCTTGTGACGTAGGAAAGGAAGAGAGGTCTTTTTACATTGGTAAAACAACTAGTATAAGATGAGCTGTCAGTAATTCTACATTTGTTTGAAATTGAGTGACAGTAACAGGTCAAATTAAGTAAGTTTGTACAGTTAATACTGGCTTGTTATTTGACGTTTGCGTGTCAGTTTAACATCATAATATGTTTTTGTTTTAAGTGCACGCATACATTGCAGTTAGGAATCCTATTTGTGGCTAAGTGTACCTCTACATAATTATTGTTTGAGGAAAATATTTGTGTAGCGGTACTAATGGGTCTATATTGGTTGGTTATTGAATTCTAACCACATTGTAAATGCGAAAATTCTGTGAGTTTGTTATCTACTCCTTCACGCTAAACGGCGACGGATTCGGGTGAAATTTAGTATGTAGACAGCTGGACGTCTGGATTAACACCGTATATACTTTGATTTATATACCTTGTTGAGTATCTGGCCGGATTCTTCTCAACATGATTTTCCAAACCGATGGTAGATTTTAACCCCTGACACAAAAAAGGTGTTATAAATTTGACTGCTATCTATGTGTATGTGTGAGTGTGTGTATGTGCGTGTCTTTGGCATCATAAGTCTTAAACGGGTGAACCGATTTGGGTGCGGCTTTTTTATTTGAAAGCAAGATCCTTGGCGATAGTTCTTAGACATGTTTCATCAAAATTGGTTCAGCTGTTTCAAAGTTATCAGCTCTTTTGTAAGCTGCGGCAGGGATCTTAGACGCATTAAGGGAATTTATTTTCAAACATATATGAGACCTTTAATTGCGTTGGGGGTTTTTAAACTTTTTAATTTATACCTAGTTATGACTTTGACGTCGACTTTTATTTTGAATACTTTTCCCACGGGATCCATGTAACCAAAATCTGAACCGCTGAGTCTAGAGACATACAACGTAAATTAAGACCATTATATAATTTTTGGGAAATGCCATGGAAATTTGATCAAATTGCCGAAATTTCAATTCAACTACCAGAGGCCGTATTGTCTAGAACGCTTCTGACGCTTGCCTTCGCTTTCACCATCTCTTTCTGTCGTCATCTTATATACCGTTTGACAGAAAGAAATAGCGAAGGCAAGCGTCAGAAGCGTTAGACTATATAACCCTGCATATCGTTGACGCAAGCTAAGAACTAACCCGCGGGTAAAGAACGAAATTCCACACTTGCCGATATTCAGCAACAAATTCGGTTGGAAATACTATTACAGGTAACCAATTCTTAGAACTATCTACTCCATTACGCAACATACCAAACTCCGCTCTCACCTTCATCCTAAAAAAAAACATAGCATCGGACCCATTAATTTTCGATTTCGATATTCCATACAAGTCCGTGCATTTGAGACCTGTCAATTACAATCAACAGTTGACAGGCCCGAGATGAGGTCCATAACGGGATGCGACGAATAAGGGTGCGTTACGCAAACGGAAAGTGAGGTCGTTGGTACGGACGGAATGTCAAGGGCGAAAGTTTGGTGACAGGATTATAAGAGAAGGTAAGGATGCGTGTTCAACAGAGCTGTGCGCTGTAGGCACGGACCAACCACCGTTGGTCCGTGGCTGTAGGGATGAAACGGTACAAGTGAATACAAGTAGTTACTTGACCCCTCGTATGCGGGAAGTGAAAAAAATCGTGCATTCTAGTCTCAACTGTTTCATATAAATCTAATCATGCAAATTAAGAAAAAAATACAAAAATAATGCCTCAAATTGAGCACGGATCCGTGTCTTAAGCATAGGTACGAGGGGTTAATGCTTTCTTTACGATACCAAGTAGGTACTTTTTGTATCGATACTTTTCGTATCTGTATGCCAATGTCACGATATTCACTATTCTATTCTTACATTGATGGATAGATTAGCGCTCTTCATACTCATTAAGAAGATGTTTTTGGTGCATCGTTTATACGAATATTTTCGAATGCATTGGGTAGGTAAGCATTTAGAATATCATAAAACATTTTCTTTTTCATAAAACTCTTTAGGACGATTAGGGTGAGGCCACACGAGCGTAATTTTGGGAGTTGTGAGCGGTAGAATTTCGGTTGCGCCATAAATTGTGTTACGTGAGTGTCACGTGATGGCCCGCATATTGTATGGCGCGAAGCGAAATTCTGCCGCTCATGACTCACAAAATTACGCTCGTGTGGCCTCACCCTTAGGTATCGACACTTTGTGACCGATACTGTATCGAGTAAGAATAAGTAATGCTATGGGGATGCAAAGCGAAGCCGCGAAAATATGACTTATTTATTTGTTCATTTATAAATGACTTACACATTATAACAGCTTATCTCGAAACCACTGAGCAAGGCCAGAGAAAAATAAATATGAAAATGGTATAGAAAATAAAATAAAAATATTTAAATACAAAATGACACATACGTATTCTTCGCCTCGCAGAAACGCAGACATTCTACGTACACGCTTCTCCAACAACCTGCAAATATGTCACACTCTGGTGCTTATATGAAGATACAGAGCGTTGCAGCATTTGACTATTTTGGCATCGAAGATCTTTCTTAGGAATTGTACATTTCCTACAAAAATGTACATTAACGAAAAGTATACGCACAGAAACATAACATAAGTACCTACCTAAAAAACAAAATTCAAAATTAAAATTCTCTTCCTTTTCTGAAGGTTTAAAGACACTCCCTTGATAAATAAATAAATAAATAAATAAATAAATAAATAAGAAATCAAAGAGCAATTTCAATAGTGAATCTATACCCCTGACTAGTGTTGATAAAAAGATATTCATATTAATAATAGTTCTTCTACAGCCACAACTTAATGGATTAAAAGAGAGACTGAACACGTCTGTTACTAACACTAAAATTAACAATTTAAAATTCTTAATGAAGATTAAATGAATAATACAATGTTTATCAATGTTGTTAATTAGTCATAAATATTAATCACGTGTATAAATGATGTAACTGGTAAGCTTAACAATGCAATGTTATGGTAACTGCACTCATTGTTATAAGGGTTTTATTGCACACAAAATGACGAATGGTCTTTACTTTACGTGCAGGATATAGATTTGGACGCTTGCAAAAGTAGATTACAGACTAAGATTTATTTATTAGCTCAGTATTAAGTTTATGCGAAGATCGTCAAAAAAGGCACGAAAGTTGAAATATCGAATGGTAAAAAAAAACAGAAAGTTATTTCTGAAACCGATAATCATTTCAAACTAACCTAACGTAACCTAATGGGATCTATACGATGCCGTTTT